>WARS01000029.1:19107510-19517227 GCA_008933995.1 Datnioides undecimradiatus
CACAGTTTTACACGAACCGGGCATCTGAATCTGAATGCACACAAGATTTAACCGTGCAAGCCGGTCGATCCTGTATGAATATGGGTAGCGTAACTACAGGCAACAATGGAAAATATGAAACCGATGCATTCAAGTTAAAGTGAGCCTGTAGTTCAGATGGTAATTCTTTTAATGACCCGCCCAACAACAGAGGCTTCACTGCTGGCAAAATACCAAAACTGAGATTAAAATCTGAGCTTGTAAGGTTTTGTTTTTTTTTAAAAACTACGAGCAAATTAAATGCCACAAAAAATAAATAAACCTTCTACAATATATTTCCAATCTACACAAAGGAAAAATTGTATAAAAGCTGTCTTTCAAATAAAAGTGAAAACCATCAAATCGGCCTTCAACTATATTCCAGATTTTTTTTCACAACAATGCAAGTACCTAATCTCCTGATGATGCTCAAATAGTAAATTAAAAGCAAATACATATTTAAAAAAGGGAAAGACCACTGCTTTGTTCACATGTGAGAGGTATGGGAGGAGGATTTAGGGGATTCAGCGACCCAAAAGGCTCCTTAAATGGGAAGGATTTGTCAAAAGGGATTCCTCTCATGATGAAATTTACCTCCTGCCCCTATAAATGAAGAACCAGATGGACTGAAAGTGTTTGTGTGCTTGTGTGTGTGTGCGTTGCAGAGACAGATTCCCTGATTTCAATTCCCCTTTAACCCATCCTGGAGAGGGAGGGGGTCTGATACTGAGGATGGGTGGGTGGGGGACACCTGCTCTGCATCTGCCTCAGTTTGAAGAGAGAACAAAATGTAGAAGAGGAATAAAAGTGAAAAGGAGAAATGTCATGCAGGTCTACGCGATGAAAGCCGGGGAGATGATGTGAGGCAAGTTTGACGTGGGAAACTCGCTGAATGGAAACAAGCTGGAGGACTTTTAAACCTGTACGCCGAGGATCATCGGAGTGCGAGGAGGAGAGGAGTGACGTGTGAAACCTGAAAAGCCGCAGAGGAGGACAAGGACTGACAGGTTTCCTGAGGGTACGGAGACATGAAAAGACAAAGGAATGAGAGGTGGAAAACCCAACATGGAGAAAGAGTCCAGTGCACGTTGAAATGTATGTGAATTTGGTTTCCTGAGATGTGTGTGAAGACCTCCTAGCCCGACTGTCTTTTAGAGATATAATCAGATAAATGGTGAGATCAATATTTGGTATTTATTAGAAAATTATGTCAATTTATCCACTTTTCTACTAAAACCCGCAGGGGAAATAATTGGTTTTTAGTGAAGTCTTCCAGTATTTTTAAAGCCTCATTATTTCTAATTTACAAGAACATCAATTTATAATGATGATCACGAATGATGCAGAAACAGTTTAAACCAAATAAGCATGCTGGGTGGGAAGGGAACATCATGCCTGATCTCACTTTATTTGACGTAGTTTTCCATTGGCTGCAACCGTGCGGCGATTATGAAAACACTTCCACCTAAAGTCATCTTGAGCTGCCTGAACACGGAGAACTTCAGGAAAGTCTTTTGGACCGTAAGAGAGCCTGGAATATATTAAAGCGGGCATGATAGAGAAAATGAGCCAGGATGGGAGTGCCAGAGACGGAGAGAGAGAGAGAGAGAGACACACACACACAAAATCTGCCACATGAGACAAAGATGATCACAGTTCTTCTCACATTTCCAGAGCTTGTTGTAATTTCCATCTCATTTCACCAGATGACTGGCGCGGGGGCTGACTAAGCACACCTTGTAAAGCATCCCAGCTTGCTTCTCCAAACACAGTCTCACCTCACCTCCCATAAACCCGGCTTCTCTCAGACACACACCTCATAGCTGATCCACCTCCTCCACCCCAGACGATGGAAAGGAGGATAGGCAGATGGCGGCGCGGAGAAGAGAGAGGTGTTACAGGAGGACTACAGGCACAAAGATCTCTATTGTATTACCTCATTTCCTGTTCAGAATCTCCCAGGTTGCAGAGATGAAATCTGCTAGATCCCTCGGAGCGCAGGATCCCACAGCTTTCTGTGCACCTTCAAATGTTATTTCTGCTTCTTACTTCTCATCAATGTGCCAGACCTTTGAACCCGAGACTGTTTTCACTTGCTTTTTCAGTCTCTTTCTACAGACTTACAGCACAGTCACTTTAGTTCTTTGGCATGCCACGCGATGTTATTTTTCCAGATACATCATGCTGCCAAGAAATTGCATTGTTTTGCATATTAGAGAAACTACACATAGGCCAGAGCAGCTTTTATGTCAAGTTTCATGTTTTTTGTTTGCATTTCCAAAGGTTCTCAATGCATAGCAAATATGTAAATGCCATAGTTTAAGATCTCAGTCGGTTATATTAATTGTGTAGAACAAAAAGCTAATTTAATTCCATTCGGAATGACTACATTTTGGATTTTAGCGCTACAGATGCCATCCTGCTAACAGGTAGAGCAAACAGGAAGTGCAGTGTTGCCATGGATTCAGTGAGTTGGTGAGCGGGTTACACCTGAACCCAGTTTTTATTTAGCGTGAAGTTGTTTATGCTTGCACTGGGGGGAGGATGTTACGCTCCATTAGGCGCTGTCCATTCCTGTTTGTGCTGTAACCATGGACGTACTGTCAACAGACAAGTGAACTGGATCGCTGCGGGGAAGTACGATCAGTGTTGTTTCAGGGTTGCTTCCATCTTAACAGCGCCTGTAAACAGGTAGCTTATCCTCGACACAGATGGGAGAAACAGTCCGACGGATACATGACAGTGATTATAGAAGCAAAAAAAAAAAAAAAAAATTTTGTTGCTTTGAATCTATTTGTGGAAAGTTATCTTGCGCTAAATTTAGCAGTGAAATAAAGCCTCACAATCAAGATAAGGGGTGACTCTAAAAGCCAGAACGGTTTCCTGCTGATAAGGGCGCATCAGCTAGCTCGCATCTAAAAGATCAGCAGCGTGACGGTGTCATGTGGCGTCATGTGTGTTATTTATTATTGTTTTGTTTTTTTTTATGAGACTGCTGCGGAGGGAAGTTGAAGAGAAAGGGTGGGGCGGCAAAATGTGTGCAATATAAGCTTTCGAATGCGGTGCGCCGTGTGGAGGCTCTTGAGCAAGCCTG
The DNA here is from genome assembly GCA_008933995.1 of Datnioides undecimradiatus. NCBI lineage: Eukaryota > Metazoa > Chordata > Actinopteri > Lobotiformes > Datnioididae > Datnioides > Datnioides undecimradiatus. Next base: position 19,110,623 of record WARS01000029.1, read on the forward strand.
TGTGTGTGTGTGAGTCATGCATGTGCAGTGCTTGTGCTGTATGTGTTAGAATTGGCAACAGGTTAGGGCGCTCTGGCCTTGATTAGGCGTCCCTTTCCCGTCCACCGGTCGCTGAGTGAAGCAGTGAATTACGCTGCCATCTCAGCAGCGTAATTGGGGACACGTGCGGCCTTTAACCACTCCTCCCTCCATTCCTCCCTCCATCTTTAGGTCAAAGCGGCGCTAGGATCAAATGCTCTCCTCGGCGGAGCATTCCTCAATAAAACAACGAGCGGGCAGCAGAGAGGCAGGAAGAGAGGCAGAGAGTGAGAAACAAAGGAAATCAAAGGAGATGAAGCAAGACAGGCAGAGAAGGAGACGGAGGTGGAGAGCATATGGAATATGTTTTCTGTAATATCGCTGGGCCCCGATGTTATCGTGGCGCTTCATTTGGTGCATCCGAACGTCTCATCAAATTGCAGTATTGTCTGTCCCTCTCCTCCTCTCCTCTCGGCACAAGACAAACCCGACCGCGCACAGTTGTGCTTCGTTACCTTTGCAGGAGTCCCCCTGTTCTCCGAGTCCATCCACCCAGCATACACTGTAGCAGTGTCTCTCTCTCTCTCTCTCTTCTGTACTTATTACGCAGTGTCCCGGGTGCTTCCCAAAGCAACAGAGCCACGATGGGGCTCAGGTCTGGTTCAAGCTAACATAAACAATCCTCCCTCCTCCTCAAACAGCAGAGAGAAGCAGGGATTGAGGAATGGGCTGCTAGGCTACTGAGAGTCCACTCATTTGAGATCCGCAGTGACAAATGCGGGCGCAGAAATAGTCTGGATCAAAGCAACTGCGTAGTTAGCGAGAGAGCAAAACAATTCATCATGAGTTTAGGACAAAGATGAAGGAATTTTCCCAGTTCTATCCAAGTCTTTGATGATACAGTTGGAGCATAATGACGCACACAGCCCTGCCATGTCAGAATGATTTCACAGGTTTTCTTGGCCGATTTATGAAAGGCGTAAAAACTCGTGTCTAAAGGTGGAGGAAACCATTTAGGGGATAAACTGAATCCAAGCTGTGGATATTAGGTTGATGGATTGTGAGATGGTCAAGTGAGCAAGAGAAAAAGATGCAGAAATAGGGAAAGATGAGCAATGAGGAACTAAGCTCTTTATGACCAAGTAGAGATTTACTATTAATTCTACTGTTTTGTGTCTGTGTGCATGTGTATGCAACCTGCTCGTCAGTGTGTGCATCGTATAGCTGCAGGCTGCAGACGGACGGCGCAGACACTGGAGTGTGTCAGACTCCACATCTGGTGGATGGGCTCTGTTAGCTCCGTCTGTCTGCCTGCCTGCCTGCCTGCCTATTATTATATGGCATGAAGCCTTTGAACTGAGCAGCCACTGCTGACAATCACCAGACTCCAACACGCGGGGTCATTCCCTGATTACAAAAAGGAGTCCGTTCTCGCAAAGTGTTTTCGTGCCGTAAAGAGACAGTACAGCGTGTTCGCTTTCCTTCAACGGCCGAGAGTCTGACAGCCAGGTGGACGGGGGGGGGGTGGGGGAGGGAAAAGCTGCAGGATCGTTTCCTCATAACCATCTCAGTTCAATCAGACGTTTCACAATGTTACAAATGAAGGTGTCGGGGGGAGAAACAAGCACGGAGTTAATTATTAAAAACAGCAACACTACAGCAGTGGACGAACGTCGTGACGAAAGACTGATGGGAAATTTAGAGGCAAGACAAAAGTCAGTGTGTTTCTTCGCAAAAACCTGCAGACCAGCTGTACCTAACAACTATTTCTTAATGTGCACCTGTCATCACTTTGTAGGGAACAGCCTTGATATATTGATGAAGTGCCTCAACACATTTTGATATACACAAGGCCTTCATAAGCAGCTCACAATGGGGAAACTAAATGTGTTATTACTGGGTGGTTCTCTGGCTGCCAGCATGACGGGAAATATGGAGGCACTCAGCTCTTTCCTGCTGTTTCTGCACCGAGTCAGTTCGGCTTTCAGACTTTTTATGAATAAAGACCATCGAGTAGCATTTCAAAGACTTGTTTCTGGTACTGACAAAGAATTTCAGAGATAAATTATGAGATACTGTCGTTCCAAACCACAATGGGATATTCACCTAAAATGAGAATTTTAAAGTGCTTTGCCCTTTATGTGCAGCCAATGCAGCGGTGTAGCTCATGTGTGTGTTTTCCATTGGTTTTGATCTGATTAAGCTGCAACATCTTTGGTTGCAACAACAATGATTGATAGTAAGCCAAATGTATTATGGGATAACACCAGATTTATCAATATTACATGGATCTCTGGCCTTGATTAGTGATTAAACGCAGTAGAAAGCTTCAATCACACTGAATTCAAAGAGATTTGACATCCAGCAATGAAACACAAGTTAACATGTTAGTATTATAATGTTTTTAGGAGATTACTCAATACTCTTTGAGTACTGCAACAAGCTTCAAGCTATATTTTAGTGCACTGCTAAACATATTAATTAGTGCATTTACTTGGAATGACAATGCGAAATAACAGGCATTAACATGGTGTAATTAGCATTACAGCACTCTCAAAAGCAGGCTACCATGAAAACTGTTTGCACTTGTAATGGTGAAACTGAAACCAGTAGATAGGTCAGTCAGAGGGCAATGCATGAAGCCTACAAAGCACAGTTCTTTAGAATAACTTTGTAAAACACTGTATTAATTCCTCATGTGAAAGGATGAAGCTGAACAGGATTAAAACTGAAATCTGAAAACAGTTTACTTGTCAGATTTCACCGGCCGACCGCTCCAGCTGTAATTTTATGCAGATACTTGGGGGGGGGGGGGTTCTGGTCTCGCACACGCACGCACAAACACACCTCGCCTACCCACCCAGGTCTAAGAAACCATATAATGCATCGAAACGACTGTGAAACGAGCACATGCAGCGATGCGAACGCACAAGCTCAGTCACACAGCTTTCCTTGAATAACAGAGCCTTTATTCCTCCACTTGCGCCGCATGCACAAACTATGAGCTCAAGCACATGCATGCACACAGACCAACACACAAAAATGCGCGCACACACACACACACCGCACTGTATCGTCAGCCCGCTGATTTAAATCACTTGCAGGCTCAGAGTTTTCCTGCCTTATTACTCCTCTTTTGTTTGACTGGAGCGTGATTTGAGCTCGGGCCCTTTTTACATTCTTTCATTGCTCTCCAGTCAACACACAAGCATGCCAGAGGGACTCTATGATCCACACTTCACTTACTTTGATTGTTTTTGGGAGAAATTGCTATTCTGGCTGGCACTCTCCTATTTGGTGGAGCACGCCTGGGCTCTGGTTAAACGGGACTGTCTGTGCATGTGGTGGTCCGCTGCAAAGCACATCACTGTTGCCTGATGAAAACCTCCTCAGATTTTTGTGATGTTTGTATTTTAAACTAAACCGAAGGGTTTCATGCTTCTCTAAAGGTTATAAACGCCACAGCCCATGGGCCTATTAACATAAAAGACTCTATTTCTTTCAGTGCGGTTCCTGCAAAGCTGATATTTCAGAGATGTGACATTTCTTGCATTTTCGGCCACACTATTGAGGCATGCAGGGAAATAGCATGACGCAGGATGGATGGATGGCCATGAAAGCTTGTACAGTGCACACCAGCGAGTCCATTAAGTGAAATAGTTCTGTTGAAATATCTGCTGTTGTGTAGACGCTAACATTCCTTAATTGTGAGCGTTTGGATAGACATGACGGAGCATGCGAGCACATTATAGCAAAACGACGAACGTGGTGAACGTCATTAAACCTGCTAAACACCAGCGCGTTTGTCATTGTTAGAGTGTCTTCATGCTGATGTTAGCGTTAATTACAGCCTTACATTCATTTCCGTGCCTCAACTTGTGACAGCGGCTGCATGTTGATGTTAGCATTGTTAGCAACGATGTCAGCTGATGTTAGCAGCTTGCGAGAGAGTCTGTGCGCTGCATGCACGTGCACAATCTGATTTGGTAGTGAACAAAGAGCAAAAGCATATGCATCCTCAGCTGCGTCACTGTATGAGGTAAGAGCATTCAACTCCTCTTCATTTAGTTGGATGGGTCCCTGCAACAGCCCCAGGGTTGTCCAGCTGGACTGAGAATCCGCTATTTGTCAAGGTCACAGCAAGGACAAGCCGTTACATATTAAGACCCTGTGTGCTCTGTTTTTGCTTTCAGAGCAGATGACAAAACAGCAGACACGACCGTCGCCTACGAAGGCACAATGGCGGCAACTGTACCATCCGTGACTACCTGACCTTTCATTAGAAGCAGAGTGACAGTGAGGCAAGACAGCTGGGCAGAGATGAGAAAATGAGCAGTCACTCAGGCTATGAATAGACCTTTGTATCATCTCCTCTGTCAAGCAGGGACGGAGGAAGGAAAGGACGGAAGAGGAGGAAAACTATGTAGAAGGTGACTGGGGGAAAAAAACTGGAGCAGAAAAAACTAGAATGGAGGAGACAAAAGTTAAAAAGAAGAGCAGGAAAGAGAAATTTGCAGACAAGCAGGGAGAAGAACAAAGGAGAAGCAGTGAGCTGGATGGTGTTAGCAGATAGCAGGGAGGTTCTCCAGAGTCCCATTCAACCAGTTAGGATCTGAAGGATCCTCGCTGCTGTAAATCCACTGGAATTCCGAGCGTGCCCGCTGCCTAGAAAACAAAGCTTGTGTTTTCCTTCGGCCCTGTCGTCTAATCACTTGCACATGAGGGGAGGAACAACAAAGCTGGAACAGTGAAGACTAAAAGACAGAGAAGAAGGGAAGCACAGGGATGTGAGGAGGAGGCCACTCGGGGCCAAAGCCTTTGATGCCCTCTATGTCTTTGAAGCTCTCCAAGGGTTGGGGAAGACTGAGAAGACGACCAAAGCTGCCGCACAGCAAGATCAGACAACAAAATGGACCAAACAAGGAAAAGACGCAGAGACTATGGAGAAAACGTTACCGGCTACCGGCTGCAGAACCATCATCCTGACCTTTCAACATCTTGCACTGACTCACACTGTCTTCATAACGCAGCCTTTTGGTATAATCAGCAGGTGAAAATGGAGAATGAACTTTAAACCTCACTTTCCATCATGCACTCCTTTCAAGAAACAAACTTCTGTGTGATAAACCAGATCACAGTCCTTGTGCAGGGGTTGAACACATCAGGCTATAAATCTAGTTCAACCCAGGAGATCTCATCCCTTCTGTTTCCCTCCCCAACATATAACTCCTGCTTTATATTCTTGCTTGGCTCGCTCCACTCACATCTATCCCAAGGATAACACTGCAGAAAATAAAAAGCAAAGCGACGCAGGGAACAACTGCATGCTTATCAACTTCATTTTTCAAACTCTAGGTTGATTTCATCACATAGCCAATTTAAACCCAGTCTATCTTGTTGTGCTCGTGGGCTGTTTTGTTTCATGGTAATGCAACATCTGTCGACATGTGTACTTAAAATGTGAGAGCCCGAAGCCAAGTTTTCTCTTTTCAGATGCGTTTCGTCATCATGGCGAAGTGATGAGGTTCAGAAATGTCATTTCTGAAGTTAATTAATGGCTTGAAATGTCTCAAAAGAAGCTTTGTGGGGTTTTTTTGTGTGTGGTGTTTTCAACTGCAGAGGTAGATCTGCCAGTGGTGCTGCTGCACAAATTAGGCAGCTTGGATCTGTTTTTAGAGACAGTTCAGTGGATTTCCCGAAGTCAAACACCAGCACAGTGAATCTGCAAACAGAAAACCCCTGCATGGATACGAGTGGCGGTGAGAACACTGCACATGCACTGTATATTTCAAGAGAAGGAAACAAGTGAGAAAAACCATGTACTCCTACACTGTAAAATGAGTCTGACAAAGAGCAGTTGATTGCCAAAAACATGGCTGCTACAAAGAATTATAAGTGTATTGTCTTACAGGATTCCCCAAACACGTTTCATGCCTTATTTCACATTTTATTTGTGCGTCTGTTCTGCTTCCTTCCCCCTCAGTGCTGTAATCCACTTAGCAGAAATCTCCGCTCTTTTTCCCTTATTATTCCTTCATTACGTTGGACATTTCACTCTGCACTTGTGCAAATCGTCACCTTGCTTGAAATCCTAGAGAAGCAAAACTGTAATTTATGAGGGCAGTCCAACAAAAAGACGGCAGCCGTGGCCCCGAATTCCGGGGGAATGTGAAAGACTAAACACGACGGCTGAGGCTCAGAAACGAATTTCATCTTCTCCGCACACGCAGACACATAAAATATCTCAGACATTCAGCCCGAGCTTTCCATGGCATACACACACTTTATTACTTTTCATTATCTTTGATGGCTATCTGTGCTGCCAAATCCAGCCCTGTGTTGTTCTTTTGGCCGCGCAGCACAACGCTAATCCAGTGTCTTGAAAGACAATCCTCCTGCGATTCGGTTTGCACTTTAGCTTTTATTTCATTTTAAACTAAATGTTTATGCTGAGCAATGCTCGCCAAAATGATGCTTACAAACTGTTGACTTTTTAACTCTTCCATTAACACGACCAGGAACATTTCTGGACACTTATGTCCTTGGCACCAGTTCTTTTCCTGCTGAGACAAAGCTTAATGCGAGCTAATGGCACGCTAAGTACAATTTATCAACAACAAGGATTAATAACTATCGCCTCATCGTATGACTGGCATTTGCACATTATCTTTCCAGTATTTCTGAATGGATAAAATGACTCGTCTGCTCCTTTTATGCTCAATTGGGGCAGAAGTTTCCCTGCCATTAACAGTGCAAGGCAGCCAAACCCAGATGATCCTCGCTGACCCCAATAGGAAAACCTGACATGTTCTTTTCAAGCGATAAGGGATTTTCATAAGAGCTTATGAGCAGCCACAACACTTCTTGTGCGCTCTGACTTTCTGAAGCTTCAGTTTTTGGTCTTCAGTCTTGGCTGCTCGTGGGGAAACTCATTTTGTTGCAATGTTAGCCACCCCCGTATCACAACAACCCAGAAAAATGTCACCAAACCCATCCCGAGGCCAAACTGGGCCACTGACCAGCACTAGGAACAGCAGCCATGACACTGACAGCGTATGCTGGGTTAACCCTCATCGAAACGAGGGGGGTGACCACTCAAGTCAACTTGTCTTTGAGCTTAGCCAGTGTTTAATGTAGTCACCGCCGGCCTCTGCCCTGCTGACCCTTTGCAGTCCACACTGACCGCCTCTGCTGCATTTATTCAATTTGGTGTACTTGGCCACAAAGCCTTAGTGTTCCTTATTAGAGTTATGTCCATTGTTTCACATCAAGCATCTGTGCTAAATTAATCCTACAATCTTCCCTTTATACTCTACTTTACACTGTAAACGGGTTTTCTCAATGAAAACAATGCCTGTTTGTGCCGAAAGTGTGCAGGAGTTCACCGCTTTCTAATTAGATTTGATTTGCCTGTGTATCACCCTTACAGCTTCTTCCACGCTATTTGTCTATTAAGATAAGAACAGTAAAGCCCATGCTCATCAGAAAGCGAGAAAGGCTGAAGTACAATTAGAAAATGTAGTGATTTATGCCGGCATCGTGCTCATGACCAGGTTTATCAAGTCAAAACTGAGACTATAGCAAACTGAGTTGCACTTACGAACGAGAAGGTGAACAGCGTATGCACACGTGAACTTGCTGCTTTATGAGAACCAATGTCTGAGCGGATATCTGATATATATGAAGTCTTTTTCTTTCCTTTCAGAGCTAACTAAAGAAAATACCCTGCGCAGTGCTCGACCAGCTGAAGGAAAACAATATCACTGAAACGAGCATATAAAGGCAGAACGAAGTGAAACCAATATTCAGTGGTGGCCGAGGCTGAGACAAGTTCAAGACGTAACAGGCAAAAGAGCAAGACGAGTTCAAGACTTCAGAGAAAAGACGCAGACGTGGTTCAAGTAAACCTGTATGTACAGTCCTGTGAGCAGTAGAAACATAATGAGGGTGCTGCTGTAATCTACACCCAATCGTTCGGCCGCCCATAACTCTTCATACAGTAACATTAGAAGACCTGGACCATTTAAAAGCTAAGCCCTGATCTCACTATTTATGTGTCTTTGCCACTGCCAGATGTTACAAGGTCCTAAAAAAATGGCTTTGGCTTCCTATATGATGTAGGGTAATATGGATTTGTGGCGGGCAAACACAGGTAGTTAGGCTGTAAAAACAGTCCAAACACTGGAGTCTGGGCCTGTGGAGCACATTGTGGGCTGTTAATGTTGCTCAAAGGACCTTTCTACCCTTTCGCCCCCTCTGATGGTGCCCTGGATATTTGCTGGCGTTGCTGGCAGACGTATTGCAGTTCGTACACACTTCTCTTGGTGCGTGCCTTTTGTTCTGTCTGACAATGCGCTGTATTCACTGCTATATGTGAGCATAAACATCGTAAAAGCTGTCCCCGCTTCAGTTACGTAAGAGCTTTCTGATTTTCCATTTCGCCTCACGTCGAGAGGTGTGACAGCAACAAGCTTAGGCTGTTGCTTCCAACAAGGACAGTCCCAGGGACTCAGTGCAGTCCTGTAAAGAGAGGTCTCCTAAAGTTTTACAGGCCGACAACAACCCAGCTTCCACCAGAAGCCCAAATAGTCACAGTCAAGTCTATATCACGCCAGTGTCACAGATTCATCCAAAGGTTGGACAGCGAAGGGCTCGAATTGAAGCTTAAAAGGCTAACTGATCAAACAACAGCCCTCTTATTAACACTACTGTGATGCCTTTGAGTTAATCATATAGAGTAGCATATGCTTTATACTCATAGACTCCTCTATTGCAAGTTTTTAGGAAGGGGGCGATGCTGAAACAGAACTGTGATCTGTGCTCAGCTGGATTAAAAACATATTTCAGGCAAAAAGCTGAAAACTCAAAATCATCAGCAGTATTTCGACATTTTCAATGTGCCCCCAAGCATTTTCTATTGTAACATCGACTGCCACTTATGTATCTCACTTGGGACCGAGGTAATTCCCATTTGTTTACTTGAAATTATGACTCGGTTGCGAAACGAGATCGCAACGAGATGAAAATATGATGTAGTTAATTGTTCTTTTGCTGTCCTGGTGTTTTGTTCGGCAAAAATACTATGAAACAAGTTTAACTAGTTCAAAATCATTAACGGACAATTACCAAAATATCTTTGTTACTTGACGTTTGCTTTGTAATTGGCACCTTGCTGCACAGGCTTGATGATAATAACTAACTCATCACAGAAAACCGAGTTACTGGTTATTAAATGATGTTGTACAAATTGCCTTGAATGCGGCGCTAAGTGAAAACAGGCTTTTGCGTCACCTGTTGGCGCAAAACCACAATGCACGTAAAACGCCGCACACATTAGCTCGGATGCCACTGCACTGGAGGCTACTTTACACTTGAGCCCCCGCTGACTGGTCGTAATTATTGAAAATGTGTCACTCCGAGTCGGGGCCGCTATAAAAAGCAGAGGCGTAATCGCCAGTCTGGGTCACCCCGGCTCGTGGAAAAGAACCGTCTTTCAGGCTGCTGTCTGACAGACTTGGCATCGCTCTCCATCCGTCTGCTCAGACATACAGCCTGGCGATGGTGGGCAGCGTGGAGCCAGATCCGATTGCAGGGTTTACGCATGTTACTAACATTGTCATTATCCCCAGAGGCCTTCGGAAATGCCGTGCCCTGGAATAACTGCAAATAATAAGCAAGAATAACTGAGAACGGCTGGTCATTCCTGCGGTGATTTATGAATGGCGGCTGACAGTGTGTGCCATCTGAGGGTGATTGTATGTCTGTATTTACGGCCATATTTCCCTGGCTCATCAACACGTTGGTAGTCTATATCTTTCTCAATCTCTGGGGTGAAATCAAACTCTGTGTAGCCCTTTGAAGAGAGCTCTTCCCGTCATTTAGAGCAGCTTGACAAAAGGTCAGATGTACTCCAGGTTGTGGAGTGAATCGCCCCCGGTTTAATAGCCCGTTGAAAATGGGATCAGAGAATTGAGACGCAGAGGTCTCTGGACTGTAAACCATATCTGGGGAGACTAAAGGAGGAGCCAAAGGATGGGATGGAGGAAGGAGCACTGTAAAAGAAAGAGCAAGCGATAGAGTAAAAGACAAGAATGTAATGACTAATCAAACCAAACTATGTGTCACAAAGGACTTTCACCCTCACAGTGGGAGACGGAGAAAGCAAGGGAAAGGCAGAGAGAGTGGAAGGGGGGGTGGCAGAGACCCATAAGAGAGGAAAAAGTCAAAGAAAGCTCATAAAAGCAGCATGCATCTCTTTAATTTTCACACTCGCCGTGACTTTTACAAGCTGCTGCGGCAGAGCTGGGACGCGGGTGAGTAAACGGGGCAGGAGCGAGGCCCCAAGGCGCCCACGCCCGCGCCGCAGCACACGACCCCGCTCGGGCTATAATGCGATCGCAGGTAAGGGGGTGCGGGGTCCTCGCTCCCGAGCAGAACCGATCCAAAAGCGGCACTGCTCTAAAAAGCACGTGTCGCTTTCAACACGCGCGGCGAGGTAAGCCCATTTAGGTTTGGCATTGTGACTTGTTGGGTTTACAGGTGTGCACATGAATGTGTGTGACAGAGAGAGAGCGAAAACTAAAAGGGTATTTGTATTCTGAGGTGTGTGTCTAGAAAACGGTTCCTCGCTATGTTTGGATGATGTTTTAAAAAGTGCTGACTCAGATGAGGTTTCTGTTGGCTAGACCTGTAATTTCACCCTCTTAGGAGCGGACTGATGCGCGTGTGTTGTGTGTAGGAGGAAAAAGTAAGATTAAAACTGACAAAAAGTTAACAGTGGAGTGTTTGTTCTTGGGTTAATTTAACTGTGTATGACTATGATTTGTGAGTATGAGATAAAAGCTACTTTAAAAAAAAAAAAACCCTGGGGCAACCTGGGGCCAATAAACCTGTGTGTGTGTGTGTGTCTGTCGGTGGTGTGTGTCAATCTAAAGGCTCTTCAGTGGGCGGAGGACAAGACACTGATGTCAAACATGATACAGTAACAGCTGGAAAGTTCACTTTACCTCCGCCCTCTGCACGCTCTCTGCCTCTCACTCTGCTCCCCCTCAGGGCAGTTGCTCGGGCTGGCATGTGGCTAATTTGGCAAAGCCGTGCCGTCTGTCTGCCTTTATTTTTTTCTTTTTTAGGGTGTGCGCGCTGCACGTGCGTGTGTATTTTTGTTTTATTATCTCGGTTCCTTGCTGTAAATAACTTTCAGGCCAGGTCAGTGTACATTTTCCCTTAATAATCAGAATTAAAATAGTTTCAGACGACGTTTTATGGAGTTGGCAGCTTTGTATTTTCACCAGGCTCTGGTCCAAAATCCATACAAATACACGTTTTCTGTTTTGTTTTGTTTTTTCGGAGTGTGTGTTCAAGTGCAGGTCAGACATGATTAACAAGATAATTACGTCTTCTATATCAGTTCACTTTGGACATCTCTATTACCTCCATGTGTTGCTTGCTCTCTACGCTCCCCCCCCCGTGAACTCTACAGGGAAATCCAGCCGTCGCGATGACACAATCCCCCAAAAATGTCGGTCATGAAAACTGACCTGTTTTATCAGACCCGGGCACGATGAAACCTAATTAACATCTGTAATAAAATGTTCAAAAAAATCTGTCAATCTCTCAAAGTTTGGATTCCTTCTCATCCAGCGATGTCTAGACATCTCCAACCACCTTTCTGCTGACAGACGAAAACCAATCAGACAGTTATTTACTGCTTTGCTGGGCTTCTCCCGGCCACTCCCTGCTGCTACTGTTGATAAGTGAGGTTAAAGAAGATATCACCGGATTCCTCTTTCATCTCCGCTCATCTCACCATCTTTACAAACTACAGGGCACAAGCTGCGTCTCCGAGCTCTGCTGTTCACTTCTTCTGCTCTTTTATTATCTCACTGCACGTTCCACCAAGCGACCGGTCGTTCATGCAACGTTTTCAAACGTCGTGCGGGAAAATGATTATTTCTGTTGCGTAAATCGTTGTTTTCATCCAGTCCCACATCACATGTTCTACCTGCCCAACCACTGTTCATCTCCCTCGTCCCCTCTGAGCTTCCCTTCGTCTCTCCCCCTCCGAGTTTTCCTTAAGGGGAACCCTTGCTGCTGTCATTACAGCTCCCACCCCGATGAAACCTCACAGGACCCAGCAGCAACATTCCTCCCTGTTTTACAGCCTTCTGTCGACTAATAGCTCAGCATCCAGCGGCATTCAAATAAAAGCCCCTGCCATTTCACCCTAGCACACATATGCACACACACACACACACACAAAGATGCAACAGAGATTACACACCACTTTTATCATCTATCTGTTGAGTCTTCCTCCATCTTTTTCTTGGCAAAGCCTATTTTTTATTAATTGTCAATCAGGGCTTTTCTGTTTCTTCGCACAGGAAAAATGTACAAAAACAGGATGATGTTACACATCTGGGAGATAGAGGGTAATTCATGATGGGGGAAAAAAAACAAAACAAAAGCCTCCTTTACCAGCACACACACACACACACACACACACACAAACTGGTGACGGCAGGCCTGGAGACCATGTTGAATGCGGCCCAAAGATTACAAATGCTCTTTTTGTGACGTCAAGTCCAATGTAATTAAGTTAAGCTGATGTCCAGCTAATGAATCATCGGATTCCAAGCAGCTCGGCCCGCAGACTTACTCGGTGTCTCAGGACAATCAGTTCCTCAGCGTCTGCATTATTGTCCGTTACGGATGTGTCCCCTGTCGGTTTTAAACACCGCCGGAGGAAACATTCAGATGCTTTACATAACTTATATTAGCAGTGCTACTAGAGATGCAAGCAATGACTTTTGTTGTTCATTGATTTGCAGATAATTTTCTCTATTAGTCAACAGATTTCTTGATGTAAGACCAAGAAAAGCAGCAATTTCATATCTGAGAAACCTTCTTGAACCTTCTGCTTGACAATAGCATTTTTTTGTTGACCGGCTAATTGATTAACTGACTAATTGTTGCAGCTCTACTGTAAACACCACGGTGGTAATACTACAGTTTCCTCCAAGTCTTGAATGCATAATCCTCTATGCACTGCAGTCTTCAGTAAGGGTGTCCACAGTCACTTGCTACCTTCATAACACACGGTGTCCCCTAGCTGTTCTCTTTTGTACCTGCCCGTGATGGATTTCACCTGTAGGGTGTAACCGAAGGAAGGGGCGCCCCTGTCGCTCCCAACTCCAACTGCAACTGGACTACTTGTGCAGTGACAAAGGCGACAAACCCACAATCCCACTTGTACACGCTTAACAAAGTGAACCAAGTCCTGAAAGGGTGCCAAGCTGTGCAGCGAACAGTCAAAAAGGCAGGTCATGTGACGTGTTTTGGTCCGGATACGTGACAGTATATTGGGGTTTTTTTGACATTCGTTAGTCAAAAAAGGACAATATTTGACGGTTCCAGCATCTCAAATGTGAGGATTCTCTACTTGTGTTCGTCTGGTGTGAAGCTATCTTCGAAAACATTTAGCAGTGTTACGTGAGCGCTTCATTTTCATTACATAAATCACATCTATATCGTATCTTATTTGAGACAGCCAAAGAAGAGACTCCATCACCAGGGTCGCCGAAATACTGCCGTGGAGATAACAATGTTTCTTTCTATCAAACACACCGATGCAAGCTCACAGACAGACAGACACATACACACACACACACACACACACACACACACACACACACAAGACAAAGGGGCTATTGAATGCAGTGTAGTAACAGCCCTTCATAATAAAGGCAAGCTGGAGCTGACTGAAAGAGAGAGCGCACAGCCAGGTCCAAAAGTCTTCATGGAACTGGACATTCGATAGCTGCTCGCGGGGCTGTTTGTGCGAGATTGTGACATTGATACCTTCTAATAAAACAGCCGACTGCATCCATGCGTCCAACCAGTCGAAAAGGTCACTCCTAATAGGTCAACCTCGGACAGATGGGCAAGGACAGGGAGGTGGAGGGGGTGTCGCTGTGTATGTGTTTAGGGGGGGTTTATTCCCAAAGAGCTATTAGGCTCCGCGGGCTGTCCACTCCTCTCTGCTACACTAATAGACACTGATATTAAAAGGTGAAGTGTCAGAGGAAGCAGTGTATGCGTGTACACCTCATTAGGGAGACCACAATCACCTCTGATTGTTTTGGAAAAACATGGTAATGGAACTATAATGATGATTTGAGGAGCAGCGGCCTATAGGGTTGCACTGTCGCACTGTCTGACCTTGAGTAGAAGGATTGTGTGTGTGTGTGTGTGTGTGTGTGTGTGTGTGTGTGTGTGTGAGAACATGTACAGCGTGTGTGTGGTGGTTGGGTAATTTTGAGCCATGCTGCGTTTACCATCTTTCCTCGACTGCCCCGGTTCGTACGACTTTGTTAAATTACTCCCAGATTTGGGATCAGCTAACACACTCTCTCTCACACACACACACACACACACACACAATCACACGCTCACACAGGCCCTATGTACAGTATAATATAACATGCTTGGAGAGGGTATATCATGCTCATCCTCGTCCCTTTGCCAAGTTCTGACAGGAGATGTACTGTAGATCTATTAAGTCTGCATGAATGTTCATGTGATCCTTCCACGGACTGGCTCTGGACTTTCTTTGCATAATGAGAACAGACGTCGTCATTGAATAACATCTTCTGCCAGAGGAGGAGTCCTAAATGCTTCATCTCCTGCTGCCTCAAGACATGCATAACTTGCATTGCATGGCATGTCATGTCTTACGCATATGTCAAGGAAGACATTATATAAACTTCCAGATTAAAATTTGGATTTGTGCTTGCAATCCCTCACAGACTTTAACCATAAACCGACCGTTTAAACACAAACAGCTGGAGCACAGACAAACAGTTTCGTCGAATAAGCGGCGCAGGTGCGAGGTTATCAAGCAACACGGGTCAAAAGCCGAACCCAAACACACACACACGACGTGTGTTATTTGCTTTGGCTCGGCCCACCACGGTGTACCCCTCCGTCCCATCCGTTTCCTCCCATTTCCCCTCTTCATCTTAGCGGAGCATGAATGAATGATGCTCTGGTGGAGGCAGGGGAGGGGAGTTCATACTGTGATGTGGTTCAGGTGAAGCATTTGGCCGGAGCGAAGAGAGCTACGGCAAATTACACTTCCACAGAAACTGTGCAGATGCGGGGGGGGGGGGCAAATATAGAGAAGGGAGAGAATGAATGAGAGGAGGAAGGTAAAGAGACAGAGCCTGGTTACGCCGCAGTCTTCACAGGGAAAAGCAGAGAACACTAACATAGACAAATGATCCCCCATGCTATGGAGGAACTCTCCCTATCTCTGTCACTCACACACCTGAGTGTGGGCACTGCCTCAGGGGATATAGTATTTTTTGCATGTGAATACCATAATAAAGTATATGTTTTTGAATAAAATATAAAGGTGCATGTTATTGATGTAAGATTGCAAAAGTCCTGAAATCCAATTATGTTTTCTGTAACTTCACGGTATATATCATTGTGTCAGACATCCCTGATTGTACCTAAGCTGAAAACATTTGTGTCATTTGTGTAACCGTGTGCATACTCCAACATTATTTTATATATCAACTTGCATTCGCACGGTGTACCACGTGTCTGCTTTGCTTTCCGTACTCCTGAACCTATTTCTCCTTGTCAGCTGCCAATTAGGCACACATGATTTCAGCGGGCCACATACGATCTCTTATCTGCAGGGTCATCCCGAGCAAAGATATCTGTGAAGATAATCATAAGTGCTTTAAAGGCAGTTACTGCTGCATTCGCTCGACTGGTCCAGCGACTCAAAAATATGAAAACCTGGGAGGTAAGTCTGGAGGGATCTCAGGGCGACAGATAAGACCAGATTTGAGCGGATCGACAGAGGCCAAGCCTTTCATCTGAATGCACAGGGTCAGATGTGTGGGTGTGCGTGTGTCTGTGTGTACTACCAGCGCTCAATTTTCAGGAAAATCAGGAAAAACAAACATATTCTTTTCCGTTCTGTGCAACATCTGCAACATCTGCACTGAGTCAACCAAACCACGGGCCAAAAGACTTCATTATGCGCATGTCATACGTGGGGAAAATCCAATTAGCAACCTTTTATTTAGTCACTGCAACAGCACAAAATATCTGATCCCACTAGCGTGCACTCATGGTCGCAAAAGTACCACGGCAACGCAATTATATTACTAGTTTCCAGCACCTTAAGCTGAAAGAGAATAGCATGCATGAGCGCAAAAGGTAAAGATCGGTTAAAACATGTCAAAGGTTCAAGCACGGGCCAGCTACAGCATTGTTTGGCTGTAGTGAGTCTTAGAGAGCAGGTGGGTCAACGGGGCCTTTTCTCTGTTGCTGGCTACAGTCAACAGGCATCTGGTCGCAAGCAGGCGGAAAAACAAGCCCTCGGAGCATTTGACGTCCGATTAATTAAAGGTTAATCATCGCCGGATCCGTCTCTGGCCAACCTGTGAGGCTTGAGGAGAAGCAGAAGGATGTGGGTTTTGCTGTAAAGGGGGAGACTAGAGTAGAGGAAGGAAGAGGCGGCGTCGAGGAAGGATTAAGAGAACGTAGAGAGCAAAGAAACAGGATGAAATGGGAATTTACATTGCTGCGATCTTCACTTGCCGGCTGTTATGTGCCTTTAAATGCACACTGTTCAGTTACGAATGCTATGTGGGTCGGACAGGTCCACACTGTAGACGATGTATGGGGAAGTTTGGGGAAGGGTCACGGGTTTAAGGCAGACGTCAAAGCGTTTCCTTTAAAAAGACTCTGAAAAGAAAAATTACGTTTGAACTGACGACGTCTCGACTTTGCTGCAAGGCATCATTATGTAACTGACGGAGGAGTACATAAAAAGGGCTTTTTAAGTAAAAACTACAGGTGTATCCTAATTATTGTATTCAAAATTAACTTTGACTGCACTCTAAGTAAATGATTACGTCTCTGTGTGTGTCCGTGCATGTGCGTCTGTTCACACAACTGTCGTGCGACTTGTTTTCTGTTTTTCCGCGCTACGACTCAAAAATCGCAAGTCACGACAGGCAGCGAAAGAGCAGCGGAGCGCAGCAAACAAACAATTAAACGAAAAGCGGCTGTAAAAATGACGGAGAAAACAAAATCAGCATTGACTTTTATGTCGAAACCGTGACATAATAGCCGTCACCGCGCTGCTGGAGCGGAAAGCAGGAACAAAGACGCGCAAGGCTAAGAGCGAGCGGAGGGGATGAAGGCGTTTCAAAGCTTTCATCTCTGTTATCTGCTCGTCACATCACGGCCCAGAGCAGCAGCACAGCTTCAACCACACACACAAACAGATACACACACAGACAGAGCTCTTCTTCTCTGACCTGCATGGACACGGCATACCTGGGATTCCTGTGCCTAAGTGTGTATATGGTAGTCAGAGGAGACGAGAGCGAGCAAAAGATAAAGAGAGAGGGAGGGAGATGCAGAGGACGGCTCCTTCGCAGAACTGGATGAGCAGACTTTGGCTGCAGCTAATTATTGTTTTTGTATTGTTGATTAAATAAATCAGATCATCACATTTTATTACCCTTAAGAACATTTTTTTCTCTCGATGAAACAACAAATATTTGATCCAACACCAAAGCGTATCGGCCTGTTTCACCAGATTGGCATCAGGGGCTGATACTGACCTTATGAAGCCCAATTGGCCAGACGCAGCCGATCCACATTAAATACAGTTCTTCAGTTACATCCATCTAACTCGGAGCAGGGCTCTGACTCTCTGACTTTGACTCTTTTATTCCTGAGCCAAAATAATCACTGGCCTCATGTTAAAGTATTAGAATCATTATAGAAAAAGTCTGATCTGGGCGCCTCTACTCATTTTTAGTCTTTGTTTATTGACAAACCTATTAATCATTTCAGCAAAAGCGAAAACAGGCTTATTTCCCAAGAACAGAATTCTGAGTAAACACAACACACTGTCTGTCTGACTGAATTTCAGAGCGGGATGCAGAGCAGCGCCGTGTGTTTGTGCGCGGCTCTGTTTGTGTGTGTGAGCCGTGTGAGGGGTATATGCAGGGACTTGTCTGTTACTCGTCTCAGATGGCAC
The DNA here is from genome assembly GCA_008933995.1 of Datnioides undecimradiatus. Lineage (NCBI taxonomy): Eukaryota > Metazoa > Chordata > Actinopteri > Lobotiformes > Datnioididae > Datnioides > Datnioides undecimradiatus. The sequence goes on from WARS01000029.1 coordinate 19,128,714, forward strand.
CTCGGGGTCGGATATGATTCCTCACTAAAACACACACACACACCTGCTCTGAGACAGATTTCACAGATTATGCGGGCAATATACAAACCCCGTCCCCCTCAGGTTTTAAATAGGCAGAGTTCAGTAAGAGAGGATGGGGGGCGGGGGATGAACACCATGTCACAGCACTCATAGCAAAACATAAGGAAACTGGAAGCCTTTCAGACGCCTTGGGCGCAGAACACATGCCAGTTATCCTGCATGGTGTTTGAGATTTCAGACGTTGCAGATGTTTCTTGACAGGAAAGGTTTCCGCCGTGCTCAACGGAAAACATTCAGCTCTGGTGGCCGAGGTAAAATATCAGAGTAGTCAGATTACTTTTTGAAATGACTGATTACATGTAACTTTTTTACTTTTCCATCTAATCAAAGGCTGATGTGTGTGTTTAAATGCTGATTAGTTTAATTGGAAAACTAAGCAAAGTTTTCATAGAGTTATAGTTTCATAGAGTTTCATAATTAGAATTAGAGCAACTTTCAGCATTAAACAGCAGATCTGTTGAGATTGATTCTATGTTTTTCCACTGAAGTTTTACAACAAACCATCATTTTTTTGGGAAACGGATAAGTTAGAAAATGTTTCGGGACAAGAGAGGAGAATACAAATGTGCTCGTGAGCATGAATCAGTCTCAAAAAGGGAAAAATAAACAAGAAATGACAAAATTGCAAACAGTTTCTATTTTTAACATTTATGTCTGGATTCTAAATGTCATCCCATCTTTTCCAGATGTTTCAATTTTATGTTTTTTAAATTTTCTTTTTCTCCATCCTCATAATGAGCTCCTCTTTTCAGTATAACGCCCTCTATTATCGCTAAACCACAGCCTGACATTCGCACAATTAGCGCGCATTAATCCGAGCTTCAGAATCCCCTCGTGCCTGCGTAACTGAATAGGTAAGCACAAAACAAAAAGGATAAGGTTTTTCTACCGCAGCGCTCCCAAGAAAACCTGAGACGGGAAAACGTGTGGGGAAACAAAAGAGAAGGTGGAAAAGAGAGAGAGAGGGAGCAATGAGGGGAGCAGAGAGACAGAGGGAGATGAATGGTTGTGTTTTCGCTTAGAGTAAAGCTTTTCCAGGCTACATTTTTTTTTTTTTTTTTGCAACAGCGGTGTAAGGTATCCCGCTGTATAATCCTCTGGTGGTGACAGACACAGAAAGATAGAGGGAGTGAGGGATGGAGGTGGAGGCGCTGTGTGCGAGTGCGGCCGTACGTGCGTGAGAGTCCACATGCTTGCAGCAACGCTCATTTGTCACTGCGTGCCTACTGTATGTCGATACAGTGCGTGCATGTATGTGTGCGTGTGTGTGTGTGCGCGCGCATGCATCATTTGACAAGTCATCTATCCCCCTCTGAGAACAAATTAGTCTTGTTCACCTTCAGAGTCCTGCTCTTTCTCCATTACACTGTAAAACCCATTTACACTCACCCTGCACTGTAAAACCTGCTGGTTCAACGTCAAGTTGCGCAGCTGCACAAATACTCAATTTAAATCACTTGTGACCATAAGCTGATTAAGTGGTTTTTGGAGTCTCGTACACCTGGGGATATCGTAGCTGGACTGACATGGCTATTACATTGAGATGCATCTCCAAGACAGTTAACCTCTTTTCTTTTTTTCTGGTGAGGCACAAAAGCAGGCGCAGTTTGTGGACTGATGTCTAGAACTGGGTCAAAGCAACTGCAAATAAATGCCAGATAATCTGTATTTAATTTAAGTTTAAGTTATATAATAATTTATATATAAGTTATATAATATTTTATTTATCAGGGACTCACTGCTCTTTCTTTGCTGAGGTATTTTTTGGTCTAACAGCGCTTCACGCAGTAAAATCATCAATCAAGAGTCAGAGATTATGACAAAATGTCCATAATGGATTATCAGTACTCTGAAGAATGTATCTTCCTTCAAACATTAAAACACTATCTGGACAGGGCTCTCACCCAACAACAAAGACTTTCATTTATCTGTGCATTGTTGCCTTTCAGGTGACCCCTCTGCTTCCCACATCTCCAATCCCACCACCCCCCACTCCCAAATCTATTCTTTCTTTATCTCTGTCTTCTCCCCCAGGAGACGACAATCCCACGCAACTGCGGGTCGGTTAGCCTCAGGACTGGAAGCCCTGATCTGTAGGGCTTTTCACAACCGTAGCAAGTTCCTCTTCTCTAGCAGTGACCTGGAGTCAGAAGGGGGGCAGGGTGCATAGCCAAAGGGAAAGGCTGGAGTCAACCAGCCCTGTGAAGTCTGCTACTTCAGGTTAGCCGGGGTCAGGGGGACAAATTGGCAAATACTTGTTGCTCTCAGTGTCTGCTGTGGGGGCCTGAGGCATCATCGTCTTTCCACTGAGGGACAAAAAGATCTTTTCCTACATGCACTTCGGCTCAAGGGGGATAAGCAAGCAGCGTGTGTGCAGTATATTTTGTGTTTGCGAGCTCATGAGCGAGTGAATAAATGAATAACTGTAGGGCAAATTCAGCTCTGAGATGAGGAAACTGCGCCCGGAAGACCTGTTCGTATTGATTAGAGAGCAGAATGAACGCACACACATCTGCTCGAACACACGGCGGCAAATACACGGAGTCACGCAGCACGTAAACCCGAGAAGGCCGACGTTTAAGGAAGTGATTACAGCTGCTGACAGACCAGCACCACAAATGCTCTACGGAGACATCCTGCACAGCGCAGGTGCCGTGTTTCACATAATTCACAGATCACCTCCTTCTGTCAAATCAAGCCAATCATCCCGTATCGCCATACATAACGGCTTTGTGCCCTTTAATTAACACCAGCTCATTTCTAACTGATAGAGACTCTACACTGAATCTCTATTTAACCATGTCAGGTAACAGGATCGCGGTAGACACATTGATATTCCACCTGCTTGTCTGTGTTTCTGTTTGTGTGCATGTCTGCCTACGGGGAGTCTGTCTGTCTCTGTGTCTGACGTTTAGCCAACAGGTGGTCTGGTGTACTTAAACTTCAACAACGGACTGAGGCAAAGGACTGGGACTTGACTGTCTACTGCCTACTCACACTATACATGTGAGAGAGGATGAGTGGAGGATGTGTGGAGGAAAGGGGCTTGGGAATCATACATGGTGCACCAGGTGATCTGCCGGGGCGCCCCCAATAATCAAATCTCTCTTATCCTACTCTTACCTCTAAGCAGAGGTAGCTGAAAATCAGATCATGATCTCCATTTGAGAGTGCACTTTTCCTCAGATTGGGATGAGGAGTCGTACAGGAGGGGCAACGTTAATCATGAGACACGACGTGAGCGCGGAGGTCAGCGGCAGTTCACTGGGTAGAGCGGATCGAGGCGGGAGGAGGGCAGGACTCAGGAGATAAGGAGTGTGAGGCAGAAGGAGTGCAAAGAACGTGATTAATAGAGCAAATAGTGTTAACCGGGAAGGGGAAGAGGCATGAGTCGATTTTAGACTTCTAAGAAGTCCAAATTACGCAAAATTAACGGAATAAGCAGACTTTAAACTTTGAATGCTGCCACGCTTTTGAAGTCTGGCGCATCCGTGCCTCTGCTGCTTACTCACTTATCTGCTCTACAACTGCGCTATTCTCATCGACCTGAATTTCTGCATCAAAGTACAGCGTCGCTGCAGGAGGAGAAGCTGCATGCATGTGTGTGCGTGTGTGTGTTTAAGTATACTAAAGAGAGCCATACTTAGACCACTTAAGTATGTCCAATATGTCAGAATTGGCCCTAAACCGCATGAACTCACTAAGCACACACACCTCCATACAGTACACTGTGTGCCTGAGAGGCTCCTCACTGGTTTTGGCTTTGAGTTATCTCCCCGCTGAGGTGTATTTATTTATTTGTTGGTTTGTTCCCACAGTTCCTGTTTGAGGAGGTGAAATCCTGCACTGAGCTCACAGGGCTGAGAATCTCCTCACACCGCCTGCTGTGATTTAAGGCCGGATAGAGGATGGTGTCCCCTTGTTAGCGTAATTTACTACGTGCGCTCTTCTTATTTTCCAGAAACTAATTTTAGAGAGAGAAAAAAAAGTTTTTTCCTCCCCACCACTTTTCACCTTGTTAAATCGGAGTGCAGAGCGGCCTGGCTTGGCGTGTTTCTGCACAAGGAAGGTCACTGGGGAGAAGTTATGGACTTGTGAGGGAAAATGACATACGGTATCAGCGGTGGAGGTTGTGCGGCGCTGCTTTTCACCCTTTTACTGTACAGTACACAAAGATTTCTCCGAGAAAACGCACTCCGATACCTGGAACTTGTTTCGAACTTGTATAAGCTGAACTGGGTACGGTTTCAGGCAACCGTCAGGCCACTAGGCTTTAGTAATCCTCCCCAGGGAATGGGACTGTTCCTGGATCAGTGACCATAGCAGACTCCATGAGGCCAAAATGAGTGGGCTATAAGTTAAGAGTGGAGCAGTGGGAATTCTCTCCGTACAGTCTGAAAAATGGCTGGGATAAATATGAGTGGAGCCTTTTCTAGGTCTGACACACACACACACACACACACACACACACACACACACACACACACACACACACACAGAGGACTGGACCGTCCATTGGTCTGTGCTGGATCAAATTAGGCTTTGAGCACCTAGATTTATCAATATGTGAACCTTAAGACATTTGAAAGAAAGGTATGTTCATACACCGACTGTTCCAGATCCAGGTCCGCTCGGTCCAACTGTGAGCCGAGGAGGCTCCAACGTAGGAAAAAGCTCATAAATTATCCCCGGTAAGTGAGCGAGTGCAGAGTTAAAGCTGCCCTCCCCGAACTTTAACTACAGTATACACAACCGGGCTTATAGTAGAGAGAAAGAGGACTGTTTCACACAAGACACAGTGCCCCCAAAACACACTCAGAAGGTTGGTATCATTTAACATACATTCAGGAAAGAGACAAGCGTGAAAGGAAACGCTGGTACAGTAAAACTCTGCCGTGCTGGAGAAAGCACTCAGTTACGGTGAGAGTCCGTCATTTCAAGTTTTACTCAAGCAGAAGTAAAAGAGGTTTTATCAGCATCAAATGCATACTGACCCACTGAATATGTGTTACTTATGCAACTGCAAATAAGCAACTATCGCTATTAAATAACTGTAGTAGCTCACATTTGTGCTTAAGTGCAGCACTTCAGTAATTAAACTTCCCATGCAACTGTGCAAGCCAAGGTCCCCTTTAGTAATGGATGAGAATGTAAATCTAATGGCACAGAAGAGGTCAATGATAAGATGTTTGTAATTACAAAAGCCGCGACTGAATGATTCATTTATAATGTTTAAAATATGAGAAACACCTGCTCACTTCTCGCTGACGCTTACTGGCCCGAGCCTTGATGAATGAGTGTGTGAGAAAGTGTGTGTCAGGCCGTGGCTCGCTTAAAACAATGGGGGAACGGGACGCAGATCACATTTGATCTGGTGTGAATTAGAGGGGAATGGGGTGGGGGTGGGGGTGGGGGGGGTGTTGTTGGGAACCACTGTGTTAAAGGCCAGCTGACCCCGCCTGAGGCTTTGGAGCTCGGGTTGACGAGGGGAGCAGAGCCCTGGAGAAGGGAATCTGGACGGCTACAGTATGTAAGGGCTATAAAAGAGTCATAAAACAGGGTCAAACAGAGGGGACGCAGAGAGGTCTGGGAAAACACACCCTGACACACTCAGCATCCCGCACTCCCCTCTCCACTCGCTCATTCACTCGCCAGTGTGCCTGTCTCTCTCTTCTCAAACCACCGCATCTATCATCTTCTCCGCTCTCCGCTCCCACTCTCTCCATCCGTCCGCGCTCATTCCTTTTGTGTCGCGCTGCCAGGAGCCATGTTCGCTTCCTCGGTTTATTGACGTTTAGATCGAACGCTTCCAGGTACACCGAAGATGTCTCCAAAGAGTTATTCCAAAACACACACACACACACACACACACACACACACACACACAGGCACAGCTCAGCTGCTCCCAATTACAGCATGACTGTTCAATTATCAAAATCAAAATACAAGAGTGGTGGTTTTACCCACAAAGTATGTGGAGACTGATCCATGAAAGTGTTCAAATGCAAAATACTTGCTCATCACGGCTTTAAAAATATGAGAAACTTTAACATTTTAAGGATTATAAAGAAGATAATTAGTGGGCTCCTTAACAAATACACGAGGTGCTTCATCTAACATATCACTGGATGTTAAAACTCAGGACAAACCACAGTGTGATGAACCCCGACCTCTGTGTTGCCTTGTTCACTCACCCGTCATATTGGGTGCCCTCCCTCTCTCCCTAAATCCATCTCTCCGTCCGATCCTCCCTCCCTCTCTGTCCCTCCTTCCCACATGTAGATCCAGAGGCTGATAAATCTCGCTACTCCATTATCCCTGACAGCCCTTTCTCCCTCTTTTTTCCTTTCATCCCACCCTTCCTCCCTCCCTCCCTCTTGCATTCCTTTCCCACTCATCCTCAGTCTCTGTCTTGAGGCCCGCTCTGATTACCCATAATCCACCCCGTACCCCTCCGCCCTCCAGATGATGTGTGGGCTGCGCTCGGCCCAGCACTGTCTTAAGTTCATGTTGATGAATGGTGATTTGACATCACATCAAGATAAGCAGGTAAAAAGATGCCAAGGGAGGTGTAGAGTGCCTGACTCAAACCTGCGCGCCTGTCATGGATAGTTCTTGGATGACAGTGTGGGCCTGGATGCACTACAGTGTGCATGTGTGTGGATTTAGTATGCTTCACTTCATTTATCTCTCCCGCGATTCCATTTCATTCCCCAATTACTGTCTATTTTTCCAGACATCTTCCTTTGAATGTGGCTAAATAATCAACCTGGGCTTCCTTCCATTGTGATTTTCATCCGCTGGCTCAACTTAGCACTGACGTCTTCAAGTTTTACATTGCATGACATCACGCTGCCAATATTACACGATCCCACATCTTTAATAAACATTTACGATTCGACGTCCGTCTCTGGGAGCTCACGTTTCCAATGATATGGACTTGGAAAAGGTGCAGAGCTGCACCTTCAATAAAGACGTTTTAGCAGTCACAATCGACTTTCCAGCAGAGCAATAAATAAGTATAACTGTGCTTAAAAAAAATAAAGAACGAAATAGCTTAGTTTGTACAGTACATGGCGGATGGCATGGATAAATTGCAGTGTTAGTCCTCACATTGAGAGAGAGAGATATATATATATATATATATATATATATATTCCTCTTATGTCTTGAAGAGCTCAGGCCGGGCCCACTGCAAAACCTCCAAATGACTGAAATCTCTTTCAGACAAACAGCAAATTGGTAACTTATACTCTTATTTCACTCTTATACTCCTATTTTCTATTTTTTTAATTGTGAAAATAACTTTTTAAACCCTAAAACTAAAATGTTAAAAGGGAAAAAAGTGTTGGTGAAACTGTCCATTTTCTCTTGGTCTTTCTTAAAAATGGGACATTACAATTTGTAAAAAAAAATTATTTATATCAACTGAAATTAAACATTTTGCGATTCGCACACGACAACCAATGACTAATTTATCAGAAGCTCTTTGATCAGATGAGCCTTGTGGTTTGGTTTGGGAAAGGTTTCTGTGAAAACACTGGAGGCCCCTGAAGACAACATGAAAACCCAGCTCTGTAGCTCTGCCCAGGCAAACTCACACAGGACACGAGCGACGAGCGCCTGTTTTAGCCTTGTTTACTTCATACAGCGGGGTCCAAAACGACTACCTAGAAGGTCGATGGTCACAGTTTTGAAACGATCCAAAACGGACCCAAAGTTGAGCAGATTTAGCAGGCTGAGGGGCAGGAGGGTAAGACTCTGCGGCCACTTTATCCAGCCACAACACACCCATCCAGCAACCCCCGCCCGCCCCAGCTGGCCTTGACCGAAACACGGCGTGCTCTGCACACAGTTCCCCCTCTTGCCACCTGCCTGTGGAATGTTCCATGTGTGCAGCTGTGTATGTACGAGGCTCTCTAATTGGCCGGCGTCAGCTCAGGTTGGCTTGCTGGGAACTCTAATTGATTGCCGTGCTGACCCTGGGGTGGGTGACTGGAAGCTCATTAGTCCCTGAGCGCTACTACTGGTCCATGACCCGGCAGGGCCAAGCAGTGGCTGACTGTTTGAACTTATAAAAGGTACTGATGAGAGAAAACACAAAAGACGGGGCCAAGGCCGTCAAACTGAACGCGTAATTTATTCTTCTCGAGTGTGTCACCGTATTTGTTTCTGTTTTACAACACGCTGCTCCTCTTCTCGTTTCATGTGAGGTCTCGTAAAAGGGGTCTCTGTGTGCGGCGGCGTTGTGAAACTCTGCATCCAAGCATCACATTTCGCGTGTTTGTACTGACTCTGGCAGATGAAAAGAATTAAGCATCTAAAGACATATTCCCCCACAATAGCTTTTAATAAGTGTTTAAACTTGTGTTTGTTTCTAAGGGATTCACATTGGGCTTTTCAGAACATCTGTTCGATCGTTGAGGTTCACAGTTGCTCAGATGTAGTGATCAGACGAACAGAGCAGTCCAAATCAATGAAATGCTACCACATTCCCAACCCTGATGGCTACAAAGCAACCAGGAACGTCAATGATGACCAGAGATAAACACAAGTTACCCCTCTTTCAGTTTTGATGTTTAGGACCTTATTACTTTTAACAGTTTGGAAAGAAATATGAATACAAACTGCATTATTTGTTTCCAAAAACAACCTACGGGTTGAAATTCAAAGCTCATTTTTCTCCGTCACTTCGTCTTCCTCTCGTCATTCAGCGCCCGGAGGCCACACCAACTCAGCTGACGTCATGCCGAACAACAAGGCTACTTATTCCCATATTTCTTTCCTCGGGGGCTCACTCGCCTCATTACCACTGATAAAACGCAGACATACCTCTCCCCCCGTAGCATTCGAGCACAGAAAACGGTTAACGTAACAGATAGGGATTGAAATGCGCTAGGCGTTTGGCGCAGCCTTTGAGTATGTTTGGTGTCCCATGGGTGGGCGGTGAGCACATGCCACGCAGCTCTGGAGGCGGACGCCAAATACATTATAAGCCGCCGGTATGTTAATACACTCATATAGTTCTTCAGATGCTAGCCTGCGCGTCGTAAAGTGCTGGAGCGATGCACGTGTGCTAACCCTAACGCCGCTAAATGGCGAAGCGTGTGAATGAGTCAACCGGTGAGGAATGCGGGTCACACATGATGCAAGTCAGCATGCAAGCCTGAGCGTGCACGCACAAACACACACACACGTGCACGCGCTTCACACTCTCTTTTCACCAACCCACAAACAAACTCAATCCACAAGCGCTGCCGACCACTCCATATGCGTGCGTGTATTTGTATGAAGTGGGTTGAGTTTCGTGCGGCGCGCTATTTCTAAGGATCCTGTTTTCAGCACTTTGAATCCGACATGCTAACTAGATACTCTTACTTTCGCCCTCCCTGCCAAGAGCCAGTTGCTCTGACGGCCCAACCCGCTGCCCGATTTAGACTCATTAATGACAGCTGTCACACACAGCAAACCATTAACACGGGGAAGGAGAGGGGGAGTCACAGAAGAACACACACTTAGCGGAGGAAAGAGAGGGAGAGTTGATACATGGATGGATGAATGGATGCATGGATGGATGCATGGATGGAGGCCATGGTTTGAGCAGCTTCTGGACTTCTGGGGACTGACTGTCTCTGGAGCTGGCAAAGTGATTAGACTATAAAAACAGCTGGGATACAACTGAATTTCTGTTGTATACATCTGTCAACATCGTACTGATGCTCAAGCGTTTTGAATATCAGTTGTGTCCAGCAGCTGCTTCTTCTGCTCTTGACCTAAAACTGTAAAACTCTGATTCAATAACCTGTCTCCAGCGATTTAAACCAGGACACCGTCGTAATCTATTCCCGCGGAAAACAACTGGATATGTGAAAACGCTAATTGCCTATGGGGCTGGCGGTTTTTGGAGTCGGGGCTTAGAGGAAGGTGGCGGTGTGTGGAAGTAACAGGGCAGCGCAGAGAGGGACAGCAGGCATGAATGGACACTTTGTGGAGTGCAGGGTCAGTAATGACATGTAAATACAAGGTCCAGGCCACAAAATGAGAAGACAAATATCCTCCGTTTGCCTTTGCCCCTACTTTAGCTGTCGATCAATGCAAGTTTGTCCTGTTCCTTAAATCTGACACAGGAGGTGTCAGCGGGCAGGTAAAACGCCAGTCTCCATCTCTGTAAACGCTGATGTCTAGGAGTTTTAAAAGATGGCAAGCAGAGTCCAGGATCTGCACCTATGCTTCACTAAAAGCTACTAATCTTAATTTAGCTTTATATAAACTTTTTGCAATACTTTCAAACAAACTTTCTAAAGTTTAATGCTGGATTTTCCAACATGCAAGATTTCTGCGGCACACTAACAATTTGGATTGGCTTTTAATAGACGTTTTCGCTGACAGATAGCGGTTGTTCACTCTTTATGGGGCTTCTGTTGGACAACGAACACGGTTTGCGACCAACGGTCGGGAGGCCTCCGAAGGGCGGGAGGACGGACGGCACCCCTGTCAACGCCGCCGCCGCAAAACGCCATTGAAAGCGCAGGCGACTGTCCCTGCGCACCCACAGGCTCACCCCGGCTCAACCGGTGAACATCTGTGTTGTTCTCCGCTGCCCGGACCAGCTCCCATAAAAACAGAGATATGGAACCCATTAAGACCGTTGAGACTGTATTTTGGGACTGTATTATTTTCCATTGCACGGACGAAAAACACAAAACTGATCACGGCTCTACATTTTACGATTTCATATAATACAACGAGGGGAACCGGTTCCAGAAACTGTCGCCAAAGGTCTTATTTACGCTATTTATTAGGGAACTGGAAAAGTAAGGGGAGGGCTGAACCGGCGGTTGGCGAGGGCAACCGAGGGGCCTCTGTGGTTACATAAGAGACACAGAGGCATAGATAGATGGTTACAGGTACGAGAGTGAAGTACAATCAGGTAGTGTATGTCCACAGAAGCTCTCTGCATCTGGAGATTAAGAAATGTGCTGATAAGCTGAACAGAAACAGGGTCTTCGTGGTGTGACGGTGAGATCACAGACGCACACTGTGACTCATACGATGGCAATTCTTCAGAAACAGTTTAATTATAATTAAATCAGACTCAAAACATAATCTGATTTTAAGATATTATTAGATTCCGCCTTCATAAAAGCGCGGCAGAGCCAGTCTCTATTGTTGAGAGACGTGGCTTTGACGGTTTCATACCTTTTAATAAGACTCTTGTAAAATGAGTTCTTATGTATGTAAAAGAAAGAGAATAAGCAGTTCTATCAAAACGTGGTTTGTGCTGTTGAATCCCAGCCAGGTTCTCACCAAGCGAAAACACAGTTTTTATGCTTTAATGTGAAGGCTGTTAAAGGTTTTTTTTTTTAAAGTCTGAGACCAAGAGGAGACACTTAGTCTCTTGCCTTCAGTCCAGAACCATGAAAGCATATTTCTGTACTTGTCATGTGAGGAGAGGGACCCGAAGCAGGTAGGCCGGTGGCCAAGTGTGGCTCTCCAACTCATAGTTTCAGAAGCAACGTTTAATACAATCCCCTGTCTATACGCTGTTAAAGAGAGAGCTTATAAAAGATAGAGAGGCGGTCTGTTGAAGCACTTACTGCTTGATTTTACCAAATGTGGACAGATTCGGTTGGAGCGGTCCCGCTTTTCTTTTAATAAAATGAGTGTTTCTACAAGGATTCTTCCACCTCTTTGCGTACACTGAAGATGAGTACAGTGCTCGTGCGTGCCAATAGCATAATGACTTCTGCGTGAGTCTTGGGCATTTCTTTTGCCTTTAATAGATAGCTTATAGGAGCTACGTTGCGATTGCGTGATCAGAGCCCTGGACGCCTGGGCCGACGGAATACCTGGAGTTTCAGGATAACTCAACAGGCTTAACCACATCGCACAACAACGGAAAAGAGGGGATCTTCAAGCGGCTGAATGAAGCCACAGATTTGGAGCTGCTGCACTGTCCAGGGTGGGCGTGAATCAGGAGTCCGTAACGCCACCATCTTCCTTCATGGCTTGCGCAGAGTTTCCTCTCTCAGAGGATTGTTGTGTTTGCTGCTTATGAACATCTTATGTACCTTTGATCCCGTAAGCAGTAAATCCTCGGATTCAGCCTATTAGAAAGCTTCCAGACACAGAAAAATCCCTGAAACGTTGTGAATTTCATCCATTAATAACTACTTTCATGCAAGTGCCGCAGTTCCCATAAGCGGGGGTTGGCCCCTTGAATCTCTGGTCTCATGTGAGCATGGTATTAGAGGTTCGTTCCCGCTCTCCTCTCATTAACATCCCATCCATCAAACGGTCTGCTGTCATCCTGCACTGCCACCCTGTCATTTGGCTCGCAGTAGAGCTACAACACACTCACATTTATTACCCCCCCCCTTTTTTTTTTTAACCAAAGCCACGAAAAGTAAAAGCACATTTACGGACCGGGGTTGTGTTTTTTAATCACAGTTTGGGTATGTATTCATGTGGAATTTGTGTACGTGCGGTCTCTAAAACATACTTTCACTTCCATTACATACCCTCACCGCCATAATCTCAATGCTGGGGGCGATTCTTAACCGAAAAGGGGGGGGAATAAAGAAAGAAAGAGAACACAGATTGTTTGAAAACAACTGCTTGTAAGGCCAGTAAAGAGGCACGGCGTCTAATTCACGGAGAATGTGAACCATTTTGAAGTGGCTTGTAAATGTGTGGTTTATTGTGAGCGCCGCTGCTTTTCCCCCGTAAAGGCCAAGGCTTCGCTTACGTCGAGCACGGTAAGGCGCTCCCCGTGTGTTCACGCTGTGCTGATTTCAAATCCAGCTTATGGCCTGAGTCGCATTCCTCCCTCCACCGCACTCAGGTGTGATGAAACGCAACAAGAACACGCTCCTTCGCAGTGCCCAACACACTGCAGCACAGTAGTAGACCTCTGCGTCCAGGCTGAGACGTGTGTGCCTCTGTGACCAAGCTGAGAGTGACAGAAAACAGGACAGTGTGATGGTAAGTTAATGCCGGTCTTAGTTTCTCCAGCTCTGGCCAAAGAGCCAGTTAAAGAATGATCGGTCTGTATGGGAGACCTCAGTATGCTCTCTGACCGAGACCGAGACAGGACTGGGAATATGGGAAATCACACACACACACACACACACACACACGCACACACACACAAGGTCAGGCCTATCTCTCTCTCTCAACCTCTCTCTCCCACACAAACATACAGGGACACAATGCACCTGGTCTCTCTCTCTCGCTCTCCCCCACAGTCACAGTGACACACTGCAGGTCTCAGACTCCTGAGTCCAACAAAAACAGCAGTGTGTGTGTGTGTGACTGTGCGCGCACACGCTGTTTAAGGCATGCGCAGCAATGTCAATAAACTGTGAGACGATGCGAAACCAAACAGAGAGAGCTCAGATTGAATCTACAGCTCGGCGAATCTACCGCCCTCCGAGAAAACGTCACCGAGCTTCTTCGCAGCGTCGAGGCTCGGGCCAGACAGCCGCCATTACGGCTTTTTGGTCTAAAGCAGTGCTGCAAAGTGACGTTAATCGCAGGACAGTAGGAAGAACAGTGAAGGAGGTTGCACCCAGCGCATGATGCAGTTTGTTCAGGAAAACACATGCTTCGTGTATGTTTTGGTTTCGGGCGTGGTCTCTCTCCATCTCACCCCACACATGAGTCAAAACTTGCTGGGCCTTTGTCAGGGAGCCAGACTAGACTAGAAAAGTCAGACTTAACTTTAGTTGGTCTTCATTTAAATAGAGGTAAAAATATACAGAGATAAAAATCAGCAATGATGTGTTGAAATCAACGAGATGACTTCCAAATGTAGTCCTTGACTTGACCCTCAGCCAACCCTCAGAAACCCTCGCAGCAGATAAACAGGTTTTTCATCCAATGGCCGGAGTGAAGTCACACAGTTTCACTCAGATTTGAGATCAGTGTTTTCAGTCCGTGTGATAGATCACCTATCCCACGAACGCAAAGCTCCTGCAAAGATGCTCCCGTGAGTTCTTGCGCAGTGAAATCACCCCTTACACAGAACGCCAACTGGCAGCATGCATCAACGATGTATGAAAACCCAGAAAAAGGATGCATTGCACGCTTCAGATGAGGATAAAAGCAACATGTTGCATGCTGAGTAAATCTAAATCTTTGAAGGTAAAAACATTTCAAGGGTTCAGGAAAAATGTGCTGTCGCTGCTGTTGATTCGCCGTTAAAAGAAAACATTCGCACGAAACACCTGGAAATTACTAAAAGGTTCTTGCGAGGGGGGAAAAAACCTTTTGCTGAGCTTTCTCGCTGCAACAGGCTGCCATTTCTCTCCCTGCGGGTCTCAAGCGATGTTCGGCGTGACGGGGAGAACAACTTCCTTCTAAAACACAAATATGACGCCTCCTCAATTGGAAACAGTGACAGATTTGGAATACACTTGACCAGCTTGTGTTGAAGATCGTTTTATGCCTTTTAATGCCGAAGCCAAGCTCCTCGCCTTTTTCTCCCCCCTCTTTCCCGTTCGCTTCATGGTTTCAGTTAGCCAGAGATGCCTGCATTTGATTAGGGTTTCAATGTCAATAACGCGTGTTTTGAAAAACACCCTCGAAAAGGGCCCTGGAACAAAGACAAAGAGGAGGGCAAGTGGGTGAGAGGGAGGAAGACAGAGGGAGATTCGAAGGCAAGAAGAAACATAATAAGGTATTATGACTTGACATTCATGTGCAGTCCACATGTTGCTGTATTGTGTTTGTTTGCCCCTCAGCGCGATATGACAGCTACACTTGAACTGCTAAAAACACAAATCTCTCACGGCGGCGGAGCCATGGAAACGACGGGGCCCGAGAAAATACAAAACAAAGAGAACAAAATCGGGAATAAAAGAGGCGCGTCGGCGGCAGATGAATGCGTGCACGAGCCATTTCGGATCACAAATGAAGTGCAAAGAGCTCTACGGACAGAAGAAGAGCTTTCATTACTTTTCTCCGCCCTTTCGCTGGAATTTAGCGGTTAATTTGGCAGATTTCCTAACACTGACTGTGAGGTCAAGTCGCTTTTTTTCCCCGGGTGAGTAACAAAGATAAAAATGCAACAAGCTCTTACTCCCCATCTTCCACTATCCGCTGACATGACAGGGTTATGAGGGAAGATTAAAATTATTATTATAGCTATAATTGTTTGTCAGTTGTTTAATGTAGAAAGTCTTGTTAAAGACGGTTTTACTGAGATAGAGAATAAAGAGAATATATAGGAGCCTAATACATGCTATATGACTCGCCACACGCTACACAAAGTCATCTTCTACAACAGTAAGACTGATTAATTGATCAATCAGCAAAATTTTTGGAAATCGATTGATCGTTGCAGCCATTTGCTAAGTATAAAACGCGTTTCAGGCTCTCCGATGTAAGGTTATGGACTGTTGTTGTCGTTATGTCTCCTTTAATTCAGGTAAAACGGATTGTGCATCTTGTACTGCTCTTTCTGGCATTTTACAGAAAAGATGCTCAACTGGCCAGTTAACCCAGAATGAGCATAGTTGTTAATATACATTAAAGTCAAGTCAAGTCCCCACAAATACACACATTTGGCATGCAGCGTTGCTGTATTAAGCTTGGACTTGTTTTTTTCTGCGTAAAGTTGCAGTGATGCGATTAGCCAATCACGGCCCACCCTGAAACAAAACAGCTGGTTGTTTTTGAAATTTAGTGATGGTTGAACGCTTCGCAGCTAAGAAGCATTGCAAAGCGCTTGTCAGATCTCTGCATGTAGGGTCATGCTGCAACAGCGTGCCCTGTTAGCACTTGTGCCAGCAGCGGGTGAGCCGAGCAGTCCCTGAATCAGCAGTCAGCTGACTGACAAATATGAAACCATGTGTTTATACGGGAGTGTATGTTTGAGTATATGAGGCTGTATTTGGGTCTTGCGTATCGCGTATGTGTGAAAAGACAAAATGCATGCGTCCATGCGAACACGCGGGACAGCGTCTCCCTTATCGGACCATGCGCGCTTGTCTAAATGAATGCCACGGTGGAAGTGTGTGTGTATATTCATGCCAAAACAGAAAATCCTTTGCGTGGTCCCGTACAAGCAGCTGAGACAAACAGAGTGTGTGTTTATTAAAAGACTATGGGTGGTCCTCTTTGTTTCATTCACTTCTCACTGAACCCTTTGTCCCTGGAGGAAAATCATACGATGTTCACACTGTCTGCAGAGGTTCATGTGTGTTTTCTGTTAAAAAAAAGACCTTATTAGTACAGAACAGGTCACTGATGTTCACTGGCGGTACTCATGTTATTTGTATATTTAGAAAAATAATCATGTGACTCTGTGGCAGTACGTTATTTCCTCAGGGTTGGGAAAGCAACATGCATTAAATGCACCAAAGAGAAGATTTAAACTCCTCTTTGAGTTCAGCACACATCACGACAGGCGTTCACCCTCGAACTAAACATCTGCAAACATACAGCACTCTTAACCAAACCCGCAACCTCCAAATACACTCGTGGCTGGCTTTGATTTTTTTTTTTCCCATTCCACTACTGAAAAAAAAAATAAAAATCTGTTTACAGAGCCAAACAGCGGACACGGTGCTTCTGCACATTTCAACGCCAAGGTCAATCGGAATCTGTCTGCGCAAATAATGGGGTATCAGATTTTAAGACAGAGGTGTGCCGTCACTTGGGTAAATCCACCATGCTGGTAACAGGGCATAGCAGCTTTCCATTAAAAAAAAGGTTACAATCATAATGTTACTGACAATTAATGGGCTAATATTAAAGGAAAGGCTGGGAGATAGTCTGAGCACGTTTTTACATCTAGCAATTAATAGATAAAACACTATAGGCAGCTTCGTAAGGCATTAAACTGCAGAAATCAATCACTCAGATTAAAACACACATGTCATTCAGCATGTTCATAATACTTCTGTTCATAAAAGCCCACACTGTGTTCCACATCAAGTCGGTTCCAGTTATTTGTTTTAGGGTCGTTCATTTATCGTGCATACATAAGTAACGGCATAAGGCATAATCCAATAAGAGATTAAACACATCAAACTTCCTGAAAGCTCCTGGATCTCTCCAGACAGCCACTGGCTCCATTTCACAGCTCCGAGCATGAAATATGGCGGGGAGAGCTCGCGTCTTTCAGTGCTCATACACACAGGCGCGCAGAAACGTGCACGCACGCATTCAGAGGAGGAGGAGGGGGGGGTAGGGGTGTAACACCCCGTGTCTCCCCCAATAACATACCAAATCCATCAAGGTGCCCCAGCATCCAGTGCTGAGGGCTGTCACCGCTGGAAGCACGGAGGGTTTAATAAACAGCACCAGAGCAAATGAAGGCTTTGTGGATTAGGGCGCATAGAGTGTTCCAGTCATATTGCGGGTTTTGCCTCATGATTATCATGTATAATCCCATTACTGTCACATTTAGCACAGTACAGTTGTGATAATTAAACCTAATGCAACTTATCAGGAGGGGAAGACATGAAAACCACAGCATATTTTATCTAACTAGATTTTTTTTTTTTTGCATTTCTGAAATTCCTCTGTCAGTGTGTTACGAGATGTTCGAAACAGGGAGAGTCTGTGAGCGGCTGCTTCACAATGCCACAGTCAAAAACAGTAAAACAAAGGAAATGCAAACGTGTTACCGACAAATAAAACGCTGTGAAATCAAAAACAAAGACAGAACAGGGAGAAAAACGTATCTGCCAATAACTTAAACTGCCTGGTTGCGTAATCTTTGCCGTAAACAAGTGCTCACTCCATTTTGTATCTGGAAGCACATACCGCACCACACAGCGGCAGGCAAAGAGCGCAGTCTTGACTGAGCTGCACGCAGGCAGGAAAAAAAAAAATGTTCCCAGTGTTTTCGTAACCCTCGAATCAATTAAACGAATGTAGCTCTCGTGTAATTAAAAACAAATGAGATTACCAAAAGTCACTTCACTTCCTGGAATGTGGCTGAACCAGGGCCGGGTCAGGCCACTGGATCCAAACGGCGGAGGGACCGGGAAAGATGAGCACGGAGAGAGAGAGAGAGAGGGAGATTTACATACGAGTCTCTGGATGGCAGAGTTCACGTGAACCTGCTGAGCTCCATTTCTAGTCAGGAAATATGAACATGTGTCTTTCCTTTTCCAAAAAAAAAAAAAGAAAAGAAAAGAAGTGAGGCAGGAATGAAATTCAGACAAAATACGTGAAAGGTAAAGCTGTGAAAGATGAGGGGGGACGTGTGTGTGTGTGTGTGTGTGTTGGCAGAGGAGGAGATAGAAAGAGAAAGAGACGTCTGTGAACCTGGAATGTTCCCTGTTGGTTTTAATAACCGATCTCACAAGACTGAAGCCTTTATGAGACAAAGCCGAGCTCCTCGCAACACCCGGCGGACGGCAGAGAGATGGGACGATGACGACAAGGATGTGCGCACGCGTCCTAAGCGTCATCTCCGCCGGGGACCTGGATTTCACCTCGGATGTAACAAAATGTGACCCCATGTCCAACTGACTGTGAGATCTGCAGGCTTTGCTCATATGATGAGACTAATAACACGGTTTATGGCATCTGTACTGGACCTTAAAACCAATCGAACTGAAATTGACAGCTATTGGCATCTGAAGTGAGAACGCCGGTCCTGTAATGAGGCTTGCTATAAAACCTTTTAGTCGAGTTGTTAAACGCTATACATCTAAACGCAGCCGGTCGTATAAGATCTTTACCTATGACAAACAGACATGAAGATACTGTGCACTCAGGGGCCAGGCCTGCTAATGCGCAACCTCTGTTTCCTTAAAGTAATTAAAAAGGGCCAGGCACCCCGAGGAGTCCCATATTGGGTGCGCTGGCCCGGCAAAAATGAGAACTGTCCTTTTGTTACGACGCATTAAAAATTGACATTGACAGGTTACAGTTGCTCTTCTGTTTTCGTTGGAAGTGAAAAAAAGTTAGGCGGCCGTGTACAGAGCGAAATCCTACAATAAACATGTCAGCAGATGTGGAAATTTAACTTATTGGAGCTCACTCGGCTCCTCTGCGCCGCTGGTGGAGTAAACAGAAGGTTTCTGCTCCGACGTTTCTCTCTGCCGTTGCTCTTATCACGTTAATAGTGTGATCAGTGCTCCGTCGTGACACACACACACACACACGCAGGATCTCCTGGGAGCTGATCGGCCTGCGATCCATCAACGGTCTTTTATTCGCGCCGACCCAACTGCTGCGAACAAACATGGAAAAACACGCGAGAGAAGGATTCCTGTAAGCGCACACACACACACACACACACACTGAGGCGTCTGACCTGTCCGCCTGTCAGCACACCAAAAAGGTCCCTTTGTCCTTTGATAACCCTTGTCCAGCCTCCTCAACAGGAGGCTGTCTCCCTAACAAGCCTTGCCCATGGCAGGAGCTCTGGGCTGGGGGCAGTGAACAGAACAATGCCCTCCCTCCTGAAGGAGGACCGTTCACACAGGGACCTCTAATGAAATCCGTGTCTCTCCAGCCGTTCCCAGCTTCCAACACACCTCCCCCCTCCTCTTCCTTCTCCATTCAATCGTTTCCACCGTCTCTCCTGATATTACAATTCCTCTACTTATGATTCATGCTGAAACGATTGATTCAACGCTTTCCGCGCTTCACACTCAAGAATAAACAAATCCGACCAATCACAGAAGACTAACTGTAGTCTCTTTTCAAATCCTGAAAGTATTGATAAATGCACTCTTTTTTCTGCCTACGGGTACTATTACATGGGAGCGAGACATTAAACAATATTTTGCCCTAAAGCAGGGGAGAGGGATTTAAATCATCTGGCCTCCTGGATTTGAGTAAGACGAACTTCGTGAGCCAAAAAAACCAGGGAGAGAGAGAGAGAGAGAGAAAAAAATGGTAGGAAAGGCAGAAATCAAAAAGGACAGGCGGAGAAGAGGAGGAGGAAAAGCAGAGACAGCGGGGACGAGGAAAGGCTGACCTCTGCTCTGTGCGAGATGGACTGTGAGGAGTGAAAAGTGGCCGGATCATAAAAATCTTGTCTTCAGTTTCCATCCGCTGTGGAAATCCGTCTGGACCAGTTACCACAACAAACACTCCACTGTCCATGAATCACATTTCTCCACTTTCTCCTCTCATTTTATCCTTTCAAACTTCTCGACGTGCAGTCAGAAGTGAGAGATAAATCAGCCTGGTGGTTCTTGTCGTCTTTTTTCCGCCCCTGGAATACACGGTGCGTATTTCACAGCAAAACATGCGGCACAAATGACGCCAAAAAGCAGGCTGACAGCTTATAATAACAAATAGTTGTTGTCATTTTTGCTGTGTGATGCCAATTGCTTCCCAAAACCAACATTACTGCTTATTTTACTGTTTTCTCCCTTCAGAAGCAGTCATTAATTCTCTTTAACAAACAGCTACATGTTGGATGTCACCTCCCTCCCTCCATCTTGCCCCGTTCACCGTTTCAAACCCACCTTCGTCCCAAAACCTCTCGTCGGTGACAGAGGCCTTCGTGTTTAATGTCTCTGTCAACACTTTAAAAGAGTCGGCGGTGTTGTGAAAAATGAGCCCGAGCGTACAGCGGAGGGAGGTGATTTCCCTCGAGCCGCTTGTAATTGCTTCAAGCTTGGACCAGACAGGACAAAACCAGGAGGCCTGGTGCAGGAAGTTGGACAGGAAATGGTTCGAATTCAGCCAGTGAGGCAACACGCTGGCTTCTCCTAGCAGCGGAGTAGACAGATTTATCACGACACTGCCGTCGTTCATGCTTATCCAGATGAAACGGTGCTAATCAATTAATATATTCATCCTAGTGCAAACACGAAGAGACAGCAGAAAAAGACTAATAAAGGCGAGAGACTCTGAGTTCTTGAGGGATCGCCCATTTGCCAAAATGTCCACTTTCTTAAAAACGCTCCCTTTGCTCCAAGTGGTCTGTTTCCTATCTGTGTGCTGCAGTCCTGCTTTGAATCCAGTGGGTCACGCACTGTATTGGAAACACAAGTGCCCGTTCGTGATATCGTCACGCGGCCGTGTGCAAAAGCACGCGAGTCGCGCGGAGGTAAACTAAATTCTGGCCAAGGGAAAATATTCAGCTTGCCGATGCGTCCGAGACCTGGGTGCGATTTAAAATTCTCAGCGCAAATCTGCTAAATTTGTGCAGGGACTCGCTGATTTAATCTGCTGAAAAGGTCTGATCTCATCTGAAAAAAACCTCCATCCAGTCATAAACAAAACAGTCTGAGGTAGGTGTTTGTTTCAATATAAATGGCCCTTGAGGGTGAAAATGGCATTACTCACTCCCCTCGGGACTAAAAAGACAAGTGAGCGCTGGGCCGTGCACGCTGAGAAAAGCTGATCTAAAGGACTTTACCTCTCAAATAGTACAGCTGTCTCATTAACTCCAAATGCCTCGATAACTGAACAGGGACCAGTTGGACCACCAGCGAAAAAGAGAACACCCTAAAGCCATGGGGAGAAAGCAGGTGAAGGTTAGAGAGAAACTAGTGAATGGGAAGAGGATTTTTTCTCAAGCAACCCTTTCCATTTCTGCCCAAACCCCGGGACCTTCCTTTGCCATCTTATCGTCTCCTCCCTCTTTCCCTCGCTTTCCACATTTTCTCCTTTCTTCCAGCTAGGATTAGCTCAGCAGGACACCGGCATTCCTTCTCTACTGGTAGTCTTTGTCTTGACATTCCCACTCCTCCCAGTGTCCTCTGCAGCCCCGCGTCCAACCAAGAAAACCAACTGTTCCAACTGGCAACAGATTTTTTTACTTGTCCCTTTCTTTTTTTTTTTTTTTTTTTTTTTTGCCCCCGTCAGACTTAAAAAAACTTTAAGGACGTGAATGAACTGATTTCGCAAACTGGTGGGGTTTTGGTCGACGTTGTTGGTGGGTGTAGCGTGTCAAAATGTCCACTATCAAGAGTTGGAAAAGGTCACGCCTACAGAGCAGCGGGTCCGCTCAATTCAGGCTCAAAGTCGGGGGGTGCCCTTGCGGCGACTTTGATCTGGAGTCAGTTTTGCTCTGCCGACTACCTGTTGTGCGGTTTTGTACTGGGGTAAGATAACTGATACGCAGTCATAAATGGAAGTGAGCTGCGCTCTGTGCTGGTGTTCCCCGCCGCGGAAGGCCAGCATACTGTTGCAGCCATGTGCTAATCCTATTACACCAGTTTCTGGTGTTTATGTTTGACTTGGATTCAAAGGCTACATATTCCTTCTTTTGCCAAAATTCAACTTACTGTGCGCGCAGCCAAATGCAGCATTTCAGAGCTTTCTTACGTCTCAGAGTGTAACTAGATCAGCTCAGTTCAAAGAGGGTGAGACGTATTTTTGAGATCTAATTACAACGGCAAAAGGCAATTACAGTGTTTTAATACTGAACAAATGAAATATGTTTTACGATCTACAAAGTATTCCCCCAACCCCTTTCTGGACCTCCTCCTCTGAACTCAGAAACAACCATCGCACTTAAACAACAACCGTTCCAATGTGCGCCAGAAGATATCACTGTGAAATTAAAAAAGATTTCATATTTCCATCTTACATCTAGACCTTTCTGCATTTTGGCTGCACGTCTAATTGACAAACGTTTTCTTTTTTTTGTATTTCCCCTCCTCCTCTGGCAAAGGTCTTGTCAGATTCGGCCAAACTGCGCAATGTTTAAGGTCTTTGGTAAGTCAGGGGGAGATTTGTGACGAGGAAAACTGTTTATCGGGGGCATCTGGTTTTTCACATGCGTAATATGGTGATGTTTTCCAGAAGATTTTTCCACGATCGAGCTACTGTAACCATTAGTAGCCTTCCTTGACTGTTATTCTAATTGCAGACTGGGGTGCAATGGTCGAAACTCACAAACAAAGACCGTTGGGGGACCTTAATGAGTCCTGGGTCTTACAGTTTCTGTTGTGGATGGACGACGATCAACATTAATTAAGTCAATTTAGCCCATATATTCATACACTGTGCAGAGAATGCATCCGCCTATATATCGTGTCATAGCATAACAGTTAGCGAGGTTCAGACTAGCAAGGATTTACAGCAGCGTGGGGGATAAGGAGACCACAGGTATAAGAACCAGCTGCTCTGAAGGAAGAGGCTGCATTATAACAATATGACAGCTGTCAGCAATGATATACCAACTGCTCGGTTCCACATGCAAATGCACATACTCGCAAACCTGAAAAGCACATGTTGCTCTGAAAGGCGGGGAGACTGCGGCCTTTAGTTTTATATTCTAATAGAGGTTGAAATCTGCGTATTCACACTACTTGACCTCGACGCGGGGGGCGACGAGGAAGCGCGATAAAAAGCGAGACGCAGACATGTTGTAATGGGAACGCTGGAGAACGGTGAAGACAAAAGGCAACGTGAGAACAAGCAGAGACGACAGGGAGACGGATGATTGATGGAGTACCTCTAGCAAATGACAACTGGTACTGGGCCTTGACCTGTTACTGCTTAATCCTTTCACCTGCCCTTAACAACTGTACGCACACACACAAACATGTATAGTGCATAAACACTGATGCTCCAGATAAAGATACGCCAGCCATTTGTGTGTCAATGCTGGTGAAGATAATAGTTTTATTAGTACAGCTGATTCCTCCGTAGGGCTTTACTTCTTAATCTCTGTGGTTATTTTGGTCCTGTCGGAGTATGAACACATATTCCTCTCAGTATGAGTGTGTGTGTGTGTGTGCGTGTGTGAGTTAATCACACAGACTGAACTGTTCATACAACGTCCAGGTCCCCAAAGGTCCCGTGTATATGCGCGCTGCTCTCAACCCGCCAGCTTAGTTTACACAAGAAGGTCATTTTAATCAGGTGAATACCAGGCCGCCTAATCTGCGGGTCTTTGCCTGAGCATAAACAGAGGATATCCCCAGGCTCAGCCGGGATCACATACCTGGAGTCATGGAAAAGTCATTTCTGGAGCTGACCGGAGCAATCCCATCACCTCCTGCCCTCCCGCTCCCTTTCTCTTCCGCCATCTCTGCATCACAATCACCTCTGGCGCAAGCTCTCGTTCCCTTATTGACTTGACTTTCTCCTCTCTGTCTCTCCCTCTCTCTATTCCCCTGCCTCGTGTAGCGTTACCGTAACAGCTCACCAGCTGACCCGCAAGACCACGGTGTCAAATTAACACAAACGCACAGAAATAAAAAAAACACATGTGAATATATGAGCAAAAGTTTCATCACAACTTCTTGTTTGAATTTTAAATGGCAAATACGTCCTAAGACATGCTGGTCTCCATGTGCCACTCTTCATCTGTCTTATCCATTCCCTCCATATGTTTTTCTTTAAATACCTCCAAGAGGTCTATAAGATGGAAAACTGAGCCAGTGACAAAATAACTAGTATTTCTACCCAACCCATTAGTGTCCCTATGTGTCAGTGAAACTTGAAATATCTTGACTTACAGGTTACGTCAAATTAACTGCGATAAAGCTTTGCACGGAAGCGCAGGAGAGCGCAAAAGTAAGAAAAATCATAACACCGCAAATATGGAAAAAACAAAAAACCCTCAGATGATGTGATTATATATACTCTGATATATTATCCAGCTATGCTCCAACAGTCCAAAAAACACTCTGGCATCTGGCCAAACATGGGGGTCTTGACCCTAAGGGAATGACTTTAGTTCGGCGTCTTGGGCCTGGACATTGGTCCAAAATCAAGCTCATAATTAGATTTGACAGGTTTGATCAAGTGCTACAAAACAGACCTTAACCCGAGACTCGTAACGCAATTTATCGCTTCCTCGGCTAAAAACGCCTCAGGATGGATAGTTTTTAAACGCGCAATGTAGCAGGAGTATGGCTGAATTATCGCTAACCGTTTCATAATGCTTAGAGGGGTTGGAAACAAAGTCTCCCTACCCCTCCCGCTCTTTTGTAACTACTGCTGTCTGGCACGTTGCCTCACTTCCTGTGGATGATAACGTATCAATAGAGTCTGAGTCTTTATCACACGGGAACACCAGTTAAGGTAGCGGGGCGGCAGTGAAGTGGCGGCCTGGTTATCGCTGTCCGATTTGAGCTCGGGTGGATCGACATTTTGCCGCGCGCGCATGTGTGCAAGTGTGTGTGAGAAAGAGAGCAAACAGCTAAAAGTATTTTTAATTTTTATTACAGTACCACAGCATGTTTAGATTCACCGGAATTCATCACAGAGATAACCGAGTCATTGTCTTGTTTTCTGAGATTAGAGACAGGAACAGTAATAAATATCAGATCAGCCGTTACTAATGACGTTTAACCGCTTATTGGAACTGGCTTTAAAAAGTAAACACACCGCTAATGCAACAACAACAACAATGCACGCCGGTGCTGGATGGTGCTTGATGACTAAAGGGAGACTTCTCATTCTCTTCAGGGCTTTAATCAGGACCAGTGTAGTAAATTGTTGTGGTTGTTACTATTCTGGGACGGCCTCTTATCCGTGTGCGTCTATCAGTGCTGCTCTCTTCTGGAGGGGACTGGAGCCTCTGGCAACCCTGGCTGCTGACTGACTGGACAAGCGCTTTACTTAGTGTGGGAATGACTCTGTGTGTGTGTTTGCGGGCAAAGGATGTGGGAATGAGTAATCAGTTATTTATGAAACGCATGGGCATCGTCCGATCGCAGCGAGACAGACGTGCCGTAGAGATGAAACTGAAAATTCATTCATCCCAGCGAAAGGAAGCTGCCAGCGAAACCGTGACAGAAGTGGGTTGTGGGTATGATCTAAGTGTGACAGTGCGTGTGCAGAAATGCGTCTAAGTGATGATAAGTAGTGATTCAGAGCAAAAAAACAAAACAAAAAACAGCTGCATGTTTTTCCTCCAGACGTTTTACTGAAGATGAGCGCTGCCTGGAGTCAAGCTCAAGGACACGACGACATCAACCAGCCACTGCGGGACTGCGACCGCCGAAATCATCATCCTCCCTGTCCCCCGCAGACGCGCACAGGCTTCATGTTTTGGCAGACCAGAAGACGCACGCTTGTCAGTCAGAGCAACTTCCAAGCATTCCAGCCGCCCCGAACGTGAACGCACATCATCCGCACAATAGAGGCTCTGTGAGTCGTACTTCAAGGAGAGGGGTCAAATGAAAGCTACGCTGTCTGCTTTTAACAGCCCTTCTTGACTCATCTGTCCGGAGACACTTTACAATAACAGTAATACAGTTCTTACAGTGGGCGAGCCATGAGTCACCGATGCTGCAGATGCCAAAACACTCAAACATTTTCATGTCTTTAACCTCCGCGTATGCATTTAAGATGTCAGCTGAGCTGGATTTATAAGATTTAAGCCACAATTATTCAACAATATATCATCCTGTGGCACCAGATTTGCACAAAAAGACAAAATAACAACGATGAATTCAGCAAAAATGTTGAAAAATAAAAAAACTTTCTAGATATTAGAAATATCAGTGATGCATGAGGTACTGTGCCTAACGTGAGGAGAATAAAGTACACTTTTTAGCGAAGCCTTACAACAACCAGTAGACTTTTTAAAACTTACAACAGCACAGATCTTTCTACGTAGTTTCATAAATATCCAGTGAGTGAAGTCTGAGATAATGTGTGTGATGCATGGGTTGAGTCTGTGCCCAGAGAAGGGCAGAGACTCATCGGGTTAACCCACGAAAAAGTGACAGCGACATGCCAAAAATAAACGACATTTGGAAATGATGCTAACTGCATTACATTTAAAAGGGCCAAATGTACAATCACAGACTGATTTAATTTCATTTCGCAAAATTGCATCAATCATGCGCTCCCTGTTTTTCCAGCAATCAAAACTGGATTTGTGTACTGTTCGGCTCTAGTCCTGAGCTGCAGTTTAATAACCTCTGGAACACGATGAGAGAACGCTTTTTTTTGTTTTTTTTCTCTACGTCAATCCAATCTAAATTAATTTGCCAGCTGGGTCAGGCAGGAGCGGAGCAGTGGGAAAGCCGTCCATCTGCTTAAAGCAACAGGAGTTTTATACGATTTCAAACCACAAAGCCAGGTGGTCCTGAAAGCAATGGGGAAAGCACACAGAGGGGACGGTGGAAAGAAACCTGGGATTAAAGGAAAAGGGCGCAATTTGGTGGGATAGATTAGATCAGAGGGATAAGGTGGTTGGATAAAGGCTAACAAAAGAAGGTAACAGAGAAAGAGGGAAATCACTAACAAGTGTCTGTTCTTGGGCTGGTTTGCTGAGCTCTCAGTGGACCAGTGTCACTGGAGGGAGCCAGGGTGAAGGAGAGGTGGGGGGTTGTAAGGTTTGTCATGGAACACCTGCCTCCACTTAACCCCTCTCCCTCTCTTTCTGCTTGAGCTGCCTCTTTCAGCCATCTCCTCTCCTCCTACCCTGCCCCCCCCTCCTGCCCCGTCATTCAAGCACAGCGTATCCTACCAGCTCTCGGGCCCAGGGCTGCTGCTTCTTCTTCTCCTTCTTCTTTTCCCAAACATGGGAGGGTCCCGTAGCCTGAGCTGGGGGCCTCACCAGACAGCCGGCCAAGTGATCCGCACTTCTCTTACAGCTCAAGCGAGCAATATTATCGATATTCCCGCTGATTCAAATGAGTTCTTGCAACACGCTATTGCTACTAATCCCTGAGAGCTTTTAAAGGCTTTTTGAAGCTTTTATACGAAGGCTGTGAAATGCATGAGCTTGCGCACCTGACAAACGGACATTTGGGACATAAAAATATGAACATTTTTGCAACAGCCTCTGCAAAACTTGGTTTGCTAGCTGGCACTGAGACCTCGCCATTTCCTCCATTTTACCTCGTCATTTTGGTTCTCAGGTCCACCCCAACGGCCCTCGCAGCGGGGGAGAAGCTTAGACAGGCTATTGAAATGAACCTGAGCGAAGAGCTTAAGATTATAAATCGCTTTAGAAGAATGTGGAACTACATGCTATCAAACACACTCAGGTGTTTGGTGAAGAGAGGCAAGGTTGCAACTGGACCCAACATCAAATTGTAATTGGTGCTTATGTAGCTCTTTGTCTGCTGAATATGGAAGTATTTATCTGCTGACACTCTTTCAAAACCTAATGAGCCAACACTGCCTCCGCTCTGTCTTTCTGTCCATTGAAAGTACTATATTTCACCTCCATCATGTCATTTTCAAAATAAAAGTATTTTCATTCAATTCTGAACAAATGTGTCAACTATGAGTCAGTTATTTCAGTCCACATGGATAATAAACTATTTTAATGGTGATTACAAGATCTAACTCTCCACTGAGGACAGAATATGTGCATTCCCCCACTTTCACACCATACAACCGACGTAGCACCTCATCCAACTGGTGGTTATACCAATTAAAAGCCTGTGTTAGGTCAGGAGTTATTCATTTGACATTAAAGAGGACACGGGGTCCGTCTATTCAGACCCACCGCAGGCATCGACTCCCCCCCCTCTCCTCTTTTCACCCCGTTTTCCATGCCTCATAAAAGATTTGCCCCTCGCCTCCCCGCTCGCCCTCCTCTCTCTTTCACCCTCTTGTTTGCTCATTCTCCCTCCTTCATTCGCTCATTCTTCTGCCCCCGCTCATTCTCCTCACCTCTTCAACTAAATACCTCTCACAGACCCTTACCCCCTCATCTAAAGTCAACAACAGCACGTCAACACACTGATATTTAAATGATTACCAATAACAATCTTTACCTCTTCTGCGCATTCCCTTTGGCCGCTGCCCCTTCCCCATTTTACCCTCTGCTGGCCTCTCCTCTATTCTTCCCATTCATGGATGATAACTGAAGATAGAGCTGGAGACTCCACCATTAGCCCCATATCTACAGAGGTTTCCTACAAGTCTTATCCCAGTGTTTCTATTCGTATTTCAGCTAGTGGATGTACTGAATACGAGCTTCTACGAGAAAACACATGTTGAGCTGGAGGGGTCACTGACCTTCGACTGTGTTTTACAGTAGCTCTCTCAAAGGTCTTTTGCTCAGCGGTGTTAGAATGAGAGACACAAAGATGCAGTCTTCACTCATTCCTTCGCTGTTTAAACGCGTCATTGCCTGACCGGCGACCCAGCGGCTTTTAATGTTCTGTGAATCTCTCACTTCCTGACTTTTAAACTGCAGAGAAAACAGCAGCGACGTCCGCCAAACTCGGTGGGATCCGGATTCAAATCATTAACGTCGAATCGGTCAGTCCAACAGAAGCTAAACATTGTCGCCTGACAGCTCATTAAAGACAGAGACGCTAAATAGGATAACGCAGACATAAATTGGTGTTTGGCAATCTTTGTTTTCTGATGACACAACAGCTGCCTCTGTTTCTCGGCCTTTTGACTCTCCGTGGATCCTTAAATAGCCGGAGTTCATCTTCCTGCAAAGCTTTGTTATTGTAAGCCAAACGGAGGTAACAAGTTGATTGAATTCCAGGCTATTTACCAAAAAGTTGAAACTTAGGTCACAGCGATGTTTGAACGTGACAATATAATCGAACATACGAGAAACAAAGACTTTGTTGGACATGGAGAGAAGTTAGGAAGAACATCAAGGAGTGCATCTATCCCCTTATATGAGGAGTTAACCGAGACTCGTCTCAGGACTTCCACTCCACAACCACTCCTTCCACACAGCTCTTTGTTTTTGGAGGCTAGTCAAGGGGCAGGTCAGGCTGAAAGCTTGGTGGTCCAGTGGCACTGATGGGACTGGGCTGAGTCAGACTTAGAGGAAGTGTACCGATTTGCATGGACTACTTTATAGATCCCAGTTGGGACATTTCCTTTTCATTTTCCTCACTCCGTAGGGACGTCAGAGCGCCGGGTCAGTTAATGAAGAGCTCTCCGAGGGCCGGCACGCACTCACTGTCTTGTTTAGAGACACTTGAAAGATGTGGGTGTTCACCAACACCAGCTCTTAAACTTAGGGCCTTGTGGTTAAACTGGGGCTTTCCTACTTGCTCCAGTACACCACCCTGATGACTTATGATCTACGATACTTGTAGATGTTTAAATTTCAACTCCCGACAAAGGCAAAATACATCGTTTGGAGCAGCGCACTGCAGCAGATTTGCGACCAATGCGCAAAGTGTGCAATAACTTTAAGACGGTGCCGGGATGAGGGTCAAACTTGGAGTGCAGCATCTGTATTGTTCAGCCAACAAACAGACTGATGTTTTCACTGTCTGCTGAGCCCAAGAGCGAAGACAAAGTGCATTATCACAGCTGAACATACAGCTGAGGACAGATATACTGCAGAAGGCAAATGCGTGAAATAGATTTTAGTCCCAAAAATGATTCATATGCTCAATGAATTGGTCTAAATGTAAATATTCAAGAATAGACTGCACTTCATATCTTTATATTACTTCCTTTTAAGGATGCTATGATGCTTCGTTGCGCTCTTGAAGGAAACGAATGTTTTTTTATTGTGTTAACACTTGCATACATGAGTTTTACAAACATGTAGTGGGTAAAGTCTTGGTGTACACGTTGTCTAAATCTTGCTATAACAGAAGCTGCAGTGTGTCGGCCGCAACACTGTTTCCTTGTTTATCCAGTACCCAACTGGTGTGAAACCTGGAAATCCTGAAATGACGGGTTGAGAGCGTAAGGCGGTAAGCCCACTAAATCTCAGCCGTGAGCCTCGCTTTGATAGACACGGTGCCTAAAACTACTCCCCGGCTAAGGTAGCTTTCTTCCTGTCCAGGCAAGAAAAAGAAAAGGAGGATGAGAAAGGAAATGACAAAGAGGTTACAGTTAATCCAGTGAGAGGAGCAAAAGACTGTCAGGACATAGGTTCGGAAAGACAGTTACATAGTGAATTCGAGGAGGAGGGAGGAGGAAGACTATGTCTACCAGGGA
Organism: Datnioides undecimradiatus; assembly: GCA_008933995.1. Classification (NCBI taxonomy): domain Eukaryota; kingdom Metazoa; phylum Chordata; class Actinopteri; order Lobotiformes; family Datnioididae; genus Datnioides; species Datnioides undecimradiatus. The sequence continues at coordinate 19,159,578 of WARS01000029.1, forward strand.
GGACTATTTTTAAACGCAGGCGGGCAGAGAGACTGAAGGGTGCAGATAGCTGCTGATGGAGGCTCCCATTTCTGGGTGACGGGGCTAAATGGTACGCTGCAGGCCACGGACAGGAGACTGATAACGCATCACGTTATCACGACACTTCTGCAAAGCATGCAGACACGTCTGATTCACGCTCTGCTGGGAAATAATTAAGATCGAAGTGTTAAATTCAACGTGAGACAACAGTTAGGACTACTTTCACTTTTTAGTTAAAGCCACCCTCCCTCTTATGCTGCCTGCCGACCACGACTGCACAATGAAAACTCCCGTCGACCTTTCTCAGTAGTCAGGGTCATCGTTAATGTACAAAGTGCACAGATTTATACAACTGGTGCTGTTTGATCTATAGCTTGCAAAGATTCTGCGTTGTTTACTTTGCATTTCGAGTCTTTCGTTGAGTTTACCCTCCCTTTTCTTTTCCCTCGCCTGCCTTCCTCTCGTCGTACGCTCCTGCGTTTCTAGTCAGGCTGTCTAGTTTATGATTTGCTGATAGAGCAGGCAGGCGGAGGTCTTGGAGGGTCACTTGAGACAAAAGCTGCTTTTCAGCTCTCAGGGCTGATACCTCCCAGCTCCGCTCCCTTCTGATAGCCGAAATATGTTGGCTGGGGGTTTGAGGTGAGGGCCTAGGAGGAGTGGATGTTGCTGCTGGCCTCCTCTTCCCACAGCGGCCGAGGTGAAAATGACTTTACCATGCGAAGCGGCTGCGGTTGCTCCCGCTACGCATGTAACCCTGCCAAACTGTCCTTCTTGTCTTGTCTTAATCTGATTTCTGAGGTTAAACTGGGACGCAAGTGCAAAATATCTTACTTAAGAGTATATTCGTATTTCAGGCCAGGTCACATGTGCATGTTTTGCGTGCTTGTTTGCCCTTTGTCGGGCTACAAAAGCCATGCATGTTCTGACAGGGAATGAAAGAGAGATGGAGAAAAATGCAAACACAGCAGGCTGCTTCAAGACAAGAGCGTTATTATGTGTGTGTGTGTGTGTGTGCACGTGTATATCTGCATGTTTTGCAGGGGAAACAATGCGAAAAAGGGAGAATTTGGGCAACGGAAAGGGTGAGAGGGAAAACAAGGAACTTCGACGGCTCCGCACCAGGTGAGTTTTCCTGAGGGCAGCTGGGAGTATTTTTCCCCTCATTTAGCAGTTCATGAAAAAAAACCACAAGCTGCCAGATGTGACAGAGGGCACGCACCCCGCTAACACACTGTAAACACACACACAACAAAAATCTCTCTCACACGCACACACACCAGGAACTCAGTCTAACCCGATGTGAATATATATATGTGTGTGTGTGGCAGCGACTTACTGTATTCCAGCATAAGTCAGAGGCAGATTTCTATCGGGGGAATGTCCGTCTCATTAAAATGAATGTCAGATGAGGTAAACGGAGGGTGAGGACATCAAAGGGGTCTGCAGGGAGCTGGATAAATCTGGGTTTAAACTCACTACAAACCCATTTTTGTCAGGAGTTTCACCAGGAACCGTACAAAGAATCCAAAAATCCATTTTCCCTCAAAAGCTGAAAACTTTTCACATTTCACATTCCCGGTTTGTTTTTCGGATATGTGATCTATTTCAGCTATTAAAAAGGATTTTATTGCTAATTGTTATGAGCCAGTAAGTCTTGTGGCCATAAACAAAAGGCTGATTAGTCAGGAAAGAGGAAGATTAGAGCTTTATGAGCTTCATCCAAAACACCTACAAACAGCCACACTACTTGAAATAGCCACATGTGGTCCAGTGAAACGCGATGGCCACGCGGTGTACCTATGGCTCACCGCTGACCTACTTTCCCCTTTGTTATTCCACACGTATCGGCGCTGTGTAAAACCGCTGGCTGCTAATTGCTTTCACATTACAGAGCAGCCGGGTGATCTTGGTGGCTTTCCAAGACCACCAACACTGGAACACGGGGCGTTCACATTTGCAAATGCATACCACCAATCACGTTCCGCGTTACTGTGTAAGCACAGACCGAGGGCAAACACATACACTGCTATCAGCTATGTAACCGGCAGTAAAACACCTCTCTGCCGTTGTCTGGGACCATCCTAAACTACTGTTTTCCTTTAAGTTTTATTACCATCGTGCCAGGAAAGCCCATGTAACTTCACTGGAGGCACCTCGTTCAAACCACCCAGTGATGTAACTCATCCAGCAAGCAGCCGAGTGCTTTTGTGACTTCCTTAGCACATTTAACAAGCTCAAAGTACACGCATTAGGAATGCGTTATTTGCGCCAATTACACATGGAGGGCAGTGGGTAACTAATTGTCCCTCAGTTATATAATCTCCCAGGTCTACAGCTGACGTGGGAGCAGCTTCTAAAGACATGACGTCAAGGTAACGCAGCATTTTTCTCCTGCTGTCAATCAAAAATACAAACCAAAGGCAAAACTTCCCAAATCGACTTTATTTCCTGACACCGCTAAAGCAAATGTTCTTAACCACAAAACCTACCGACAGCACCACAAAATTTAAACCTGGATGCATGGCAGCATTTTCCATTTTCATGCCTTCCAGTGTTTTCCATTGTCGAACTGGCCGTGCGGCGTTTCCACATTTTTTTCTTATTAAAACACAGCTAGCCTAGGGAATACAAAACTAAACAACTAAATGAATGGACACTGGGATTGTTGTTGGGTAGTAGGTCAGTGTTTGCACGACAATAAGTGAGTGGAAGAGTTTGAACTGTTTTCATTGGTTATTTTTAGTGATTATAAAAAAAAAGTTGGAATTTTGTTAATTTTAGGGAGCAGTAAATGTTTAGAGAGGCGCATGCTTGTCCACACATACACGCGCTGATGAACGTCAAGACAAAGGACAATGTCCACTCCTGCTCAGGGCGATCATGAGTAGAGGTTAAGCTAGCCAGCTGGCTGCAGTTAAATTAAATTTAAATTAAAGAGTAAATGGACTAACAACGCCTGGGGTGCAAAGCGAGGACAGCCGGGGACAATGGGTCACCGCCGCCTGGTCGTGGATACGCAGTCCAAGTAACAGAGAGCCAGAACAGAACACGATCCAGGATATAAACTGGAATACAAACACCTTTCATAACAAATTCTCTGCTTTAGACACACTAGCGTAAAGGAAGGAAAGCTCTGACAAACTCTCGCCCCTGCCAGACTCCAGCTCAAGTCCCTGCCGTGAGCTGACAGCAGTCCAAACTGTTGAACGGTACCAGCCGGGAAACTTCGGACCGACTCCACTATTGTGTGAACTCCCACCGAAAGAGTCATGAATCACAGCCGCAGCCATCTGTCTCGCTCAGAATTATCAGCACCGGCCCATTTTGAATCAGCACTTCAACAGAGCATGTCAGGAATAATAACCCAAAATATCCAGAGCAAGGGTTTTTTTTTTTTAAATTCTGCAGCAGGACCCTACAGGCTGCATTACATCTACGTGGACGGGCCCCCGCCTTGTTGCAAAACATCATTACACAATGCATGCAATGGCATAAACAGTTGTTCATCTCAATGAAAAGCTCAATAAATATTCTATGCAAGGGCAGTGGAGCTGTGGCTAAGTGTCTGGAAAGACGCTGAAGTTGTGCCATCTCTCCTTACTCCAATTACGACTGCAATGACATGACAGCTTTTATGTTCCATTAAAGATTACTGTGGGGCAGCGCAATGGCAGGAATCTATTATCTCGCGTTAGAAAACAATATGGCCTACATGCATTGCTCAACATTTCCAAACATATTCCTGAAAACCTAGCCATCCTGCGCGAGTGCTGACATGACGCGGGTTTAATTTATATCGTAAGAGTGCACATATATTTTAGTATGAAGGGCTTAACAGGGTACATAATCGGGGGCTCTTAAAGCCAATTTTCTAGTTGCCACAACGGTTGGATGAAATGGTGAGCGAGACGAACGGCTGAGAGGTAATGAGCTCTTGTGGGTGAAGCTTAGCACTGCTGAGGCAGCCACGCAGAGGTTAAGCAAACAGGCAGCGGGATCACGCGGGCCTAAGCCTCTTATACAGGCCCCTCTGCGGAGGAGATCATTGACTTCTGATAGAGGGATGAAGGTCAAGAGTTGTCAAAGATAGCGGGGCCACCAATCCACGACGAGCGAGAGCCCCCTTTCTTTGGTGCCGCTCGGCGATTGTTTGTTTCTTGCGGGTTTTCTGTCACGTGTTAGCGCTTCAGCTTTTGCCTCTGTGAAACCATTTTCCCCTCTCAGTATCGTCCTTGGACCTCTCGGCTTTCTCTTCGCTGAGCCAGGCCCATCCCAGTCCTCACTCACATCCTCAAACAATCTTTTCACCCCCCCCCCCCAAAAAAACCGGTAATGGACTTCTTTTACTTGATGCACCTCTTCCTCTAATCCTCCCCAGGTCCCCCTCTCCTGCTGGGAGTCGCAGGCCAATGCGATTTCATTTCCTGCGCTGCTGAAATCAATGCTTACTGAGAGAACATGGGGGATCAGGGGAGAGACAGGGACAGATATATGCAGAGACAGGAAAACAAGACTGAGGTGTGAGAGGACTGTTGGCACGCAGGACACAAACGCACCGCTAAGTCAACTTAAACACCCGTTGGCTCCGAGTCAGTGTCACCTTTCATTAACGTCGACCAGGAAATTAAATAACTGTTCAAAGTGGAAATATGTAGAAAAGAGGGGAAGGGGCTGCTTTAATGGGTAACCTCAATTTTCCCCTCAACACTCCCCATCGTTATTTTTTTTTTTTTTATTTGCCTCAGAGGGGGAGAGATTCTGCGGGGAGCGAGAGCATCCCGCAGGATAAATGTATGAATTCCTGGTCGGGAGCGTTCCAGTTGATGAGATTCCTTTCCCGCCCGCCCCCCGAGTTAAATACAGAGTTCCTCTACGCGACCTAAGCTCTGCGTGGACGAGGGAGAGACAGCGATGAAGAAGATAGCATAAATTTTGTCACAGTCGCACAAAGACAGATTCCTGCCCCATGACTATTCCATAACCTTCTATTACCATTCCTGCAGATTGCACCACAAAAAAAACCCCACAGCCGTTCCCAACATCAAACACAGTGTTTTCCAGGAGCCTCTGGTTAATGCATCTGTAGAGTCAGCGGCGTGAAACGGCCGCGTCCCTCCATCCAGCTATTCTTTTCACTCACTTGTTTCCGTTAAAGACAGACCCACAATCTGGAGCGTTACGCCGCACAGAAGTCAATAACTCTGCAGCGAGAGGAGCTGCCGTATGGCGAGGCCATCGAGCCAAAATGGATTTAAGAGGCTAACGGTGACTGTGTGGGTATGGTAACAGCTTTTCCCCTCAAGACTGTGAGGAAAGCTTTGAGGGTTTGCCAGAACTTTGGGTGTCAAGCGTACCGTAATCTGCAGACTGGAACAAAAACCTAAAAGCTAATTCTGAGAAATGCAAATGGAAGAAGCAAAGTTGTTTCGACCCGATCATTGAAAGTTTTTCCTTTCGCCCGATCACTAAGTCTGATTGATGAGACCATCCTTGACCGCTTGTAATGTCATACGGGGGCAATGATTTCCCGGATGATGCTGAATTAGGCAGATGGCTAGCCAGCAGTGGTTTACTGGATGGGCATTTAGCTCACGGTACTTCAGAATTACAGCCAGTGAGCCCTTAAACTCCAGATTCCTCGGTCAATGTGGTCAATACAGGATTAGAATGGATAGAAAGGGGAATTTCCATTTAAGTCGAATTTCTTATGGCCTTTGGTGCTTCTCTATTCATGCTAAATCTCTGTTCTATTTATGGTTTCTGGTAACCCATCACAGATTTTGTCCCCGAACCTTTTTTGTCACAATTTACAGCAAAGCCGCACATCCACACAGCAATTGTGACGGCGAATTAGAGCAACGTTGCAGCTGGTTCGAGCCGCCGCGCTGGTTGTGTCGCTCGGATTGAATGCGGCACTCGTCTTGCCTGATGTGAAAGTTGGAGATCCCCTGGACAACGGGGCTGAGCCACCAGTTCAAGGCAGGCCCCTTCTTAGGTCTTTTGTGTGTGAATGAAGTGGCTGGGTAAACACTCGCTGCTGGTTAATAGGGGGCTTGCTTACAGAACAATGTGGCAAAGCCTTTGGTTAAACAAACGCTAAGACCGTGACGATAAATTTAAAAATACACTGCCGAAGACCAAGTCAACATGAGGTCAACTGCATCCAATTATGCATAAGGTTCCTTACATTTTAGGCCTCAACCCCCACTTTCCCTCGCTGTGAATGCTTGTGTAGCCAATAAAACAATATACTTGCGATCTTTGGGTTGATGTCACCACAACGTGAATAACAGGCATACAGGGTCATTACTCTGATTTATAAAATCGTGGTTACTTCTGTTCATTTGAGCACCACAAACAAGCATTTCAGCCAAAGTTATTGACACATAGGGGCTTTTTCGTCAGGCTGACAGGATATTGTAAAAACATATGGAGAAATTCAATGGGAAACCTTAAACATAAATCCAATATACGAGTAAAACAACACCTCATGGTTGACATATACAACAACAAGCCTGCCAAACCCCGTCAGTGAAGCAGAAAAAAACATATTGCAACATATAAAGTCTGCACCCACAGCCGACCAACCCCTCCGATGGGAAAGGGACAAAGAGAAGAACGCGAGAGCTTTCGAGAGTTTTCAACAGTAAATCCAAGATCGGTTGCGACACCGAGAGCAGACGCCACCGCTCATGCTCTGATCACTTTGGAAACCTGCACACAGATGGACGGCCCAGGTCCTGAAGACATTCGAGAGCCGGATCTTTTTGATGAACACCATTATTCACGTACAAAATCTACAAACTCTAAAGAGACTTTTAATCAACACAGTTGAAGTCTGTAGGTTCAAAAAGTGGTCGTAGACCATCTCCACTTTGACTCCCCCACTGAAAACAAAGAAAGGGAAAGGGGCTTAGACGTTCACAACCTTGTTGTTATTACTCCAGCAGATCCCCAAATGTATTTGGTGGTCAAAGTAGATCAGTCGACCGACGGCTTTGAACTAAAACCCATTTACAGGAACTAATCTTCAAAAGAGAGAATTCCTCAACTTCAGGCTACAACAGGATTATCGTTTCTATAGCTACTGATTGTAATTACAAAGCAATAAAGGACTAAAAAAAACACACACACTTCACTCTGCATGTCACACAATCATTAAAACTACCTAAATGTATAAACGAGAGGGCGAATCACACCAATTCAGAACGGTGCAGTATACTCACACTGAACACAAATCATCCGATGCCATGTGAAATTAAATTTCCTGCTGCCAGAACATCTAATCACAGAGAGGTCTGTACTCCAAGCACTTTCCACGTTCAGCAGCGCAACAAGGAAAATGTGCTACTCACATCATCTGTGTGTGTGTGTGTGTGTGTGTGTGCGTGCTAAAAGCATGAAAAAAGGAAGACAGAAACAAAGGAAAAGAAAGATCTGAATGTTGAAGCTGCCAGGAATCATTTTGGAATCACACAACTGTGAAAACAAAATACATGTGATGATCTTCTATTAATAACTGCAGAGTGATAGGTTTATACAAATGTCTCAGTGGAGCTGATGGTCCAATGGTTTCGCAGCATAACCGCAGCGTCACGTGGGCCAAAAGAGCAGACGTGGAGCCGCGAAGACATGATCAAGAACGATACGGAGAAAGCCAGGTTTTCATCCCCGTCATAATCATCACATAGCTGTCCTGAGTAGATTCAAAAGTATGGAGAGTGTCTGCATCCGCTGACATCACAACAGATGCCTCTTGCACAAATTAGAGATGTTAGATGCTGACAAACCGTTACTGAAGGCCTGCATGAGTCATTTTGATTGTGTCTCTAAAGGGAGCAGGAGCTGGTGTGGAGCCACCCCCGCTCTCACTTATTGTTGAGTAAACACGCGCAGCGTAGCCAAGAGCAGCATGTCAGTCAGCCAGGCAAGAAGGGCCAAGTGGAGGAGCTGCTCGACAGCCAAGGCGAACTGTACGGAGAAGGAAAGGGACAGTGTGCGAGTGTGTGTGTGTGTATGTGATACAGATTACAGCCGGGAAAGTCAGAAAGAGAGCGAAAGACAGAAACAGGGAGAGAGTGCCAGCGTCTGTCTCGTGCCAGCCAGATAAGAGGGGTGCCAAGGAGTTTTGATGTCATACTGGTGGAGGTGGGGGTGGCAGAGGGGTTGACTACTCTCCGATCCCTTTGCACAGTGAATACACACAACTGTTATAAACACAGACAGTTGTTATCCTTAAACTGCAAGTAGCTGATTAGTGTGCGATGGGCCAATAACATCCTCCAACAATCCTCCTTTAACGAATAAACTACACTTTTTAAAAAAAAAAAAAATACAAATATTTTTGGTGGAGAAGCCTATAAAGGTTGGGCTATTTAATACCTTGGGAGGAGTGTGGTGTTGTACAAAGACCTAATTGTGGGTGGACGCGGATCTGCCCGTCTGCTTGCAGTGGGGGTTTCTGAAGTCCTTAATGCAATGCAAACAGGGTTTTAAAAAGATTTACTCTGACACATATGAGGGAATTTAAAAAGCCGTGTTTCATCCCGCTCGCCGTTAAATGAAATGTAGCGCGATCTCCGCGCATTAAGCCAGGTCAGAGCTAACCGTGGAGGATGCTAGCGGAGTAGTAATTTGATAAAACTGCAACGAAGAGCGGTCTCGATGAAATTTAGAGCTCTTTAAGCCGGGGCTATTCCCCGCAGTCCTCGACGTTAAACCGCGCCAGGTCCATATGGGAAATTGATATGCAGTACGTGTGGCTTATTCCATTAGACTCATTAAAGTGTCACTTTGTCATCAGCACACTCTCGCGCTTACAGCTTGCCTTACAACTGCAGCAAAGGACTCATTGTGCCGTGTGTATAAAGTACAGCAGAGAACTTTTTTTTTTTTTTTTTACGCGGCGGCCGTAATTTGTCTTCCAGACGGCAGTTGAAAGACATCAACGCAGAGCATATTGAATAGAAGCTATAGAAAGCGATTTAATTTGTAGCGGGGCGTACAGTGCAGGTCAATTGTTGGAAAGGGGCAAATATAATTTCAGTCCTTTAATGTACCGTACAGTTTTGACAAGAGTTAATGCTACTTTCCCGCCGCTTTTTTCCGCACTTGGTGCAGATTTTACCTCTGTTAGAATCATTGAGGTGCCACTTCTATGCATCTATTCTCAACTGCAACACTAAAACCTGAACTAGTGGGGTTTTTTCTTTTTTTGGGGGGGGGGTGGGTTCTTTTGTCAATCCGGCTCTGCATTTCCCTGAACCCTGCAGAGGTTTTACTCTCTCTAACAGACTGACCTCCTGTGCAGACAGTAAATTGCAGGAAAGGGGTTTTCACGCTTGGCTACAGTTTGTAGTGGCAGAAACTTTATCAAACGTCTCAGGCAAGGATCTGGGCGAGCTGTGTTTAGCCTTTGATTAAACGCTGGGGCTCCGACCGCTGAAAAGCGAGCGTGCTCCGCCGAGTCCGATTTGTGGAAATAAGAGTATTTTTCTGCCAATATTACGCAAATGCAGGAAATTTGCACTTCTTACCATTCACAGAAAGGCTTTTGGCTGACTTGGCAGAGAGCAGGTCAGCGAAGAAGGAAAACCCAGATCAGGCTCTGCTTCCAAAATTCCTCTGTCAACCAAGCATCGACAACATATTTTCAGGACATTCCAGCCTGTAACTCAATGGAAAACAACTGTACCATTTACTGGCATCACGCATAAGGGAACTTCAAATCTTGTGAAGTCTGCAGCAATCAGTGAGGTAGTCCAGCTTGGGAAACGACAGCCACAATGCGAGAGTGATGACAACAATCAGAGTCAGACAACAAGCACCGAACATCGGTTATTTGATATACTTTTCATATCATTTAAAGCAAATCGCCCGCTGGCTGTACGTCAGTTAAACAATTAGCACACAATATTCTCCAAACAGCTCGCCCTATGGCAACACTGAGGCACGCTGGGCCTTGACACACACATGTGCCTAATAACGAGTGGGAAGTAGGTAATTGCCAGTGCAAGACGTGGTTTACGCGCCGATGTTTTAAATCAGTGACATAAAACAGAGTCGGAGCGGATGATTTATGGCTACGTGCTGATTAAATTAATGTCCATGACTTTTCTTCCCATTTCACATGCTCAAAATGGAGTCAAAGTGTCTTAAAAAAAAAAATAATAAAATAAAGTCCAGAAATCAACCCCCTCCTCCCCGAAAAAAGACCATACATCTGTTTCACACATACAGTTCCTGCCACATTCTTCTGTGTCTGCCAAAAGCTTTTAGGGATGCACACCACTTGATGCCTGAGTTACTGTGGCGTGCACCGCGCAGAGTGGGAGTCGAGTTTTTAAACGCGGCGGAGTCATCTAGCTGGGAAAAAAAAAAAAAAAAAAAAAAAAAGATGTACCGCACAGCAGACCGTGACGTTTCCCAGAGCATCTGGATAAAATGTAGATAAACTGAGTATAGGCACACACGTAAAGGAGGAATCACAGCAATATTCCAGTGATGAAGAGCTTTATGCAAAATAAAAATCACAACGGGGAGCGGCTGACTCTGGACGCCAAAAGAAAGCGCTACCGTATATTCTGACGTCTCTTTCGCCTCCTTACAGTACAGTACAGATAGACATCTCAGTAGCAGGGAGAGCAGGACAAGCTCCTACACACTCGGCCTGCAGGACGGAGGATTTTTTTTTTTTTTTTTTTCCAGGGCTGAAGTGCCTTTAGTGTCAACAGTGTGTCCTGCTGAAAACTGCGTCGAGGCAGTTCCACCCAGCATGATTTATAGCCTTCCTGAGTGTTATTAAAAGGCTAAATGCAACTCTAAACAAATTTCACGCAGCCGCTGCCCTGCAGAGGACCTTTTATGTTCAGAGGTGAACATCCCGAGTTCAGAGGCCTCTGCACAGTTTATATAGTTGGAAATCATTGTTGCCCATTTACTTTTACGAACATGTCACAGATTATTACATTACAGCTGAAGGGCTGCGGCAGAGAGACGGAACGACGGCGACTGTTTAGAGAAGATGCTGCACCTTATTCTGGGACTGTGAGTGCCTGATTGCTTCCGACTTTCAGAGGAAATCTGATTTCCGTGCTGCACGACCTGGGTTCAGTTTTAGGATAACATATTAAGAATATACCCGGCCAGCGCGCCGACGTTCCTACTGAAAAAAAAAAATACATACGAGTACATATGTCAACAATAGTGTGGATATGGAAAAGACCTCTTGTGGAGAACAACCATGATTTGCAAATGAAGCAATGCCTTTAATAATAAGGACCCGTGATCTGTTCTGCATGATTCTGCCCATGTTTATATTAGCACATAGTTGATTTTGATGACTAAGCGCTTTAATAGGGTTTTAAGGTGTGCATTTGACTTGGATTGCACTTTGTAAGCCAATCAATCGCTCCCCCAGGTACTGCAAGCAGCTGAGAGAACATGCAGCTCCTCAAAGTACACAAACCACCGCCATGCATGTTTGTCAAGCCTCCAATGTAAGCGTGCTGTGGTCAAGGGAAAGCCCTGATTGTTCCTGGAAATGCTGGCATTCGAACCACAGCGACAGCCCAGTGACCCCTGACCTCTGACTGGAGGCTCTCAGACTGACCAGTAAACCAGACAGCAGCAAATAAAGGCAGACGGCCACGCCTCTCAGCTTCTCTCTGGTCACGTTTGCTCAGTTGCCTGCACAATAGAGCCACATTACGTCCACTGGCCTCAGATCACAGGGTGCTGCACTCTTCTCTTCCCATTTGATTACAGTGGAACCACACTCTCTGACCATTCCCACTGCAGCCAGCCAGAGAAGAGACAGGACTCCCAGTCATATCATCTACAAACAAATCCTGGAGCTGCTTCGTCGACGGCGACCAGGAGGTCAGGTTTGTGGATGCAGTGGAAGAACAAAGCGTCTTCTCATGTAAAACCATTCAGGCTACAGTGAAGCTGTGATTATTTGGACACACAGCAAACGTTGGTATTAAAGAGGAGCTGAAGATCATCGTAGACACAGTCACCGAAGCCATCACCATTTCCAGCAACGGTAGGGAGAGCAACAGTGACTCAGCTCTCCCTCATGAATAACAACATTAGCATATTTAATTTAATTTTCAAGGTAGATTTTGCCCTTTTGCAGGGGTTTGGCTCCATATTCGATCACGAAACTCCATTTGAAAGAAGCTACAGCTAACTCATCCGGTTAAGTGATGCGGATTAACATTCCTCCCTGCTGCAGAGCAGGAAAGAGAGGCAGAGAGATATAGAGAAGGAGGGATGGTAAGAGGAGAGTGCTTTAAGCTCAGTGCAGCATAGACGGTACACCTCTACTGTAAATAACAGGCAAATGCATTTGAGGAGGACAGAGATAATCCAAACAAGCCCCAAAAAACCTTCCTGAGATAATTCATCACTGCCCATCTGGGACGGGAGGATAGTTTTATACTTAAATGTGCACTCGACCGCACCAGAGAGCAGAAGAAATGAAAACGCTTCATAAACAATTCCAATCCCATTCAAACTGAATTCAATCACACTTATATGAGTCAACCGACTGCCATCAGCCTGTCCCTTTACTTAGGATGTTCATACCACACACTACCACACACTAAAGGGCAAGGGGGAATTCAGTCACTAAGGGTGTTGCATGAATTAAGTCTCTGCTGTAACAGTGCTAGGACTAATGAGCTGATGCTTTATTTTAAAGCCTGCTTTGGAAAAGGCAATTAAGAGAAACTGCAGTATTGTTTCCTAGAGGCCATTTTTCCACAGCTCGCCATGCTTCCTCCACAGAAACTCTCCTGCCATCACTCAAGCCTGTTTGCCTTTTCATTAAGACTTTAAGCATCTGTTATCTTTAAACTGGCCTATGTTGATGGTTAAAAGGGCACAATAGCCATCCAGCTGATTCGTTAAGAGTCCAGCCCATTGTCTGCCGGTGGAGTCAAGTCTTTCCCCGTGCAGAGGCTTCAGAATGACAATGGGGCGATAATCTAAAAACCATCACGGATCATTTACATGAGAGGGGAAGGTGGATGGAGGCAAACAGATCTGCTTTATAGGGATGGGACAACAAATAGACAAATAGAGTGGTCTTATGGATTTAACGCGCTGAGTGAACAGACTAACGGATGAATTGGCTGCAAAGTGCGATCAGGTCGCCGTATATGACACAAAACACGCGAAAAGTCCCATAAACGTGTTTTTTTTTTCTTTCCCCCAGTGAAGGTTGACAGATTGCAATCGTTGAATTCACGCGTGTTGGGATGACCCGCAGAGTGAGTAAAGCCTGCAAGCAAGCGGGGGGGAAGACGGGAATGATTACCGAGCGAAGGGGAAATGTGTCTGAGACTCACCAGACGCGCTCAGGTCCAGGACACTTTGGAGGAGCAGGGCGATCCAGAGAGCGCAGGCTGGACATCTCCAGAGACGCTGACTCGCCGCTGCCCGAGTTGGATACATTCCTCCGGCTCTGTGTTAAACCTTCGCCCGCTTTTCACATCCACTACGCTCAAAATTTAATTTCGAGCAAACTCCAAAAAAATATATATATACAGTATGATCAACTAAAAACACGCTGCCTTGATAACGCGCGCGCTGTTTTCCACTGTCCGTTCAAAGCGCACCGAAACGGCACGGTGAAAAAAAAAAGTGTGCGTCTGGAAGAAAGTTGTCTCCGGTTCTCCTGGATTCTGTCTCTTTCCTCCTCGCTGTAGCCCTGCTCACTTTCCCCCCTCTCTGCCTCTCTCTCCAACCGAATGCAATCCTTCCTACAAACTTCACTGCAAGACGTGTGCCCACAAGGAGCCACATGGCTCTGATTAGCCACGTGTCGCCCCCCTGTGCTCACTGCAGGAATTACCGGGAACATAGGCACCTTTGGGGGCCACAGGGACGATTTTATTTCTAAAGCTCCGGACCAGCTGCTAAATTGACCTTGCTGTGTGTTTATTTTATCCACTAGAGTAGTATTTCCCAGATCAACAGTAAAGTTTTGATCTCAGTCTTTGAGCCAGCACAGAGAAGTCTTGAAAAATGTGGAATCATTAGAAAAATGGAAAACTGAAAAGGTAAAATTCAGATTGTGCCAACTCCACCTGCTGAGGACGATCAGCTGATGCAGTTACATGCAGTTTTCTTAACTGCTGCATCAAGAATGAACCTTTAATTTAATTTAAGCAAGGTTTAACTATTAAAAGCAACGATTATTATAAATGATGACAATGAAAATGACAAAGACAAGACAAAGAACGACTGCATGTCAAATGGAAACTGCACAAGTACACGTAGTATGAAAAACTAACCAACTTCATTTTGAACTTTAATATTTTGTGGTGTAGCGCCCGTGGCACTCCCAAACTTTATTGGTTATAATCCCTGACTTTATGTGAATAAATCATGGCAGAAAATGAATTAAGTTAACCCACAGAAAGCCTCTCAGTCCCCTGCAGGCTGAGGGGCACTGAGCAGCCGCTTTGTCCGGGCTGTGTCTGGTACACATGATTTACAGGGTCCAGTGTTTACGAGGAGGAAAATATTTTCTCGTGAAAATAAAATCACTAAAGCACACCGATGATGAATGTGAGCAGTGGATTCTGCATGGACCTTTGCATGCCCTTTACTGCAGTGCGATCTCTGCAGTCCTCATTGCATCCACTACTTAAATTCATGTTGTAAAAATGCACTTTTTTGGAAAGGACTTTTGAAACTGTTGTTTCTGGTTTGTTGAGCAGCGTCATATTATTGGGTTGTACTGTCACCTGTGAGAGCTTGAACCAAGCTTATGTCTTCAACTGCGTAAAGCCCTAGTGTCATGAAATAATAAACCAGAGTTAATGAACCTGTGTTTGTTTTGGGTTATACAGTGATGATCGACCTGGAGCTGATTAGAAGATCACACGTGGTGGTGGTGTTACAAGCACAAAGACAGATGAATGAAGGGAATGACAGAGGGAGAGTGAAAGACAAGTGAGGTTTTGTTGTGCGCCCGCGGACGCGTTAGCACCACGCACAACTCCACGTGCGCACGTTTTGCACAATTATTAATTCCAGAGCCTTACAGCATTATTAACCTACCTCACCTTTTCCTCTGTAGCTCCACACCTTGTTTCATTTTACTCCACTCCCTTCTGGATTTTGACACGTGCTTTTGTCTCTGCGTGCGTGTCTGTGCGCACACGGAGCACCTTGAAAGGCTAATACCGGCATTTTTGAGGCAGGAAAAGAATGGTAGCAATTTAGCATCTCCGGTTCTCTCCCATATTGTGACCTACCCCTGCTCATTAGAGGGAAATATCATCCTCTCTGAAGTATGTTGTGATTTAACTGTTACAGTGTACAGGAACGGCACGTATGAATAATGCTTTGGACTGGTTTATTTTCGATTGGTGATCCGAGTAGAGAGTGAAAGGGCCTGCTCAAGAGCGTCAAGGCTTCTCCTCTGATATCCCTCCTCCTCGTCAGGCCCAGGGGTGCAGGGCACAATGCACGGCTGCCTCTCCAAGATCAAAACCTTCTTTTCCGTCCTCTCCTCACCCTGTGTACTCAGTGTCATCCCTAGAGAGATATTGCTAACCAGAGCTTTGAGATAACACTGCACAAGCTTCCTGTATACCATGAGATAGGACAAGGGTGTGTCCGAATGTGTGCTGGGGGGGAAGTAAAGTCTTACATTTTCCATATTTTGGTCTAAAAGGCTTCTGTGTTCCCTCAAAGGTTCCTGTATTACTGTACACTGTATGTCAACACATCTTTCCAGTGTCCCTGGTCCACCATTACTTGAGTGGTTGAG
Source organism: Datnioides undecimradiatus (assembly GCA_008933995.1). Taxonomy (NCBI): domain Eukaryota; kingdom Metazoa; phylum Chordata; class Actinopteri; order Lobotiformes; family Datnioididae; genus Datnioides; species Datnioides undecimradiatus. Next base: position 19,175,389 of record WARS01000029.1, read on the forward strand.
GAAATTAAGAATATGGTGATTATGGGGGTTGAGGGATACAAAGCAGCAGGTTGCGATAGCTGCCAAAGCCCTGATCAAAACCAGGGCTGCAGTCAATACAACATGTAAACAGAGGCTGCACTTCATTTACTAATGATGATTGAGCATTCAGTCTTACTTAAATGGGTTGGTCATAGCAATTATTTCACGCCAGATGTTTTGACTTTAAAAAAAAGTGGATTTTTAAGAATATAATTCTCCTTGATTTAGCAGAATTGGACTGCAGAAAAGAAAAGGCACAGCAACAGTGAGGTGTGTGAGGTTGCATGTGCACACGTGGCATGTGCATGAATTTCACAGAACATTTCACTCAGCGCAACAAAGGGCTTTTGTGCCCCGGCGACCTCGCGCAGAAAGTAAATTCAAACAAAATAACCAAGTAACTGTCAAACCAAATGAAATTGGCCACGACTGATTACAGTTCGGGGGAAACATGTGAGGTGATGTACGTCATGTGTCAGCTGCGTTTCTTACCGAGGCACCCTTTTAAATTTGCTGTTTAAGCAGCCAAATGAATTAACCGAAGCTGTGTTTCGGTTGGTTTTCTCTGTAATAAGGATCCTCAGAGGAGTGGAAGGGTTTCGGAGGGGGGACGACCTCACCACCGGGGCCGATCAAGTAGCGAGATTACTTCTGACATCGGCCTATTTTTCCTCCTTGATGTCTATTGACTTCATTTCGCCTAAAAGTAGGATATGATTATTAAAATTGCAACCATGCATGGTGAAAGTCATCTAACTTTCATGGTGGAGTGGATTAGGGTTCTGAAGGTCTCTTTGAAGAGCAGATCCCCGAGGCTTTCTCCAGCAGCCGCAGCACATGGACAGGGAGGCCCTTTGTTGCGAAGCTGGCAATGATGTCCGAGTCAATAAAAGAGAATGAAAGGATGAGGGTGATGATGGCCTTTTAAAAAATATCTGCCACATCTTCCCACTGTTTTTTATTGTGTTTCTCAAAACTGCGCGTCTGTCTCTTTTCCGTCACATCCTCAGATGACTCTAATAAATTTTGCTCCAATCTGATTTGGAAGCATTTTGAGCATTTTTCAATCAGCGGATAACTCATGACAGTTTCTGTCCCATTTTAGACATTAAAGGGCTGACAGACAATATTGGCCTCACTGTGTCTTTCGCGCCCCAGTCGCCATCAAAATCAGACATTAGCCCTGTGTTACATTTAGCATTTTCATGGACTTTTCAAAGGCCTTTTGTGCTGTCGCTCCATTCCCAAGAGGTGGCTTTTAGAACACACTACGGTCAGAGCTAATACACAGCAAATGCTTGATGGAGGGAACTTTCCAGGCCAATCCTGTAGTCTCCCTGCATTAAAAGAAAGCAAAGTCTTCGCTACAAGCGGGCTAGACACAGGTAAAGATACAGAACAAACAGTGAACGCTGCAAAAGCATCACGTTTCCTGGGATTCATCTCAAAAACCATCCAGAAAACTGGTAGATGCATGCACCGACGCTAAGGCAACTTTCTTTGTTTTGTTTGTGAAGTCTCAGACAGCAGAACAATAATTGCTTGCAGTTGAACACATGTAACACGCAATACATCCCTGGGTTTGATTGTGTACTATATTTTTCCTCTTATGTTTGTATTTTTAGTGCTGCACATATGGGATGGGGAGGAGCGAAGCGATGAAAGAACTGCATTTTTGTTGTTTAACAAAATAGCCCGATTTAAGATTAAATCAGGCTTAAAGAGGACAAAAGTGCGCCGGTGCCTGCCGACAGTTTTACACTAAATTCGAGCATGTTGGGTTTTTCTGGTACAGTATAAAACCCCAATATTCAGTTTCTCTTTCATCTCAAATCAAAATAGTCTCTCCATCAAACACACACTTCAGAGGACAATGGGCCAGAGACGTGTGGTGTTTCCTGGCAAATTTGTCTTCCTACTGACTGAGAGCCAGGAGAAGAATGGATGAGAGGATACGGAGCGGCCTGCTGACACAAACCAGCCTGCATCCCGCGCCGCCCGGCTCAACTGTGCGGTCAGAAATGTTCCAAGTCATCTCATCCCGCTGCCGAGCAGTTTTATGACCTCACACGTCATCCTGAACCCTTCGCCTTCAGATCCAGAAATTGAGAGTGTTAAGATGGTGATGACTAATGTGGAGCCTCTAAATCTTCTGCTGCCAGGTTTTGGGTTTTTTGGGGGGGGGGGGGGTTGTCTGAGTGTTTGTTAACCTCACTCACCCCGTCAAAGCTCGTTCGCATTCGGCGGATGAGCCAGAGGTGATTTTTGATTTAACAAGACAGACTCGGTTAAATTTCCCATTTTCTGGCTTTGGCTTAACATTATTCAAGTTCACGAATAGCACATGGAAAATCCAAAAAGGAGCGGATTGCGTAATGTTTAACTTAGTGACAAAACAGATAAACAGCATTTCTGAAGTTTAGGTTTCGTGCCCCCTAGACACACAGTGTGCGTTTTGAAGGGAAAGCACAAACGACTGGTACAGTGTACTTTCATTTAAAAGGATGTACAGCACTGTGTTGTTTGAAGTGGACATCAAGAATTTATGTAGGCTACAGGAAGGTACACAGTATTAGCACAGGCTGCCACAGCACTTGATTGCTATGAACGCTTGTGCTTTCATATGCCACCTCTGTTGGATAAAGACGCTGGAGTTGTGCAACTAGTTGTGTCTGCACTGATCATTTTAACCTGGATGAATACTGCCAGCCAGGGAAGACAAGAAATGCTAAACCAAAGGACAACGTTATAACAAATGCTGTTTGAGATCGGAGAAAGGAGCTGCAGACAGGGCAGGGCTAATGTTATTAGTTAAAGTTATTGTGTTGATCTGGCATCAGTACACAGAAAGATTTCATTAAATTAATAAATATTGTGCGCTGTAGCCCGGTTTCCTGGCTAGCAGCTCGCTAAATACTGAGCCAGGTTCAAACATCATTGTCCCAAAAACTCATTTGGACGCCAAAGTGAGACAGTAATCCAAACCTGGAGCCATTTGATAGTCAGTATCAAGTCTAGGACTACTGTAGACTGTAGACCTTCACAATGGCCCCACCAACATTTTGCCCTTGAGCCCACAGTAAGGTTATTTCAACCATCATAACATATACTCTGCTCATTGGCAGGGTTGCAAGAATGAAACAACTTATGAAACGATGAAGTTCTTGAGTGATGACACTAAATGGGATTTGAATTCTTAGTTTTGGAAAGGGCAGTCGGGCAAAAATCATTTAATGTGGTCAGGTGTTATGGAAGCCTCACGTTTCCAAACTCAAACACTGTACCACTTGAGCAGAAAATTGTGCGTAAGTGAAGGAAATACAGAAAGAACCTCGAGAACCAGAGGACTAAACCCTGATTGGACAGCGCGCAGCCACAACGTGTGCTCTCCTCCGTCCTTATTTGAAAACTTTGAGAATGATGTCTTTGTCAGCTGCGTTGCCCTCTTCTTGCGGGGGGGGGGGCAATGAAAAGGCCACTCTAAAAACACAAGGCTCCGCGCCAACTCCAGCGAAAGCCATTTGAACATCTAATAGCTGCAGACCAGGCCAGCTTAATGTAAGCCTTATTGTGATTACCTGATGTAATGACAGCCAATCCAAATACAGCCTGTGAGCCATTATGAGCCTCACAAGAGGAACACATTAGGTATTGCACTATGTCAGCCTGACAGGGTCTGAACAATGCAGCATGAAAAAGTTTCCACCTTGTTATTCTGACTCCTGGGGGAATAGAAAGGAACTGTTCAGGGCATTTATACATCCCGGTTGCCACAGACTGTACCTTTGAAGGCTGGCAATAGGGTCTTTAAAGGCCCTATCCCCGATCTTAAAGTAAACACAGATAAAAGATTTGAAACATTTATTCCAATGCAGTCAAAAGACGCCAATTGAAATGTGTCTCAAAGCTCGTGTCAGTAAAATTGCAGGAAATGTGAAATAACCGTCGTACATCAGACCTTTCCAATATCCGCGAGAAAACACAACTTGAACGGTCAATTAGTTCCAGCTCAGGAACTTTTCAGTATGTACCACGTGTTTCGCGGGGGATTAGCGGCAACAGGTCGAGCTGATTGTGGTGGTCGGGGTGAGTAACACTGACGTGCGTGACAGAAATTGGTTGGGGAAAAAACGTGCCATCTGTGATTGAGGCCAATTTTCCCTTTTTTCGTGGTCAGAAACACGGAGAGTTCCCCGCGCTCCGCATGGGTGCACCTGATTCTCCCCCCCTCACTCCTATTAACTTAATTGTGGCCAATTTACATCCATGTATGGTAGCTGCGTGAAGGAAACGCTGACACCAATCCAATACCTGTAGAGTCTCAGAGTTGCCTAAGCCGCTTCAAACATCGTTCGCCCGTTTCCCTTGTGAAAAACTACATTTCGAACCACTGAAGAAACAATTCTGTTGCAGCTCTCGTCTGTTTGGCTTCAGATATATCCTGTGGGATCCCCCCGACCTCCCGACGCTTCATAACTCGAATCGTTAATCAGGATTACAGTGACTATCTCATTACACAAGATGACTTGTGAGGGAGGAGGAGAATTCATCAGTTTGTGCTCCTCTGCTTGCCTCAGGAATGTCTTTGGAGAGGCATCGACCTTTTCGCAGCGCTCTATCCTCCTGCAGGCTTGTCCGGGGGCTTGGCTCCCTCGCTGCAGGACAGGATCTTTGCGTTTATCTAGAATCATTTCCCGTCTAAAAAGAAGCTATCATTAATACCACCCCACACACACTCTCTCTCTCTCGTGAACGCTCACTTTTCTAAACCTGGGTCTGCTAAGGCCATTATAGCTCGAACACCAGCTGGTTTATTGAAGGACATTAAATATTGCACAAGCAAGAAATGATTTGAAAAATGACTACAATACTTTTTTTTTTAAAATTTTTTTAATGTTATTTTATTAATGGTGGATGTGTTGTTTCTCAAGGCTGTAACTGTGACTTATGGGTCAGGTTTAGAGGCTATTTTGGTGGTTCTGGACAACAGAAGGAAGGGGAAGGAAGGCACCAGGTTAGGGAGGGACATGCAGGGGGTGAGGTTGCCCCAAATTGCTGATTTAGGCTCAGGTTGGCAGTTTCTGCATTAAATGATATGGTTTAGGAACAGATCTGGACAGTAGCTACTTAAACATAGTCACAGAAATGACATCAGGCACACTGTTTTTATTTTTTTTTTGCTCAAAGAGAGTGAATTGAAGTTGCTTTTTAAGCATGACTTTTTTTTTTTTTTTTTTTTTTTTTTTTTTTACAATTTGTGAAAAGATGTGACATCGTCTTTAAGTCTAGGTTAGTTTAGGTGCCAAGTTATTTTACCTAACCACTCAGGCGGGAGGATGTCCTTTGTTTTAAGAAAGCAGCATGTTTGACATTTACTGTAGTCTAACACTAAACAACAGCGGTGGATAACTCCCTTTCTAAAGTTAATTCAGGAGCTCCTTCTGTTTTTTTCTTGCGGTCACCCTGCATGTTGAATTTCACTTTTCCATCCAAGTCTGTTTCTAAGACAGTCAGGAACTGAAGCCAGGACAGCATTCAAGGGCAGCTTCACCCCCCCACCCCCGGAGAGCGCGGAGGTATCCTGTTGCTGAGGGTGAGTGGAGGCAGTGCGGCAGAGGAATCATGTGATCACAGTGGGACCAGTGCGTCCAGTCTTCTCTTGGAGCTGTGAGACCTTAAGGGCGATGTCTACCAGGGGGGCCAGCATCACCTGCACAAAGAGACAACACAAGCACAAAGAACGTATGACTTCCTGTTCAGCTCATGCTGTTCTAACCCTAACCCTAACTTAGCTTTAGCTCAGTAATTAACACGTGTTTCATCTGTGTATGACACTTAAACATACGGTTTGTAAAGATGACACAAATTATTAAAAGTGCGTTAATCTGTGAGCTTCGGGGGTGGATGTTGCTTGCTTTAGATGGACCCTGGCTTACCATTTACTTGCTCCCTGTCTTTATACTATACTAGTATATGCTGCAAACGGCTGCTGTCGGTAGCTGACTGTCCCAATATCATGTTTTGTGATACCGTTCAGCTTTTACATTGAATTTATAGTTCGTATACATGATATGGGCAAATGTTAATTCCTTGGGTCAGATCGCACAAAAGCTGGCGTCACGTTGGACGTCGGAGAGTGATAAATCTGATACTCGATAGAATCGAAAAGATACAGTGCTGCAATGATTTTAATCATATTCTCTGTATCATGATACGTATCGTCTTGCCAATACAGAAACTTAGTTTGTTGTGTCTAAAGCTGACGCTCTTGGTGCGTAAATCAGTCCCACCAAAAGTCAGCCAGCTGAACCATTAACCCGCCGGCCGTTTATCTGTCAGGTTAAGATTCTGGAGCAGTATGTTTCTGCTTATCTGCTCATTCACGGTGCGTAAGCACTGAGGAAGATAAAGGGCTCGAGAAGAACTTTTATTCACTTTTTTTGGTCTTGTCTCGCTTTCTTGTTCTACACCGCCTCCCTGTCCGCACCAGTCAAAACGACTTTATCAAGTGTCTACTTGGAGCTCACACTCTTTATTTCTCCCCCGTGCTATGTTTCCCCTCTCCATGCTGGCTCCGATAAGCTGCCATAACTCAGGGCTTGGCCAAGCATCTGCATCGTCTCCCGTGATGAATTTAAGCTCTGGAACTCGTTTTTGGAGAGCTCCACACGACGCAAGCTGGCCGTCTTGCAGGTTGCAGATCATTCAGGCCAGCCTAAACGGTGTAAGGGCCCACGCAAAGCTAACCTTTGACCACTGTAACACAGGTTACTACTTATATAATATTCATACACTTACTCTTTCATTTCATTTTCTGTAACTTTTTATATATATATGCATATTCAGGAGAACAGGAAAACTGGTGCTGGCACCATGAATGTTCATTTTCCTGGCCAATGACTTCATTGTCTAGTGTTTCTCTCCCTGGATCTAACTGGCTGGAGTTAGTCCTTACGGTCCTGACCTGTGGGTCCTGGTAAATTTTCTGGGGGTCCTTCTCGTAGCTGTCTATGTAGAGCCTGATGGTTGCTCCCGCGCTGCCTGTACCGCTGAGACGGAAGATAATCCTGGAGCCATCAGAGAAGATGATCCTGAGGCCCTGAGAGAGTGAAACGGGGAAAGATGAGAAATAAATGATGATAAGTGAAAAAGTACAGAAACTGGAAAACACATTGGATTGCTTTCGGATTGTTAACTAAATAACAGACTGCATCCAACAGAGAAAACACAGAGCGCATTTGGTTCGAGCTTTGCTTCGCAGCCTCTCACCTGGTTTTTGGAAACACTTCCGTCCACGGGGTCCGTGTAGGCAAAGTTGTCGGCGACAGCCACCTCGTACGTCTTATCACCCGACGAGAACTTCTTCCCTACGAAGGACGGGTCAAACATTGCTGTCTCCAGATCCTTGATCATCTTGTTGGCAGCATCGGAGTCAACCTCCTCATAGTCGTACCTGTGTGTGAGGTTGGATTTGGTTCATGAGGAAATATAATGTTGTGTTTAACTGGCATTAAGAGCGATGACTTTATAAGTTTATAACTATGACTTCTATCATGATAACCACAGAAAAGTCTGATTTTATCAGAGAAGACAATCTTAAGATAGTGAAATGAACTGACTGTACTGGACTTTTGTGCAGTGCAGTTCACTTAATTACCACTGGAAGGTGCCAGAGTACCATTTGAGAAACAATCATCCCAGCGTAAACCCAGTGGGATACAAACTCTTGGCACTGGCAGCTCAAAATACTCCTCCTTTTGGGACTCAAGCTCACATTTCATAAACTATCTAATGGGGAACAGTCCCAACCTGGTAAAGAAGTTCCTGCCAAACTTCTGCCAGTGATCCTTCATGATGTCCTCCACACTTTGCTTCCTGGTGGCTAAGATCGACAACCATGCGAGCACCGCCCACAAGCCGTCCTTCTCACGGATATGATCAGAGCCTGGCCGAAAGGAGACAGAGAGAGAAGAGAAGGGTTGAGAGATTGAGCGCAGGAGGGATGCTGCTTTCATTTACTTGAGTTCTTGCAACATGTATACGACGATGTTCACTCACCTGTGCCGAAGCTCTCCTCTCCACACAGCGAGAGCTTGCCGGCGTCCATCAGATTCCCAAAGAACTTCCAGCCAGTTGGAGTCTCATACAGCTGCATCTGCAGAGCTTTAGCCACACTGGAACAGATCGGCACACACAATGAAATGTATAAGAAAATGACCCCGTAACTGTGGTGAGGTAAGCACTTTTTCATTTTACCCAAGGAGAAAACCATTAGATGAGGTGATGTGTGTTTTTCTTACTTGTCCAGGGCTCCACTAGTGGGCATACTGCGAGCCAGCCCTTTCACACCGGTCTTCTGGAAGTAAGGGATGCTGGTGATGTTGGCAGCAATAACAGCCACAGAGTCTGAAGGGTTCACGAAAAACCCGTGTTTTCCCAGTACCATGTTACGATCCTGCAAACAGGGACAAAAGGGTCTACAGTCACAAACGGCAGAAGGGATGTCTGACATTTAAAAATGAGTTTCCTGAGCTGTAATAAAGGGTTGTTAGTCTGCAACGGCAAAGTTGATCTTCTTATGTGTATGGATTTTATTTTACACGTCTCCACAAATGTGAAATTCCCTACAAATAAAGGTAGCAACGGTGGTTTCAGCACGTTGTCTTATCATATTTGGTGTATTAAAATTTGGTTTGTTCACAAAACACGGTAAAAAGTGTCAGGAGGAAAGCTGGAAAAATAAAAACCTGCTGACTGAAAACATTCACTGTGGTCATTAAATGCTGTGCCAAAGTCAGAATGAGCTCAGTTCAGTCTCACCCTGGGACCCAGGCCCTTAACTTTGGTTACTGACTCTGGCCCATTAAAAAGAGAAGATTACATAAAGACCTAATAGACCAGAGTTTATTAAATTCGTTTTATGCGAGCTGACATCATAGATTCAAATCCAGCTCAACAACTTCACGTGTCTGCTCTCACCTCTCCCCAGTACACTGTCTGGGAAATCATCTTCTCAGCAAATAAACTTGACTTACGCCATCACCATCAAAGGCGGCTCCAAAGTCGTATTCTCCCCCTTTCATGGTGTTGACCAGGTCGGCGGCGTAGGTCAGGTTGGGGTCAGGGTGGTGGCCTCCAAAGTCCTCCTGGGGGACACAGTTGACTGCAGAGTTGGCGGGAGAACCCAGCTCTTCACAGACTATCTTCTTCACATACGGTCCAACCACTGGAGGCAGAGTTATAATCTTTAACAGACCACAGTACTTTGATAAAAGTGTACATGGAGGTCAAAACTCCTTTAACTGTATAATGTGATAAAACAGACTTTAAAGGGAATTTAAGGTCCAGTTTTGGGTTTTAGGTCTTTGCGATCTGTTTTGCTTGTCTCGTAAGCCTGAAGTGGTGCCGTGCTGGTTCCCACCTCCGTGCATAGCATCCAAGCGGACGTTAATGTGGTTGGCTCCAGACAGAAGCTCCTTGAGCGCAGCAAAGTCAAAGATGCCCCTCAGCATCTCCGCGTAGGCCTCCACGGAGTCCACGATTTCCACTGAGACAAATAAACGGGAAAACAATTAAGACAGAAGTAGATATCAAGATATAGACTTGGGGTGGCTAGAATTGATAGATTGTGGGTGCCTGATGGATTTCACATTTCACCAAATGCATTAATTCATTGCTTCAGATAATTAAGTCGTGTTTAAGAGCAGCAAAGAAGCTTGTTTACTGAACAAACCGGCATCTGCCACCACGTCGCAGGTCTCTGGTATTCATTTTCAAACCTGGCAGCAAAGGAATGAATATACCGCCGCACTTTTCAGCCTTTCGGGTGAAAACAGGACTCCGCCGCCTGCACCACTGTACCTGTTAATGGCTTGAAAGTGTCCACTTCAAAGGTCTGTTTGCCGATTTTAGACAGATCCACTTTCAGCTCTGGGCAGATGTGATACTCCTGCAGGCTTTTGCTGATCTCGAATATTTTGTTTGTGATGCCCTCTGGTGCAGGTCCTGGGGACAAAGCAAAAGGCAGGTGAGAGACAATGTACTGGCAGATATGCTGTGGCAAATATAGATGATTATGAATCGAAATAGTGTTCCTCCGTGCACATTTCTTATTTCTTGCAGTGTAACACAGTGTGACAGAAGTGGCTTGGGTCTGTAAGTCTTTAAGCTCATGTGACAACTGAAACTTACTACATTACACAATCCAGTGTCCACTCACCTCCACTGGAGATGTTATACTTAATTCCAAAGTCTCCATTGGGGCCGCCTGGGTTGTGGCTGGCAGTGAGGATAATGCCACCCACTGCCTTTATCTTGCGGATCACACAGGAGACTGCAGGGGTGGACATGATGCCATTCTGACCAATCACCAGATGGCCGATCTGCAGGAGGGAACGTAAATACACAGGGGCACAGATTAATACACAGATGCATACATACAGCCTCTTACAGACCTACGTCTGTACGGCTGTGTTTCTCTGATCTCGTTAGACTAAAATCCTCATTCTGGTTAAAGTATAAAGTTTTGAACAACCAGTAAGTGAAACGTGTATCACAAAACTGTTGCTTAAAGCCGGATACAAAGTCAATTTACGACAGCTATGAGCTGAGCCACATTTATAGCGCATGCCTGCAGGGGATGTGGCGATGGCATTGGCAAGCGACCAAGTAAAACTGATAAAGGATTGTTATCTCAATTATAATTTTGGCTTATCTGTAAATTTGAAAATTATACTTATATTTAAACACTGGAGATAACGTGTATTTAGTCATTTTTAAACACTGTAAGGTAGAAATGTTATATATTGTAAGTGTAGGGTTACAAAGTCAAATAGCAAAGATGCCAAGAAATGTTATAACAGTAGAATAAATGATCTTCTAGATGGCTATTTTTAAAATTGTGTCACCGCAGTGGCCAAATAATTCCTGCATAAGCGTGCAACAGCTTGCATTATGTAAACATCTGAACAGAGGCGCCCCTGTCTGCAAGAACAGCTTCTCCTCTGCTTAATGTCCTAACATCAACTACTTGTGGAGAAACTGCAAAAGCAATCAGACGTCTTTGCGCAACCTCGACCTAACTGCATCACTGGCGAGCTGTGCATTTACCAATCGCTGTTTGCAAGTAGCTGCCTCAGAGACAGATTGGCCATTTCACAAGAGAAGGTCACGGACTGAGTCTAGACAGTGGACATAATGTCCTGAGCACGTATTATAAGGCTCCGTTGTGTTTGCAAATGCATCAGCTACAGCTCGGAGAAGAGCATAGGATAGTAAAATGCTTTTAATGTGAAATAAAACAAAAATGTACTGTATATACAATTCATTTCCGCACTTGACCATGCAGTTCGCATCTATGCTGCAGACATATGCAGGGCAACGTGACTTGCTGCACGTTGCTCGTCACGCCCCCCAAGCTTCCCTAGAGTCTCTTCAGTAACATCGGTGCAGGCAGCCAGTGGCATCATTACGAAACAACACAGCGTTAGAGTATGTACCGTTAGGCGACGCTCAACGCTGTTCCAGCTCGTTTGTGCAACTATGCATGACTAAACCTGAGTTCATTGCTTCAAATCAAGAGGAAAACGCTTTGATCTCTCAAGTTAAATCAAAGGCGTGGTGTCGGCACGTTGCGTTAAATGTCAAAGGTAATCGTCTGATATCCAACTGGCCTCCTTCATGCGCTTCATCCAAAAGATCACCGCGGTCAAGCTGGCATTGGAGACAGTGCAGGGAAACCCCACACGGGTGCTGGAGGACACCTGTCTCTTTAACCTGTAACTGATCCGAGCATTATGAGAAAGTTGCTACAACTAAACTGCTAAACTGGTTCATAAACCGGGCTAATATCTAAAATCTAATCGTAACAAGTAGAGGCAGGAAAGCAATCATTGCTCAAACGGTGTTTCCTGTCGTGCCAAAGGTGTATAAGCTTGCAAGAGCATGTAGATGACTGGGAGATAGTTTCATTCATTCAGCATTACTTAAATTTTTGACTATAATTTAATCATAACCCTTTAATAGCTAATGTAAACCACACGTGCGATCGGATAACTGTGTAAACAATGTTAAATGGCAACACGGGGCATGTTTTTCAGGACTTATTAGGTAAAAATAACACTGCTGTTGGCTATAAGTCAGGAAACACCTCATGGTACTTTAGCAAGCAGCCAAAGAAGTCCACATAATACGACACAGTGTGGATAAAAACTGTCCTAAAGGCTCAAGTTGCCCAAACTTGACAGCTAGCTTGACATTGATCTTGCTAGCCTACATGCTAATCGGAGAGAGTCTGCAGCGCGGTTGGCGAATTCTTTGCTAACCTGGCTAGCTGCTAGCATAAAACACACAGTCAAGTGTGTGCAACGTTTCCTTCAACTGACCCCGTTGGCAGCAGCAATCTGGACGATCAACTGAATCGCGTCTTTCATGAAAAACCTCCCGTCTCCTCCCACCACCAGAGAGGCAGCCTGGCGCTCCGCAGGCTCAATGACAGAGATAATGCTCTGGATGAAGTTTTCCGCATAGTGCTGGTTCTGCTGAAACACCGTCACCCTCTTCCTCAGACCGCTCGTCCCGGGCTTCTGGTCTGTGTACGGCTTGGTCTTCACTGTCGTTATTTTCACCATGTTTGATCCCCCGGTGAGCACACCTACGGTCGCCCTGTGTGATCCGCTGCCTGGCCCGATGAGGAGGCGACTGCAGTAGCGGAACAGCCACACGTACACACCGGACAACTCCCCCCTCATGGACCCGCCTCCTCAGTTTAAAGGGCAAGTTGTGACAGTGGAGGATTTCCTCACACTGCATGTGTTTTTAAGGCAATGATAGTTTCTCATGAATTTTCATCGATTCCTGGGTATTGTACATAAATAAAGGTATTAACAAATTTGCAGTAATGGTGCACAGGATCTCAGAAACACCAGCTTCGTGTCCCCCCCTGCAACCTTGCAAGTAGTTTTTAAGAATATTTGATAAGAGACAGATATGTCAGGAAATACAGGCAACACAGTGACATTAGCCCAACTGGAAAAATGCATTCATTTGAATCATGCTACGTAAGTCACTCAGCAGGGTTGCCATTGCAGAGTGCTACAGGATATGTGCCTCAATGGCCCCAAACATTTACACCAGAAGAAACACGCTGCACCTTCAGAAACAATGTCAATTCGAAAACACAGATGAAAATACAAAGGAATACAGCAACATGAACATGTTTCTCTTCAAGCTCCAGATCAATCTGCTCTCTCTCGCTCAGATCAAAAGTCAAGGTGTCCCCTCAGCGATCCCCCAATGGGCCTGGAGAACTCCTGTTGTTTGGACGGTATATGCAGCGTTTTACTGTTTTCATTAATTGTATGTCCGAAACTTTGCATTGCTTCTGTATCTGTGGTGTGTTTGCTGTTAACATTCCCCAAATGGAAACTCCATCTTCGAGATTTACGTTATATGTACCCCAATTAGAGCAGGGCTTCAAGGTGATAATGGCAATTAGTCTTAACCTCCATACAGAAACAAAGAAAAACAGCAGTTTCATAATCAAATTCATATTTATTTAAACTCAGCAGACATTCATCCCTTTAAGGTCAAGTCACAAGTGCACTGCAGGGTCAGTGACTGCAAGGCTTGTTACCACCAGCTACTTAATCTACTTCAATTGGAAGTAAATAAAATAACCATACAATCAGTCAATAGAGCTCACATATAAAAGCTAATTACCTTATGAATACTCAGATTGAAAGATGATGCAATATAACACTCAGTTTGAGTGAAAGGGTGGATTTCGCAGGGAGAATATTGTGAAATAGTCCACTTCAGGCCACTGCTGTTTGCCCGTTGCGTCACAGTGTTTGATTATCATAGGCAGAACAAAGTTGAACGTCAAACCTGCCACTGGGCTGTATGTCTGTGTGCAGTATGTACATGCATACCATTATTTCTCTCAATAAGATCAGAGTAAATGCAAAGTATATACTAGGAGCAGAGCAGTTTTACATCAGCTTACTTTAATAGTTAAACCTAAATCTGACATGGTGATTTATTCCCACTCTAATTTATGCCACAGATTTATTCTAAAATACATTTTACTTCTTAGTTATTTGAATTTTTTAATTCTGGAAAAAAAAACAACATGTGACTGAAATCATACAAAATGAAAATAAGACAAAAATGAAATTGTTCCTTGAGCACACTCAGAACTTCCTAGTCCTAGGCAGTGCATATCCAAATTGGTTTTCCACCCCTGAAGCCTGACTGCCATGAGCAGTAAAGTGTTACTAAACCTCTGTGTTGGGAAAGGAAGAGCAGACAGGGGCTCGGGACATTAAATACATCTCACATGCCGCGTGACATTTAGTGAGCTGGCTCTACTGTTTCAGCAGTGAAAGTCAAAGGGCAAATAATGGCCTGAGAGATATAAATAGGAGGTCAAGACTGTTCTCAACTGGAAAGGCCAAGGGCAAATAAAGTTTAGACCTGAGCGCTGAGCACAGGAATGCATTCCTTTGCCAGCCCCAAATCCCCACAGCAACATACTGTATTAAGAATATGGAGAGTGGTGACCGGTAGGCACACAGTGACATACAGTAGATTTCATACAGGCTGACACAGAATGTAAGTGCATAAACTACGATGTTAAAATGTGAAGAGAATACACACTAAGAACTTATTCGGTGATCAACAGGTCAAAAGATGTCTTGGTTAAACCGGGCTAAAGCTGATTTAAAAAGAACATTTCTTGGATGTCCAACTTACATGTAAACATTTAGTAGCCATATTTCAGTGTGAAGCAAGTCCTAACTACATGTTAGAGGTGGGTTTGGCTTCTTCCACGCATGGGTAGCAGGCCTGTAGTGAAATACTGCTGATACTACTCTTATCCATTATGTGTGACGTGTTTTAGCCACGTTCACTTTTTGATTCTCTGCTTTCATCGTATCAAATGACACCAACTGGATGGTCAATCTACTTTTATCTCTGTTTCTATTCAGAGAAACATGCTTTTGTGTTTTGTGGAGAGCAGAAAGAAATCCAGGTTTGCACGATCCACTGGGTACAAATCTACTGTGGCGACCTGTTAGATCGCAGGGACTTAAAGTCACAGCGCAACAACAGACTTTTGCCTTTATTTCATGCAATTTCTGTGAAAATAAGATTTGTATTTGTTACATTCAAAAGTGTAAAAGAAAGAGCTTTCACTAAAGGAAAAGCCGTAAAAGGAATATTATAACAATACAACTTGAGGAACATGAGGAATGCAATAGTTAAATATATAAAAACATAAGTAAGTAAATCTTATCTTAGTTAAAAAGGTGAAAATCATATTTCAGATTATAGGACACTGATGGATTAAAAAAAGCTTAACTTACTATGACAAAAATTAGATTGCTGAGCTAAGCATTAGACACATGAGCACGAGTGTGTGTGTACAAAAATGATTAAATTTACTGCCAAGTCATCATGACAATAGCCTTCAATGAAAGTATAAATATTCATAGAAGATTCCTTTTGACAATTTAGCCGTCTTGATCTCTGTGCTGTATGCATTTAAAATGTCAGTTACTGTCCAAGGAAATGTGAAATTCTCTACTTTGACCACAGCATGTCACACACGCAAAGGCACAACAAAAACAGCCATTATCAGCTTTACAGTGGTGAACATCTCTTGCTGCCATTAATGGTTAACACCCCTGACTCACTGAGTTTCTGAAACATCACCCATGGGTAAGCTTGATCAAGCTGCTGGTCACAGCTGGGGCAGGCAGAGGGTCCCAGCTTCTGGTCTGACATACGAGGCTTTACGGGGCACACAGGTAAGCTTTTCAACACGGACTTTAACAGCTGAAATGATTAGACATGTGTTTGCATAATGGATTTCTATTCATTATGTGTCCTTCTTCAAAGCCCTGGTTCATGCGAGCTTTACCGCTTTACGTGGAGGGTAATATGGTCTCCACACAGTTGTACGTCCAATCCTGTCTCTCATTGATGGGCAGGACATGCTGGCACACCTAGAGGACAGGACACATCTTTGTATGAGTACAGTTGTTTCATTCCTTTGTATACCATTATATTAATTTCAACAACACTTTGATTATATATCTGAATGTAATACAGTGGAACATTGTCAAAGTCATTGTTTAGGATGTTTTTCCTTAACAAGCACAACAGCACCCTCAGGAAGGCTTCGTACCATCTTAGTCCTGGCTGGCACCTCCACAGCAAACACACTCATGCCTCTGCTGCTGCAGCAGTTCCTGCTCTGTTCATTGTTTACATGGACAGTCACCCTCTGGTTGGTCTGCAGCACAAAATGCATTGGTAAATTCAGTGTGTACTCAGCAATATTAACAACTAACTGGATTGCAAGGCAGTGGGTCAATGTGAATGATATTCTAAATGAAATATTGGTAAACTAAACTAGGTAAATACACACAAACTGAACCATTTCCCCAGTTTGGTATTTCCTTCGTTCTGGAGGGCCATTCTTTCCGAGTACCTCATGTTGCCATGAGAATGATTACAACCGCTGCATTTTAATTACAAGCACAGTGAATGGTCTTAGAAAGCACACACTAACAGTAATTACAGATGTCAAATGCAAACCTTGAAAAGTGTTATATTAGAAGCTACTAAGTATACAGGAAACAGACTCTACATATAAAACACAATCCTCCTATTCAATGTTGGACTATCACCCCCTAGTGGCCATTAGGATATATGACAAATTGACCATCAGATAAAGTAAATTGTACCAGCATAGTCAGATAATCACTCCAACACAAAGCCAGCTGTCTACCTTGTTGGCTATGAGGGAGGAGATCCTGTGTTCTCCTCTGTAGGTGTAGATGAAGACATTGTCCTGTCCCCTCAGTGCTTTGGCTCCTGTCCTGGCTGCGATGGACTTCTGGATGGCCTGGTTTAGAAGCTTGGGCCCTGTATCCATACTAATCGGCTGAATGGACGGCTGAGTGCCTTCACAGTGGACATCGATTTGGAATGGACAGGCCTGACAGAGTGGGAGGTGGAGGAGTTCATTAATATGTAGGATTCATATCAGAATGTGCATTGCATTGTTTTTTATTTTAGATTTTACACAGCGCTCCAACTTTTAATGTAAACTAGGGTTGCATGTTACGTCATGTTATACTGAAACTGATAGAAATCCGTGTGATTACATGTTGTTGAGTGTAAACTCACATCCACTAGTTCAAGCATTCGGTTGTAGCCCATTGCTTCCAGGGTGACCCAAAGGTCGGCAGGGTCTCCATCTTTCTCTGTGGCCTCCATCAGGTTTAGCTCCATGAAGCCCTGCCGTGTCAGCTGGTTCTTTCTCATGTCGAAGTTCTCTGCTCACCCAACAAAAGAAATTACAGAGTGCAACACACTATATTTTACATTAAATTAACACGGTCCATGCTGTGCATCAGTGCCATAATACCAATGATTACCTTTGCACACAGCCCAGGCATCTTTGTCACATTTCTCTCCGCTGGTCCTCAGCTCAAAGAAATTGTACTCCTCCAGACTGATCAGGCCATTTCCATCCATGTCTATAACCTCAAAGATGTCAGACAGCACCTCTCTGTGGTGCAGAGGGAGCAACACAGAGAAATGTGCTTCAAACAAGGAACTGCAAATCCCAGACTGAACTGTCCTTTTGCATGCTGAAACCCTGATATTACCACTAAGTACACTCATTCACAATTCAATAGCCAGTTCTGGTGATATCTCATTAATCAGGCTTTGCTATGCACCTGAGGTCCCTGGTAAGATCTAGTTCACCCGTGTCAGTCCTGTAGACAAGTTCTGCAGGTTTGTTAGAGATGTTCTTCTTGCTCCTTTTCTTGAGTTTGCAGCCACTGGTGAAGGGGAGCAGGCAGTAAGTCCCAGCATTCAATTCTCCTTTCCAAACATACTTCTGTAAGAACAAAAGAACAGCAAAGCCAATTAAAAACACAGAGCTAACTTCACGGCATCCGAAAAGGCTAACACCAACGGTGGAACGACACTTACTACATTTACTACTACTAAGTACTGTTTCTCAAATCCTTCTTGTCAGCAGGAAGCATGCATGTCCAGATTTGGAGGATTTGGAATTTGAATATTCCTGATAAACTGAAGGATGAAGTAAAATGCAACATAGACAACTTTAATTTAGTATTTGAATGCAGGACTGGTGTAGTGTGCTCCTTTTGCTTAAGAGATAAATGTTTGGCACCAAAAATATTTTTAGATTAACAAACAAACACTTGAATTAAGCATAAGTGGGAAATAATAAGAATAAAACATGATCAAATGTCTAAGGACAGGTTCACGCCACAACACACAAACATACTTCTTTGTCCTTTGACTCAGTGAAACAAATTAAAGTCGAGTCCTCTTTGGTTTCGCCAACTGCCGTGACGAACAGAGCCGTGTCCACCGTCATCCACGAAGACGTCTTGTCTGAAAGCGAACACAAGATAACATGAAGTGCTCGGCTTTGGTGTGCATTATTATATAATATGTTGTCCAATTAATGGAAGAAAAAAACTTCAAAACCAAACCACATGACGTGTGTGGCACAGACGCAGGATCACATATAAGTTTAAAATGTGCAAGTAGCAATAAATGTGTTGAAGGTAGACACACTGCAAGCTGCTTTCAACTGTTATCTTTGTTTTTCTAAAGCACAAGCTACAGGACTTTCCACCACCTTCGTCGATGTAAGATCTCAGTTGCATGCCCTGATTTTACAAACCGAACTGCAACCTCTTCATGAATTATCGCGCACTGAGCTGCAACACAATCTAACACATCTTTTACAAAGTCTGACTTGTTGCCACATGATTTAAAATGCGGGGCAGAGGCCAATAAACAAAGCCAGTCTTCTGTGTGGTCTCGTTGTTTATGGTTCAAAATCCCCAAATTACCGGGCCGATACTTCATTTATGTTACAAAAAGCAAATTCAAAACTGAGCAACCATAATCTATGCGGTGAGGCAACGGTGCAAGAAACAGTTCAGCGAGAAATTGAAAAACGGCAAAGTAACGAATTCTGAGGGACCGAAGTGAAAATCCTGAATCCTGCAGCAAACTACTCAACTGCTGCCAACCCCAGATCAGGGGATCTGACCTCCCCGATCAGGGGAGCGAGCAAATAAAACATCTTCCTCTCATTCATTTTGATGCTCTTTGTTATTGCGTAACATAAAACAAAGTCTATACCGGGTCTGTGGCTGAGGCTGAGCGGCTGGATGGTTAGGTAGATGTTTGTAGTCTGGGGGACGTGGAGCTGGTACTGCAGAGAGCTGATACTCCCATCATCCTCCAAGAAGAAACAGCCCTTCACATAGCTGTGATGCCACTCCTGCAAAGATGAATAACGTTACTGATAGCTGCAGTTCATTCACTGATAAAATGTGGTTAATAAAGCAGAAAAAGAAAGATTCCTAAGCTTCATCACACCAAAACCAAGCTGTTTGCCCCTTTTAAAGCCCGTTAAGTATCATATATTATATCATGATGTTTGATCCTAATATATTTTGTGATGTTTGGTCCGCACTGAGGTCCGGACACAGTCCCAACAAACTGTTTCGTTGCCTGACAACAAAATGCATTTATTCATTCAACAGAAACCAAAACTAATTTGCAGTCCCTATTAAAAGGGGGATTGATCTTGTGACGGGGAGAGTGTATTTTGGCATGAAAAAGCGAATTAAGCAGTCAATCATAACAGTGAGGTTCCTCGCTTGATTAACAGAAACTGCCGTCGTGATAATTACCACTCCAACCTTCAGGGGGCATATTCATTATTGCACAGTTTACGCGTCAGCTCAGGAGCATGTAAACACTTGTCATGCTCATGCCGATCCAGAGGAGGGCAGAAGTGTTACACTGTGTTTCTGCTGAAGGCTGACCTGAACCTCCCTCTAGGACCTGATGTGGCAAATTGGAGTCCATTTAACTTTGATAAATACAGCCTTTTCAATCTTGGGCCAGCGGTCATTCAAAACTATCAAGAGGCTACTTTGGCAATATTTATGAATCCTAATATTTCTCTCATTCTGAAACCCTGTTGTTCCTTTGTCTGGCAGCACGACTGAAATGAGGTAATAAGAGGAAATTGAACAGGAACATCAAAACAAGGAAGTTTTCCTTCCACTCATTGGAGACACATTAAATGAAAACACAGTTGGTGTGGACACACAGTAAGAGGACACCGAGGGCCAAGCAAGTCTGGAATAGGCTATATATCCTTTTAGTGGACAAATAAATCACCAAGTTAAACAAAGAAAGTACCATAAAGACGGAGCATGTCACTCCTTTAGAGAAAAGCCATTTTCTCAAAGTATTTATCTTGGGCTGTGAGAGGCATAAAAGATCAAACCATAACACTTCAGTGGTTTGTCCAGACAATATTAAATGAGGGAAATTGCCATGGGCACCCATCCACTGCTTAAAGACATCAGAATTAATGCCCCCATTGAGAGAGGGTCAGCCTGCAGACTAATACAGGCGCTGTCACCTGCTCCGGCCACAGGTCTGATTTACTGCTACGCAGAGGGTCGCAGGACGCCGAACCGGCCACACACACACCGACACAATCACGCACGCTCAAACGCACACGTACATTTAACCCATTTGTGAATCTTAATTATAACCGACGCACGCAACAAATCACGAGAATAAAAAAGGGATTCCTTACTGGCTTTGTTTGCATTCGTGATGAGACATGTGCATCCCAGAAAGGCACACACACACGTATGTATACACACACACACACACCGCTAGAAAAACATGGCCTTCCCTCCACCCACCACCTCCCAATGATCAGCCTGTGGCAATATAGCAGCCAATATAGCGGGCAGGACTTCCCTCAGAGGTAATCTCTGGACGCACATTCTTTTACCTCCATTCTGGCCGGCCCTTTCCAATCTCAACATAGCGCTCGGGCCTGGGAGATAGAGCAGGGGGGGCTGTTATTTTTATTTATTTATTTTTCTTGCTGTAAAGCAAACCAGCCGCGGTTAAGCCAAAAAGAGTGAAAACAAAGAGGCTGGGATCAATACAGTGTATATCTATCCACCCAGGGCTAAATTCGCCCATCAAAAACACTGGGTAACCGCGACACTGGGAGGGCAGTGGGGCTGCAAGGTCCTTGTTCTAATGGAGTCACTCACTGGAGCCCACCTACTAACATTTCCAGGTTTTGTCAGTGATAGTACAAACGGGTAATCTGTCATATTCCTAATATATTATGCTTTTTATTGCAGATAATAATCAGGCACTGCAAATCATGTAATGGATGAGCTGGTTATTACTACTAATGGCCATATTAAATTCACGGATTTGTCAACCGAAATATTGGTAGACAGGAGCAACCAGGGATTAAAAAGTGAGTTATGGTTGTACGGCTGCTTATGTTATTGTTTTATTTAGTATAAAATAAATAAAACTTCACATAGAGAGTTCATTTTTTATGAACAAAACCCTATTCTAGTTTTTTTGCTTTCTGGTTCCAGGTTTCCATATGTTAGGATAGAATATGATGGGCTGTTTTGGACGTTTCATGAACTAAATGATGAATCATTTCATCCGAAAAAGAACTGACCGCTTATTCGATAATGAAGATAATCATTAGTCACAGCTCTAAAGTCATCGGGAATTCAGAGGGGGGTTACCTGCAAGCCTGTAGGTTCCTGTATTTTACTGGCCTTTGTGCCACCGGACGTCACAGTGATTGGGTTGGACAGGGACGACCGTCTGCTGCGAGCGGAAGAAGGACGGGAGGACGATCGGCTGTCTGAGAGACACCAGAGGCAAACATAAAAACTAACAGGGAGAAACGCTGACACACACACACACACGCACAAAAAAACAACATATGCTCCAAACATACATAAAAAAATTATTGGAAATAAATGAAGTCATAACGTTGCTGCAGTGGGACAGAAAGCTCAATCGACCGACTGACAGATTAAGTACAGCCCTCTCCTCTCCAAACAGTAAACACACTTTCAAAAGAGGAATGAGGTGTGCAACATAATTGACACTGTAATCTGTCTTCTCAGAAGTCCATTCCCGAGATCAAGTGAAAACGGCTACTTTACATTTGGGTTCTGGGAAAGTCCGATCTCAAGTTCAACTCGCTTTTAATTAATTACGGAGGCGCTTTAAATCACAAATGGCATAACGGCGCCCTCTCAAATCCATTATCTCGCACAACTTTTCTTTTTTTTTTTTGCTTTTTTCCTTAAACACTAATTGAAGCCAGAAAATATCAATTCACTAATGAGGGGTCTGATTGTTTCCGAGGCTGGGAAATCAAGATGCGACGTAATGTGATAGGCTTACAAGCAAATTACCGTCGCGGAGAAATAAATAGACCCGCGGTCGTGGTATTTGCCGTGGATCTATTTTGCATTGATGGCACTGTTTTAATCTAGAGGACCAAACTGTAGCTGTGGAATGTGAATGTGGACACAGACGCGCTGAAACGTGGCCTAACAAAGGCTTCAGCGTGAGCTTATAGTCAGTGTTGTTTCAGCGCCGGAGGTCTGACGCTGCTGGAAAAGAACTGAACTAAATAAACCAATTATCAGAGAGGCACCACGACAGATCATCAATAGGTGCAACTGTTTGCCAAAACATGTTAGACAGATAACACCTGATACATAGTAAATCTGTACCTCATCAATTATTTGTGAAATAATGAGTCAAAACTGCCCATCTCCCATACAGTAATAGCACATTTCTCAGCGTAGTGCTCGTATGTACTGACAAATGCGAGGCCGAATGAGCAATCAAAACTGTTTTTGAGCACCAAGAATAACCCATTCAACATATGCAATCACGTCACATCTCGTGCCAGAGTCTTGTTCAAATGTAGCGCGTACAAATCAATACGTGGGAGAGGCACAATAATGTGATAATCCAGACAACTGTGTGGGAGCTCATTTGTTTTTGCAGTGGTGGTCGACTGGGCCCTCCTCTCAACCACCGTCTAATCCCTCATCATCTCCCCAGTGAGAAGTGGTGGAATCCTCCGAATCAATAACACGAACATGGACTGACCACTTAAATCAACCCCATCTATCTTCCCACCGCGAGCCCGTCCCTGGCTCGCTCATCCAGGATCTCTGTTCTTCTCTGTCCTCGAAATGCTGGTTTTAACGTGCAAAAAAGTGGATTTTTACATCCACCGTCCACCGGCTGAAGGTGCTGCCTTAAACAGAAAAGCTCTGTCGGTCATTATCTACAGTTGCACACAGGTGAAGCTGGACTTGACGCCAATCCCTGTTCGTTTAAGCTTTTTTTTGTCAAAAGCTGTACCTGCAAAGCGGCAGCTGTAGGGCAACATTTTACAGAGTTCAGACAGATATTTTGTCAATCTCTTAATGGCAGAAATGATTACCTAAATCACGACGCTTTGCAGTCTCCTCCTTACAAACAAGCTGCCCTAATTGTGCGGCTATTATGATGTATGGCCTGTCTTAATGAGGTGATTTGTCACAAGGGGGGAGTGAAAAATCGATCAATAACAGAGCTATTATTTATTCATCAAAACTAATCGGTGAGGCGTACCAGGGCAAGCGGTGTGTACGGGTGTGCAACTACCAAATATCCAAAGCTGAAGTACACTTTATGTGCAGGACTTTGCCACTGGCTGCTACTTTGTACCTGTAGACTGTTTGGCGCAAATCAACATTGCTGCATGTTCTGCAGTCATACACCAGTAGCCATTAGTGTTTCCATGAAATTATACAGTAAATGATGAAGAACTGTGGATCGCGGATGTTTTTAATCACTGGTTTGTTGTTCTGGAGGAACAGGGGAAGAACATGGGGTGAGAATAAATTGAATACAATACAATTAATGTAGGGAAAAACAGGCTGCTGATGCTATCGTGCTAATATTTTACTAAAATCTTTGCTGCCTCTCCTAACATTGTTAATGTTGAGCATTAAGTTTTTTAGAAGCAGGACCAAAAAGATGCAGCTGTAAGATGCAGTTTGACACAAATTCTAGGAAGTCACGTGTACCTTTCTTGAGTGTCGTGTCTGAATCTGCCCGGGGTGTTTCTGGTGGCTGAGGGAGAGTCGCTGCTGCTTGCGATGCTGCTGCTGGCGATGCCGATGACACAGAGCTCTTCGGAGGGCTGTATGACTGACTGCCAAAGTTCTGTCTCTTCAGCTTGGCGTTAGACTCAAGCCGCTCCAAAACTGCCATCTGACACTGCTCTACTGTAGACACAAGCGCCCTGCAGAACTGACAGCAACAGGAAACCAGCAATAAGACGATGATACATGAGGGTGTTGTGGGGCGAGGGAGAAGGTCAGAAATGCTTATACCTTGGATGGAGGTGAGCAGATGACATTTAATGAAGACTTTACTGTGCCACTTTGCATTGCTGACTCTAAAGACTCTACTTTGAACTGGTTCAGCACAATGTCTATTATATGTCGCAAGTAGTAACATCACATTTAACTGTTTCAAAAGGGTTTTTCTGGTTTCCCACTGCTGGAGTAGCCTTTGCTCCAAGGCTAAGCTGGTGCATTCTTCATTGTAAGTTGATCAATCAGACGAAGTGTTTACATAACTGACGACATGAGACAAATGTATTAAAAACAAACTTCTTCACAGACCTAGACGTATCATCTGACAAGTGTCACATATACAGAAAAGCAGTGACAACGTCAGTGAAAACAGTCAGTCATACATGTCTAAACTTACTTCGGCATAGTCCAGTTTCCCATCTTTGTTGACATCAAGTAATGAGAAAATGGCATTAACCTCTTCAGTGGACATTTTGTCTCCTTTCTGGAAGATTCAACATATTTTTTTTTAGTAGGACGAGCACTAGAACATATAAAACATTATTTTTTTGTTTAAGCAAGAGCCACACAGTTATTTTAAACATTTTAAACAAGTTACACAGTCTGTATCCCTAATAATATAGCAGCTGCTGAGTTGGATAAGTAAGCTGAATGGATCACTCATTTCATTCAAAACCAATGATTGCAACTAAACCTAAACATAAATCTAAAATAATGAGCAGGCATTTCGCAGCTACTCTGACTAACACAGAGTGTTTTAGGTGACTCACAGTGGTAAGGACCTTCTCCAGTTCACTGTGAGAGATGTAGCCATCACCGTTCACATCCATCTTTCTGAAGGCCCTCAGCAGCTTGGTCTCCTCGGTTTTCTTCTCACACTTGAGAATCTCACAGAAGTCATCAAAGTTCAGTTTGGATGTTTTGGGGGTCCAGTACTTGTTGAGAGTTGCATGGGATGGATTTCTACCAGCCTGCTGGAGAGCTGAAGAGGATCAGTGGAGGCCAAAAACAAACACTGCATCAACAAGCAGTAAAGGCAGATGACAACAACTGTGCCGCACTGGCCGCTTATTTTTCTCTTCTAGTATTTTCTGTCACGCATTTTAAAAGGCATGTATAATATTCAAACGTTTCAAATAAAATCCATCACAGTTTTTTCCATGTTGTATTAACTGCACCACTGACTACTGTAAAAGCGACCCGACATTCACTTCTCCCAGTGATGCCCTCATGACCGCTAGTGCCCAAACAGTAATTACACATTTAGCATAAACACACATAAACGTTGTACGGTAACAGTTAGCAAAAATGAGCAAGTTGTTCAACTAGTTAACAGGCATAAGTTAGCTTACCGCGACATAACTGCTGTTTCGAGGTGATATTTGTCAAACTAGATTTGAACACAGCTAGGTATGCGGCTCTGGACTGCGTATAGAAAGCCTCCTCTTCATCAGAAGGACGAGGCGACTCTTGAAAAGACATGTTCGGACGTTTTCGACCTGGTAACGTTAACGTTAGCTGTAACGCTAGCACGCTCTCCGGCTCGGATATCAGGCGACAGGATAATATGGCGGCTAAATTATTTTTATTGTTTCATTATACCGCAGCAATCATCTGAAAGTACGCAAGATGCATTTTATTGAATCATATTCACATCAGTAATGAAGTGTGTCGCCAGCCGTTGCTATCTGCAGTCTGTTGCTAGGTAAACAAAAACCTCCTAGTGTCCACTAAAAACGACACTGAAGAAACAAACATTAACAGTTCCGTTTTTGGTAGAAAACTAATGTGAAACGGTATATGGGAAAATAATATTACGGTAATATTGCAATATTTAATATAGGAATTAAATATTTATTCATATCGTATGTTGCGTTTTTCAAGTCATTTTAGCAATAGGGGGATCTCCGGAACTATGTATAACACAGATCATGTTTTACACGAAATGTTTGAACGTAGCAAAGGCGCCGGTTTTATAAATTTGTGACAAACAAACCTTTGCCATGGGAGTTTAAAACCATGAGTATTGTTTACTGTATCGTTCTTAATCTGTCGTATCGAAGTGTAAGCTTAAGCTGTTTCATAAATACTTGATATAATGCACGTCCATGAGTCAGACAAGTTAGCTAGCTAACTTGGTTTGTTAAAGGCGTCAACAACATTGCTATAGCATAATATTGTGGTAATTTGTATGACGCTTATTGTGGTTGGTCGTTACGCATTTTAATGTACGTATATATTTTGTGGTGTCACCGTAATATTGCCATAAAATGACTGCACTGTACTTTATTGTTGTTACTAACGGGGCAACATTACGCCTTTTAAAATTGAACTAGGAAATGGCCTTTGAGTAAGCCCATCTCTTTAGTATCGTGAAAAGTTCATTTGTACCGACACTGTAATCAATTGACCAGTCTCTTGTAGAATACTGCTTTCTTATTTCTGTCAAAAGGAGTGTTTTAAAGCTGTAAACTGAAGCCTTTATACTGCCCTTGTTAAAAATGTTACTTGTAATGGAATAGCATCCAGTCCCCAGAATGCCAGTTTCCAATTTGTTTCTATGTGCTTCAGTTTTCTTTTGCAAAGACTTCCTAAGTTCGAGGCAGTCGTTGTCTAAAGGTTAGAGAAATGGCCTTTCGACCAGACAGTCATTCCCTGGACAGGGAGTTTATTATCTGTGTGGCGAATGGCTGAACTCTTGACCCGCTGCTGTATGTGTGATGGTGTTGCTGAAAAAGTGTATTGGCTCTCAATGACCCATTTCTACACAACTGACAATTAAAAAAAACACTGACTTAACATTTAAAGATGTCATTGCCCAGTAGTTTTCCCCTGAATAACTTCCACTATTGAGATGACTGCAAAATTGCACTTCTTGACAAATTACGTCAACCCACAAGCTCCGTTCTCTGTCCACCCTTGGAAATGACACACGTGTGTGAAACATATACCACTGCAGTTTAGATTACAGAGCTGGAGTTGTTGCTCTTCCTGGGAAGGAAATTCTTTAGGACTATTTAGATTATGACTTTTAATGTAAAGCACACTGTGTGTATTGTAATTCTTGTGCTGTCAACAATACCGTCCCCCTAACAGCCCACGAAGCAACAGTAAGTAAGACCGAAGACACAACACATGAAAACAAGTGATCTTGCAGAAAGAGTTGGAAAAAGTGAGCACTTACATCACCGTTGTTGCTTTTCCCACATCTCAGATATTGCCATTAATCACTTAAATTGTTAGCCGCAAATCAGGTCGTCACTGTCAATACAAAGAGAGCCAAAGTGGAGCACAGAGTTAAAGGGCTACAGAGAACTCCCTTTTTATGAGTTGCTATATTTCAATTGCCACACTTTCCTGATGGTCATAATGACATATCAGAATTTAATGACAGGAGACACGGAATGACGGAGATCCATCACTGGCCAAATTATCAGTGATTTACATAGCACTAAAAATAGTTGTATAAGAGTCACTTAACACAAGAACCATTTCCTTAGTCAGGGCAGACATTTGGTGTCTGGCCCATCCATCAAGACAAGCATTAGTTTTTAATTTTATAGTGCTGTCACTAATACGTTACATGAGCTGGGTTTACAGTACATTCATAACACTCACTTGGTTATGTCATATTAGGGTCATTTGAGTTACAGCAGTGTTTCAATTTATTGTACATTTCAAAATAACACTATTATGAAGGGACCCAAAACAGCAGGACTAAAAACAGGCACGCTTACAAACCGATGAAATACAAAAGTACAGTAAAGCACAAATAATTGAAAAAGACAATAAAAGTTTATTGGAATAACTCAGTTCCAAAGGGTATGTCAGTTGTTGTTTTTTTAAGCATACCATTCTTTTGAAGTATTCATGTGGTTTTTAATGTCATCTTTACGCTCTTTAAGGCTCCAGGAGTTACCTACATTTAACCAACCAGCTACTGATTAGTATATTATAGTGTCCAGTGTGTGTATATTCAGTAAAACACATTCTTTACCTCCTAATATTGTAGCTGATCCTTTCTTCCAAAGATTCCCCGCTGTCAGAATTATAAAGACATCAGAACATGTCACTGTGCCAATGTCACCCCAGACTCTTTTTGCTTTGACCAGACTGCAATCTGAACTGGGACAATCAGCAGATGCATTCATCAAGGCCAGGAAAGAGCTGGAGGAAATATTCGCGAGAAGGACTTTTTCTTTGGTCTTAAATCTTTACAATAGGCGGAAATGTCTCTGTCTCCATCATATCTTGAGATTGAGGGATGATGGTTTTTATTACATACTGCATATTCACTTCTGACACGACTTTTCCTTTCAGACTGCGGCTGTGATTTTTCTGTTTTTTTCCCCTACTTTGTTCATTCATTTCTAATACTGCGAGCTATATTTTCCCTTTTGCCCACTTTTCCCTCTGCGTTGCTGGGGCTTGTGTGGTTTTTTCTTTTTTAGCTATGTATTTTAATTAGTCAGCAGATGGCAGCAGTGAACAAGGACGTTTGCTTACTGGCTCTTGTAGTTACCTGAAGACTGAGCTGAAGAGGCGCACAGAGCCGGGTTAGTATGCAAACCATAAAAACAACGTTGTGTGCAACAAAGCTCGAGGTCGACTGACAGCTGTCTGCTGCATTTTCACCGATCCAACCAGATTTAAAATACATGAAACAAAATATGATTTCTGTTCACCATTTGCAGCATATGTGAAAGTCCCCAAGCATTACTGTCAAGGTAATGTATCTGCTAATAAATTGAATAAACTCAAAGTGGTGTCAGAGTAAACGATCTTTAATGTTGTTATTGTTTCATCTGTTATTTGGCTTTTACTGCATTAATCTGAGCACATCACAGAGGGCCTTTATGGCCACGTGCTAAGTGGTGCTGAGTACTCATCGAACGACATCCC
Source organism: Datnioides undecimradiatus (assembly GCA_008933995.1). NCBI lineage: Eukaryota > Metazoa > Chordata > Actinopteri > Lobotiformes > Datnioididae > Datnioides > Datnioides undecimradiatus. The sequence continues at coordinate 19,204,632 of WARS01000029.1, forward strand.
AACACTTACTAAGGATGAAAGCTGACACATTTGGAGATGAGCGTAAAATTCAACACGCATTTACTCAAAAGGCACATTAATTCTCGTTTACTGGACAACTTGAGTTTGCTAGTGGACGTCTACCTTTATTTATGTGGAGGATACAAGGCTGATGTTGCTGTCCCAACTGTTTGTCTTATTTCAACATGAGCAGAAAAACAAATGCAGTCACAAGGCTGTTTCATTCCTAAGGACATCCCCCCCATCCGCCACTACTTCACCATTTGATTAGCTTCTTCCTTGATCTTCTTCGCTATTTACCATTAGCAGCATCAATGGATGCTTGTTTCAGTTGTTCAGACAATCGTGTGCTCTGCGACCTTTGGAGGAAAAACAACATTTTGTTATGGTTACACAAACAAGTCAGTAGATTTCCTAGGGAAAGAATTAATTGGATTATTTTAGGCACATATTGTGCCTGCAGCAGAGCAATTCTTGTGATCCAATCGTACAATGGAGACTTGTGTAAAATTAAGAGGGGGTATTGTCAGGAGGCGAGCTTGTTTTCCGATAAGGTTGTTAGAAATTATTTTAATTAGTTCCAGTAAGGGTGCTGAACATACATGATGCATTGTGGATCCACACCGCAGGAATGTCACATTTTTGTCACATGGCGGAGCCGTGAAATTTATCAGTTTTGCATAAGCCTCCTTACAACAACACACAATGTCAAGGCAGATAGCTGTGGGAGAGAATTGGCCCTCTATGCGCATTGAGACACATTTTAAGTAAACAAACTGTTAGTCAAAGCTGCTTCAGAGTTCTGGCCCACAGTAGATCTGCTGGGAGTGTGAAATCCAGACAGATGATGTTGATGGTATCTCGAAGCATGATTCTGCTCTAGTGTAAAATGTTTGTTTTGATCCGCTGCTATGTCCTTTTAGGCTCTGGGTCCATATACTGTATACTGTATACAAAGGCTTAGTGCTTCATGAGGACATAGGATTTTACAGTACAGTATATAGTAGGCTGGTTGTTCTCTTATCTTGGCATTATTAGTGGAAATCATATACTTGTGATCAATAATATGTTTGAGAACAAAAATAGAATGAACAAAGGTTTGTTGTATCTGATAAAATGGCTACAATGTGGATTTTACTGTAGTCTCTTATACATTATCATTGTATTTTTATTGGTAAATTGATATACTATACTACTGCATAAATACTCTGACTACTTTTTCCACAACATCAGATGTTTTCTTGGAGTGCATCATTGTAATTAACTGTTTTCCACTCATAGATTCAATATTTAATAGATCCAGAGTCAAATCTTGGATTGTTTTACCCTCACTTACTTACCCTGGACTTCCCGACTCAAACAGAGTTGTCAGTAGGTCATTTAGGAGCGTGGTACAGCAGCTATGGGCATTATGCGTCTGTCTGTCGTCTTGAACTCTGCACAACACTGCATCTTTGGATATTTTAGGGGCTGCAACATGATTTCAAGCATCTAGCCAAGGGCCCCATTACCTGAGCTATGCTGATACAGCACCGGCTTAACTCCCAGTCTTCAAAAAGGTGCCGTGACCATTCGCATTCAAATCCAAATGGGTGCATACTAATGTTAAAGTTTTAATGTTACTTCTGAGGCAAATGTGCAGACAACAGTAGCACATGACTGGCAAATGTACTGTCTATTTATATTGGCATGATGGGAAAACATACAAGTAGTGTAACAGAAGCACTAGTAAAGAGGAGGAATAAAGGCAGGAAAATGAATCAGTGTGGTCAGTTAGATGAAAATATCTGTAAAATGCTAATTTGTCAAACCAGTATAAGTGAAACTGTGGCTGCAAAACCCGTGTGCAATAACAATATGTGTACATTAAACCTTCCATTTGTATTATTTCAGCTGTCATCACTCTTGCTTTACACACTGCAGACTTGTGGGGCCTTGTACACTGTCTGCGCAGGTGACGCACACCAGGTCGAGCCCCTTTAACCACTCCTCCAATCCCACTTCTCCTCCTATGTCTTCTTTCCTACCACCTTCGTCCCCTCTCCTAGACATTCCTGCATCGTCACCCTCTTTTTCCATCGTACGCAATGATACTTAAAACCACATCTCCCCTCAGAGCGAGAATGCAGTGCTAAGAAGCGCTTACGACCGTCCTTTAAGGTTAACAAAAGTTTCAGTAAGCGTTCTAAAGAAGTCACTCTTGGTGAGCAATCAGGCTTGGGGCGAGCATAAATCCTCTGGGCATAGTCGCAGAATTACAAATACCCGCCGCGTCTGTATGTGCTGATGACTACAAAATTGAAAAAGAAAGGCCCTAATAATTCTGAGGCAAGTTTCCCTCAGCAGTAGGTATTGATTATTTGTGTGTGGTGAGAGATTTGGAAAATTCAATTAAAGGAGTTGTGCAAAGGATTCATAAATTCAGCCCTTCCAACCCGTATCGAGACGTGGTTATGTTCTAAATCAATGCTGCACTTCACAATATATTTTCTTAGGAACATAAAAATAAATAACATTTAAACAGTTCTGCTTACTACAGAAACAAATTTTATTTTCTCCGAAGCTTTTAAGTAACAGCCAAGTACTGACTTCAGGGCGGTAACGTATTTTTATTGCAGTTTTTCCCATAAGAAAATCCTATATAATATGAATTTTGAGATGACAAAATGAGGGGAAAAGGGGAAGGCTCAGCAGAGTAAAAATTGATCAGGCCATAGATGGGGCCACATTGGGGAAGATTTGTATGTCAGCAGTAATGGGCTGTATTAAATAGAAGATTCCTTAAGATGTCATAAAAGTGATGGGGCTGTGTCGCAGGTCGTGGGCTGCCGGCCCAGGCTCGGGCTCCCGTACACGGGCACATCAATCCTAGCAGGCCTCACGGACAGATGCCACCTACCCAGCGGGAGTTTTATGCTTTCTGATTGAACACACGGTTGCAATTAAAGGGGGGAGTTGTATATTAGGCTGTTTTGGTCCAAGTGAAGCCGGTGGCCTTCGATCGACGATGTGGGTTGCAGAGTATGCAATCTTTTCAGGCGTTATTTCTGATTTAGGGCCGTCGCATTTCATCTTAAGGTGCAAAAAATATACTTGCATGTTGCTTTGAAATATTAAGAATGCAACCCGATACTATTTTTCATAATCACACTTTAATGAAAACGCCAATGAACATCATCAGATGGTAAGATTTTAAGATTGTAGCTGACTTCTACTCACATTTATTCAGACGTAATCTATTATGACCTTAAGAATAAGAGATCCACTTAATCCAACTCATCTTTTTATGTGAAATGAACTACAAATAATGGTTTGAAGACAGGAATCCATTGCCATACAGCTTGGTTCATTAACAGGTCGCCTTGGTTTATGGAAAATACACCTCCTGTTCTTCTTCGTGAACATTCAGTCTTGACAGTGAGTGTGGCGTGTGTAATATCACCAGGTGCCAGTGGGGTTACAATCATGTTTTCCTCTCCCATATTCCCCAGGTTTTTGTTAGCAAGGCATCTCTGTTGTTGACAGCTAATGGAATTGCTCTTCACCTCCTGTGCGTATGATCCCGCGGAGATAAGGCAGGAGATGAATGTGGAATCCGCGCTGTCAGTCGTGAGCCTGAGATGTCTTGGAAGCCGTCATTCATTTGCGGGAGAAGCGTCTGAAGCGGTGGGAGCGAATCCTCTGACATGTTAGACGCCGTCTACCCGCCGGAGCCTCTGCCTGGCAGCTGACAAATGTTGATTCTACATTAACCACAATGCTGCGACGCTGTGCAAATAATGTTCTTTCCGATGGCAACCCTCATCCCCTTTATAGCTAAAACTATGCAACCCTACCCACCTGTGCAGTTTAACACCTTCGGAAAAGTAAAGGTAGTGGTGGTGGTGGGGGGGTGGACTGTCTTACACAACACAGTAGTCTCTTTATTTGGCAGTGCCTGGGAAGGCCGAGGCCTCTCACTGCCCGAGTCGACCTAAGCAACAGCTGGTGTTCACAGCAACATTTCCTATTTCTGCCTAAGGTGGATCGTGTAACTCTCACTTTATCACCCTTAGAGGCCACGTGAAGGACAAAGCCAGCACGCCCATAAACAAAACTAATGTTTTGATACAAGCCCCTTTGGAGATTGATGGAAAGATCTGCGGTGCTTTTAATGCCCCCTTACCACCTCTGATGCATCACAAATAATCTCTTATGTATTCCAATGGTTTTCGCTGTAGGCCGGGATCTAAAACTCTTGGCTCTTCTTCTTGCCTCCACCGGCTGTGTGTCAGTGGCCTGAAGTCCCGCGGGGGAGATTTTTCGTCAGCTCCCATTAGCACAGAGTTTTAACTGTGAGGGTTCAGTATCTGCTTGGTGTGCTGGCCTCTAGTCTGAGGTTTTGGAGCCACAGAACCAAGGGGTATGCATCCTGGATAACTAGGTAGAGATGAGGTGCTGACACAAGCCTTATTTCCAGGAGTGTGACGCCACACACTGCAGTGTATCACCTCTGTTTAAAGTACAACTAATGCTCTTTTTCATCAGTAATTATTATTTTAAATGTATTATTGTTTTGAAATAGTTGATTTTTATATAAGTCAGCTTATTAGTTGTTAACCTGTATTACACTACTAGTTTACTGACATTATTAATTTACCTTCCCGTTTCAGAAGCGGGACTCATTTCTCCTCATCCCTCAAAATGAACTGGCGTGACTTTATATAAACACGTGTAATAAAAGGGCAAACCAGCGCCTTTCACACCACCTCTAATTGGCCCCTTGTGTTCATGTTCCATTGTAGTAACAGTTAACTCAGATCCTGGGCTCCTATTTGTCCCCGTGGCCCATTATTGGCTACCGGCCTGGAGCCTCAGATGCACAGGCAACCCACACTGACCTGATAACATTTATAGTTGTAATGGATTTTTTTATGCCCGTCATTAACTGGCTCAGAGATTGGAGAAAGAAATTGCTTGTACCTTTTTCTGTGGTATTTCAACTTTATAGCATTATGTTCAGATATGTCACCTTCCATCATCTCTTTTTAAGGCCTGTCCTGTCACTGGTTTTGTTTTAAACGAACAAGTCTTTTGTGCAGGACCCCTGTAGTATCTAGGACTTGTAATGAATATTTAATGATGTTGAGTAAAAGCTTTGAAAGATATAATTTCTGTCCAATTATTGGCTCTGTCTCTGCCAGACTGTTAGGGGTGATTTAGCGGGCTACTTGGTAAATGTAGACAGTTTATATGAAGCTGCTCCAAATCTAATCATTTCGCAAAGCGGCAATAAAACTGATGTACACTTTAGGTCAGCGAGAAATTTTATTTATTTTCACAAAAAACTCGAGTTTGTACAAAATAACTTCAATGGTAGATTTTAAAAAAATACTGTAGAAAAATGTAAATTAAAAAAAAAAAATAATCACATGAATAGATAATGACAACCGTTACTGCTAAACTTAATCCGGTCCCATCAGGTACGCATTTTAATCATAATCCCCAGAGTAGGTAACCTACTGAGAGTGAGCAAAATAACAGAAACACCTTATAATATCACCTTATATATAATTCTGGCACCACCACCACAAAGTATGGCTTTAAGAGAGTTGAGAGAGTTATTATTATTCTGTGGTAAGCGCCACAGAATAATAATAACTCTCTCAACCAAAAAACATCAACATTACAGCAGGTGTTCCTATTATGTTGACCACTTCCTGCAGCTTCAGCATACAGGCACAGAGCTGTGAAAGTCAAGTGTGTAGGCTGTCCACTGCTGTGTTTCTGAAGTTAGCCATCAGAGAATTAAAGTGGAATTGGTCCAAGGATTGAGAGGTACGTTTCACATGAAGGAAGTCACGTGCTTAGGGAAGAGGTACAGGCTAAATTGAGTTTTTGTAACAGAGACAATTGATGAATTTATGAATTAACTTGGTCCAAACTGGAGAAATCTCTCTACTCTTTCCTGTCACTTGTCTTTTCCACCAACAGTATGTCTTAATTACAGTTATTTGAGTTGGGTTGCAACTGACGACCATTGGTATCACTGAAGATATTAAATTTACTGTTGTGCAACAAGAGAAAAGGCAGAAAATCATCCTGCGAGAGGCTGGAACCGTCACGTTTGCCGGTTTTAAATACGGTAAATAGATTTTCAAAATAGTTTTCTCTTCGTTAATTGTTAATAATGCAGTTCTGCATTTGTTCCACTTGTTCTGGGGTCACGACGGCATGAGCATAAGCCTTTGTGCATATTGAGAGGAGGGATGCTCAACAGTGGAACCCCAGCTCTCCTACAAATGAACTAAAAATCTCCTGCTGTGCACGTCGCCTCTGAAGGCAACATTCAGTGGTTCTTCTTCTGGCTCTTTTTGCTCAGTGGTCCACTGAACTGGACAATATTGAAATACAGGAATGTTCCCAGGAAGTGCAGGAAGGCAGTCGCAGACACCAGCACGGGAAACAAGTCAGGTAGATGCGGTGGAGGGACCAGAGCTGCGCTCGTGACGCTCAGACCAGCCATGGCTGCGATGCTGATGTAGAACTGTTTCAGATGTAGACAGAGTGAGAGCACAGGGACAAAGGATCACGTTGAGTTCATGATGAAAAGCTAAATTAATTAAACACAGGCGGTGTCAGATGCTACTTTAACGCTATGGGACTTCCTGTCACATGATAAGGTGGGTGTATGAAGCAGGAAGCCCCTATTTCTCAAGCTATCTCCATGACAACAGAGCTAACTACCAGCTGACGAATACCATGTAGTTGAAAGTGCACGTTAAGATTGTTTGACATAGTCTATGAGCAAATATTTAGGTGAACTAAGCTCCTGTGAATTGTTGAAATACTTCTTTAAGACCAGAGCCCAAAGTGCTTTTTTGCGATGACTGCATTGATATTCCATACCAGAAACTGTTCCTCATAAAACAGTGAAAAGACTGGGCACCTCAGGCTAAGGACAAACTGTTAGCTTTTCCCTTAATTTAAAGTGAAACTATATAATATCAAACCAATGAATGATTTAATTTGAAAGAGTGTATTTATCACTGGATGACTTCCATCAAACTGGTCATTTGAGAGGTGCTATAAAGAAAAGATAGAGGCTCGCAGTGACGTGCTGCAGAACAGTCAATTTGAATTAAGGCCTGCAGAACTACTTTTTGCCTCGTTACACAGTCGCAAACACAACTGGTGGTGAGAGTGAGATCATTCATGTGTCTATTTGGGCTTTATGACCCACGGATAAGTCAGCGAGTAAGATGGAGGGAACACCTCATGCCCCGCACCCTCCCTGCCACCCCAAACCCATGAAACCTTATCGCCTTCATTGGGGCTCGCTATTTATGCTGCTTGTGTAAATAAATATATCTAGGCAAACCTGTGTTAATGACACGCGCTATAAAAAGACACCTCCTCTTAATCTCTGACACCCTACCGGTGCCCCTGTCGCTAAGGGGCTGGCAGTGCAGCCACTTCAGACGCTGTGGAAACTTAAATAAGTGATAAATAATTCTTTGCCTGGCAGTGGCTTTCATCCCCGGACAGCTTACACAGCTTACAGCGGCACATGATCTTTATTTATACAGTTGGGTATATCTTCTCACACGCTTGCAATTTAGGTCTAGTGCCACTTTCAAAGTACAGGCCACCTGGGATCCTGAAATCAGCACCCGTCTTATTACATCTGCATCAGCTGTACATCCTCCTGCCCCCCATGTACAAGAGCAGACGTAGACTATTCACATAATTACGCACCAATAGCACCGTCGTTGCTTTGTCTACTGTGCAATGAACCTCGTCAGCAGCAAACGAACACCATGCTTTTAATCTTAAAGCCCTGCAGCATAAGAGCAGGAAATTTGTGATTGTGGCGACTCCTAGTGGTGTTATGAAAACAAAACCCTGCGGTAGAGAGGAAGACGCGCCTCAGTTAGCTCCAAAACCATGAGATGACGGGGCTGAAAGCAACACAGACTTCACCGACTTTTAATATGATTGTCCCATCCCTCTGCGAACAAAGACTCACGGCCTCTGAATGTTCGGTGCAGAAATCAAAAACATATTCTTTACATAGCGGCTTTAAATGACTCCTGTGTGCACGATCTGTTTTCACCGATGAAAACAAAGTTGATCCCGCCCTCCCTGTGTTAATAGTAATCTACACAACCTTTCTTTATTAGCGAACAGCGCTTCAATGGACCCCAATGATGGAAGTTACTGCCTCCTGCACAAATCTCTGGGACTGACGCCCTGCAGCAGGTAACTGATATACGTTTGTGCTTAGCTAATGTGTCCTTTTATTCTGTTTTGACAAATTGCCAAATTTGCGGTGGTTTATTATACTGACCTTCCATCTTACAATGCAGGCTAGGTCCAGTTTGGGCAGGCAGAAAAGCAGCTTGCGGTAGGCTCCCAGCCTCAGCTCTTCCTCTGAACAGTGCTCCAGGGCAGACAGTAAATAGATGCTGAAGAAGAGGAAGGCCAGTGAAGTCACAACATAGGGCACCAGCAGGCCGTCCTTTAGAAACAGCGGCACCATGCTGTACAGGGAGACAAGGACAAGACCAATGATGCATTTGCAGTTTGTTTTATTTTTATTTTTTTGTCTTTGCCGGTGTACAATAACCGCAAACAGAGCAATACATGATGACTCTGAACAGAGCGTGCAAGAACTGCAGAAGTCGTACCCTCTCTTCGGATGTAATGTGCAGCTTGACACTTTTACAATGGAATATGGAAATACAATAATACAATAACCCATTAAGCTCAGTATAACGTTTGTTGAGAGAAAGACAACAGTAAACCACATAGTTTCTATTCAGCGGGCCTGCACAAGCAGTTTGTCCCCTGGGGAGAGATGGCTCTGGCATTCATGCCAAGCTTATCTTAGTTTAGCAGAGGGGGCATGGGCAAGAACAACAGTTGACTCACAGTAAATCGCACGTCACCCCAGCTTGTAAAAACCTATCGACTCAAAACAAACCACTCATTCAGATTTTTACTCCACCAAAAAAATAAAAATAAAAGCTCTATTCAGCGGACAAACGTTCAACAATTCGGAAATACATACTTCGCTAATTTGAGGCAGACTGGCTGCATTCTGTCCTCTTGAAATTGCTATGGTTGAGCATCCATTCAAACAATTACGCTAACAAAAGATGTATTTTTTATTTTTCTTTTTTTAAATGGCAGAGTCTGTAGAGGATGTGAAATTAGACTGTACTGAGAAGCAGCGACAGAATGACCCCCTGTCCCTATACAACGCACACTTAGACAACAGGCATGCAAACTATGCCCTGTAATCCCCAGATATCCTTATACTAAACCACACGCACAACAATTAGTGCTGCCGGAAGAATTTAACAACAGCTGGTGAAAGTTAGACACAGCATTTGCAGGACTACTTGTCTTTGCCATTCATGGTCCTCAGCTCAACCCATACTGTAGATCCACTTAGCTTTTCAGGATCTTTTTCTTTCTGTGGCTGTTCAACATTTTATAGTTTGATCTGGTGGGAAATGAAGAGACGTAACAAAGAAATGCCCAATTTAATGTCGACCTTTTTAAAGTGGACTAAACAGTGACCATGGTGGCCGCAAGTGACATGCAGGGAATGAGGTTAAATGATAAAATGTGATGGAACAGTAATGCATGTCCAAAAGATTCATGTAATATCAGGTATAATGAAATGTGTGGCTAATTCTGCTAACGTTTGCTACTGTGAGCGTCTCATCATACCAGCACAATTAAGGCTACGTTGGCAAAACCTCTGGGGGTATCGGACTTCTGAACTTTTCTTGAGTTCTTACCTGAATGTTGAGGCCAGCAGGAACCAAATTACAATCAAGGGCAGATCGTTGAGCAGGAGGCAGACAGGCCTGGAGAAGATTACAGTTGAATGTACTCAGAGTTAAACACACATTTCACAGCACCGCTTAATGTTATTTATCAGCACAGGAAGTGAGGCCACGCTAGGTCGGAGCTGGATGTGAACTGATGTTTTGCGCGCATCATATTAAAGCAGCTAACCCGACAGGACAACCTAATGAATCGATTATTGACAGTGTCTCACATGGCAGTCAAGTGGTTTGTGATTATGTTATTTTATATCCGTCTTTATATCTTATGGTACAGTAACCTTAAATAACTCTACTTGAGATCCAACTTTCAACATGAAAAGGCCTGGAAATGCTTGGCAAGAGGTTACAGTGTTAAAATGATGACTTCATTGCACATATATGTGTGTCTGCGTGATGAAGGTGTGTTGTTGGTTGAACCTGGTCGCCTGCGTCATTGCTGGCCAGTGCTAGTTGTACACCGCGCTCCGGGGGGGCACTTTCCACCGGTCTCTGAGCCCATAATTACAGCCAGTGCTCTTTGGCGATCCTGTTACAGCCCAATAATTGATCCTGCGCAAACAACGCCCCGAGCTGCCGCCTGCCATTCTTTCCTAATCCCTGGACATGCATTACTGATTGATTCAGGGGGACAGGTGGGAGATATAACTCAATAGTTAATAAAGCAACAATCTACCCTAATCTAGATTAATAGATGAGCTGAGATCTAGGAACCAAATCCCTCGCTGTCAAATCTATGCCACACTTCACTCTCTACCTATGGGTCGCCACAGCCTTCTACATATGGAGATAATGAATCACACACATGCACGTCTTCCTGCTCATGTGTGCAAGTGCTGCATGTACTCAGTTAAATGTCACTCAACACACACACACACACACACACACACCACAGCACATATCATAACAGGAGCGAATGATGACAGGGGTGAATAACCCCTCAGTTAGCAAATCTGTGCTTAAATGGATTGATCCTGCGCAACTCCGGGAGTACAGCGGGAGGATGACGTCACTTCCACAGGGCGCACGTGTATTCAGCTCATTTACAATCTGCAGGACATAAACTGAAATTTGAGGCGGGGGAGCAGACAAATGGCCCCTTTTGTGGGCAGAATTAAATCTATACTCATAAATATTTGAGATATCACGACGAGGTAGAAGAAGCACCGACGCTTCTGCCACATGTCCACAAATAACCCAGTGGGACAAAACCTCAAGATGTTACAGTTATTACCTCTGTACTTACAAGGCAGCCAAGAGGATGGACTTCTCGTGGACTTGGTAGGAGAAGAGGAAGAAAGCCAGGGATGAATTAACCTAAAAGTGAAATTAGAACTATTAGCATTGTGAAGGAAAGACATAATATATGAATGGAGGCTTTGATTTTGTTTACATTATTGTTATTTTATACTATTTTAGACATTTACAAGTGTTTGTTTTGTGACTTTTGACTGGCCGCAGCCTTGTCTCCGTGTAAGCAGAGGACCTGTGCACTCAGCTTGCTGCTGTTTTGGACACCACTTACCAAGGCCAGCTTAAACTGCCAGAAGGTAGGCTTTGTCAGGAGTCTGACAGAGGAAGGTAGGACCGCCAGGAGAGTGCAGGCCGTGCTGAAAAGCAACACAGATGAGCAGTCAGGACCGTCAGATACACAAAACTACGAAAATCCTCAGTAGAGTGCAAAATCAATTTGGAGTCAATATGAGGAATTGTGCATTTGCATATAATTCCAAGCATACGAGTACATCCTTATGTCATGTTGATATGAAAACTGATCACATAGCCGAAAAACTGCCTAATATTTAGCCAGAATGACAAAACACACACACTTATTTACTTATTAATTTGGGACACTGTCTGTTCTGCAAACTAAGACCTCTGCTATGTGGGAACTGACCAAATACTGGCCCCTTCTAAGGGTTAGCAGGCATTAGTTTAACCCCTCAATTGTCACCTGCTGGGGGTGGAGGCACCGGAAGAGAGTGACTATGTGTCAGCGTGAATGTGCCGAGAGGTCGGGCAGCGAGTTAGCTCAAGGCGCGAGGGCAACAATGTGTTCGTACTACGGCGCAGATAGAGATAATGATGGTTGTAGAAAGACAGCACTCATAAAAAGGGCCGGCGAGTGGGTATTTAGTGCGTATGGGAGCGAGTGTGTTATGCGCGTGTTATGCGTAGGGCAGGGTTTTGTGGTCCGGAAGGACATGGATCACTTTTCACAGCTGATTCATTCTATGTACACAGTACACCCACACCAGAGCATTTAGCAATCCGCTCCCTGTGCCAAAAAGACAAGAGTGTTTTTCATTTGTTTGAAATGCACCACAGTCAAAGAAGTCCAACTTGATCCCGGGACTTAGCAGTCTGGCAGAAACGTGTCCATGCTGCGGACATAGGACGGCTAAATTTAGCGTGCTGGGTTATTTCAGCAGGCTCCACCATGACACAACTGTTGCATCGACTTTTTCTCACTGCGATCGGACAGGTTCTCAGCTTTAGGTCGAAATAACTCATCTAAATACTTCTGAGGACGCCGGGTGGGGCGGTGGGTAGGGGAACTCAAGTCTTTACATCGTCTCCGCTGAGGGCAGAGATTTTTTTTTTTTTTTTGCCTTTATAACGTCACATCATCCAATAAAGCACGTAATCCGTGACATTTTCGAAAAGCGCTACCAGGTTACTCTGCTTCTATCTCTGTGCATGACGCCTGTTTCGACAGCTCATTGGGCAATTCAGCCACTTGTCACCACAGCTCCAAAGACAGCTGTGACTTCATGTTCAGAAGTTCCTCACAAGATGTTTCCTTGAGGGATGATGTTATTTACACCCCGCTGGATCACTGTCCTCATTCTCTTGGGCAAGCGCTGCTTTCCCAGGAAATGAAAGGAGTGAAAACAAGAGACGTGGGGAGGAGGCAGGTGGTACAGCAGAATATAGATGGGATAGATAGATGGGAGGGGATTACCTGAGGTAGATCTGGGAGTCACTGGACAGCATGGATCTGATCTTTATCAGGATGTTCAGGCTGCACCACGTGTTAGCCACCTTATCCTGTCCAAACACGGGCACAAAACTCGGTTAAATAAGAAATGAAGTCCGACGAAAACACAAAAACGCTTTCACACTCACACACACACACACACGGGCTCGGGTGCTGTCGTTAAAGCAAATGATCCAGAATTTGGTTTTGAAGCGAAAGCACATAAGTGGCATTGCTGTAAGTAATTATTTCCCCACTGAAAGTGCAATAAAAATTCCCCGGGGCATTCCAGGGGGGCACTTGTACGTAACCCTCCATCATAAATTTACTCCCCTGTCAGAAAAAGCATGGGACGTATTTGTAAACTTGAGGACACAAGGCCAAGTGTCAAACCAGAGCAGTTTCTGCATAACCAGCAGATACAGACCAACCACAGAGCACCAGTGAAAACTATATACATATAATGTCAACATGTTAAACAATTCTTTATATAATTAAATGTATTTGGATTTTAATCAAAAAATATTTTTTATATAACCCACTTTATTGAAAACTACAGCTGCAACTAACGATAATTCTAATTCTTATAACTCTACCAATTATTTTCTTTATTAGTTGATTAATTGTTTTGTTTGTTTTGCCTAGAAATTTAATTTACAGTGGCACAAAATGAAGACGGGCTATACAGCCCCTGAAAATGATTGAAATAGTTGCTCATTTAATTTTCTGTCTACCAATCAATCAACTAACAAATCATTTCAATTTTACTGAAAACACAAACTTTTTTCTTATCTTTGGACAATCTTTCTTATATTTTCTTTCTTTCTTATATTGTTTATTTAATAACTAACCCATAAAATCTGATCTTTAAGGTTTGTGAATGATATGGAAGATATGTAAGGACCTTAATACCAGCCTAAAAGTACTTGTGGTTTAAGAGAGATGAGGAGGGCGTTGCTGGGAGATTCAGTTGATTTAAGTGCTTAAGCAGTTGTGCAGGGATCAGATGATATTAAGGCCCAAGCCGCCACTGTGCACCATGATATCACACGGCACAGAGACAGCAGGCCTAGATCAGCTTTATGATTCAACTGTGAATGGTTTCAGTGTGTGGCCCTGTCTAGAAAAACTATTTCTGGCCTGCTCTCTCTCCTCTGTGCTACAGCTGCTCACAGCACAGCTGTGTGGATCTTAATGGCAGCCTAGTCAGCAGCACCAGGCCGTCCAGTGTTGTCTCAGCCCCTTCCCTCTCTCTTCCCTCTCTGCCTCCCTGCTCCAAATAACCGCTGCGGGAATGTTCCTGGACGCCGGCTGAAGGCAACACATTAAGAAGGAGCGAGGAGCGGGGGGGGGGGTCCCCATCGGCAAATGTAAGGGGGCGAGAGCAGCGTGGCTCCTTCACCTATAAGCTAGCATGGAATTTCACAGGGAGAAGCATTTGGTGCCATTTTTGTGAGCAGGCAGCAACGTGAGACGCCAGAATGCAGCTCAGTGGGTAAACTTACAACCGCTCCCGCCCAGGAGCAGCCACAACCACCAGTCACCAGCCCTCGTCTTCCCCACCACCCCTTCTCACCCCTGTCCCCTTGTCCTGGGCTTCTGCTTACGTGCACAATTTCACAATTAGTTCAGGACGGGTCGCCCCGGCGGCCTCTCTTGCTGTCGTCACAGGGGAGTATAGTGTCTCTCACACCCTGTGTATTATGTTTGCATCATTTCGTTGAACAAATACTGCCGCGGAGCACGCCGCCATCTGCTCCCCTGGTAGAATTTTCAATTACTTCTCACATCCATGACACCTTGTGGTGGGTGCCACCTTTGGGGGGGGGTTACAGGGTTTCAGAAATGGGAGCTGCAAACCTTTGCCTCTGAGCTGTCAGTCACACACAGAAACACACACAGTTACTTTACCGATGTTCCTTCCATGACAGCTTTCAACACTGTGCACACGTGAAGGCTTTGAAGTGTTCTTCCTCACAACTCACTTTTGCCTTCTTTTGAAATTAGCTTCTTATTCTTGTGCTCCCTCTTCTCTGACCTGACCTACCACAGCAGAAAGAAATGTGCGTGCGCGTCTGTGTGTGTCTAACACACTCTCAAAAGATGAGGCTGGTAGCAGGCAACAGTTGTCCGATACGCCTTTAAGTGAAGCGTTGGCCCCACTCATCAGTCCATATGGCACAAACATGGCAGCGCTATGAAGTGCTGAAAACACCCGAGTCATAAATTAGTTAGATTTATCTATATCCTCCTACTGTACATCCCGATCTCCGACACCTCCCAGAGTGAAACTGATCTCCTGACCTTTCAAAATTTTATTCCACTGTTTTCTTTGATCCTGCAGGGTATCCGTTTCCCAACAGCTAAGCACTGGAGGGTGGATGTGTGTTCGCCATGCTGAGAGTACGGACCAGCGTGTAGGGCACGGGCGCCACTAAGGTTGTGTATGACTCTCCTAAAAGCACAGGTCACAGCCATGTGCTGTAAATTGTTCGAACGACACGTGGGCTGTAGCTTCGTAGAAAAGCGTCGCTTCCAAGAAAACAGTGACTGTTGACTCTTGAGGTAAGCACAAAGAAAAAGTTTCATCTAACAGAGCCATCGCTGAGAAATCTTATTATATCAAAAGGGATTATGATTTAGTATGATCGCTCTTTGTGCTGTGTCTCGCAACAACATCCTCCTTCACCTGAAATTAAATTGAATTAACAAAAATAAAACAAACATATGGATATTGTGAAATAAAAGTCTAAAACTTTATGGGCATTTCATTCACACCGATACTTCATGCACATCATACTGACACTAAACAAGGCCATGTGATCACAAACCGATTGACAAAATAATATATATATATAAATTGCAACCACAGGAAAAATGAAAATATGGTCAGTTCTAAATAAGGAGCTGATAAATAAATGGTAAAGTAAATGAGTGAACCTGAAAAATAAGAAAAGTCAGACTCCTCATTTAGCAAAAAGTAATAAATAAAACCATATAACCCCTCCTCCCTCTCTGACACTGCTCCCCCTCAAACACTCCTAACTTTGATGCATTACATTTCCCATGATTCATAGTTAAGTCTAATAGATGCATATTCTGTATGGCCTGTATTAAAAGAGAGTCAGCCATCAGTCATGTCATTTTAAACTTATTTGCAGTTTGAATTATTTTTCATGGCTTGACTGAGTAATAACTAATAACTAATATAGCACAGATAACAGAATCTATGTTGGGTCATAACACAACAAAAGTTGGCATTACATATATTTTATCTTTATGCTGGGAGTCAGAGAAAAACCCCTTATTGAGACAAAAAGGCAAAACATTTTGTTTTATTTATACTTACTTAGGACTTTTGGTTACAGTCACATTCATCCATGTGTTTCTGAAAGTTCCCTGGGATCATACATACCACCAGAAGGTTAACCATCTGCACCGCCTCAAGGGCAAGTAAGGCTTCAATGGAAACCATCACAGGAAATGTGCATGTGACCTGTATGGATCATCCAAATCCTCAGGCCATACTGGTCATATACATATATATAATGTGTGTGTGTGTGTAACAAACTTGCATTGATCTTTCAATGACATATTGGGATTGTGTGTGGAGAACTGCTATTCCTAGACGCTTGCATGACAAGAGCACAAATGCTTTTTTGATAAGATCTGAGTCGCAAGATCAAGCCTCTCAGCTGTGGCTTCCGAGACTGACTTTTCATTCAGGAAGGTCTACCGTACCTCGAACAGACCGCGAGCCACGGGAAAGATCCTCCTGACCACCTGCAACGCCTGACTGGGGTCAGACAGGAAGGGCAGCCAGCAGAGGGCAAAAGTCACCAACACAGTTGAAGCAATTCTCACCAACAGGAAAAGCCTACGAGAGGAGTGTCACACAGAGGGACAGACGCCATTTGAGAGTTCAGGAGGTAAAGATATCCAACAAATAAAGAGAGAAAGAGAACAATTTCACAGTTTCAGACATTTTTTGAAACAGTAACTTCCAAGAAAGACAAATGTTGACATTAGCGCGCGCCTTACGTTGGTCTTCATCGTCTAGTATTTCTCAAACAATTAGTGCATTCTGTCTGCAAGTCCTAAATTTGGGGTTTGACCCTTGTGCTGGGGAATGCAGTGAAAGCCATGCATCAGCTGAAAGTCTTCAGTATAGGTCAGCCCATCTTGTCAGCTGTAACTGTGAAGCTGCTGGTTAAGTTGCACACGCGGCATAGCTGAGGAGTTTGGGCATGGCGAGAGTGTCATCTGGACATATCTTCCCCCGGGCCCTTCTAATCCAGCTCTCCATTTGCTACTAAATGCCCTTGGTACATTGTTACTAGATAAACAGACACTGGACACACTAGTAACAGCATCCAATCTGATTACCTCAGTCATTCTGTGGCTCTCCTGAGGACACTGCTCTCTTACAGACTGACGTTACGTATCTGCTTTGAGCGCTCAGCTGACACTTCCATGCAGAGTGACAAAACAATATAGCCAAAACAACACGTGTTTCAGTAGTCTCGGCTTCACAGACACAAAAATAAATTCTCTTCATTTTGTTTGGCAGAACTCCCCCAGTGGCTTCTTTAATCAGAGATGAGCTGCGCCCTTTGTTAATTGAAAGAGAGTATACTAGAGGGTTGACTGTTTGACCTACTTTCCTCACTTTCAGGCTTCTTTGGTCACTATTGGTTGTTTACTGCTTGCTATAGATACCTTTGCCCGTCTGTTTTGTGTGAACAAACACAAACAAACACTCACCCTCGGCCCATCAGGCCCAGTTTGAAGCACTTCCCCAGCAGGTAGCAGAAGAAGGGCAGAGCATGGTACAGCTCCATCTGTTTGTAGTTGAGAGCAAGGCAAAAGGCCACGGAGCCAAACACATCCCAGCCCAGACCGAGAGCCAGGACCCCCCACAGGGCAAAACCCAGGCTCACTCCGTTATACCTGATACAGTTAAGGTCAACATAGTGTCTCCATGTAGGTCAAGACTTCTTTCAGTAAATATAAACAACTCAGTGTGCTGGTGTGTGTACCTGAGCAAACGGCAGCTGGACAAGTTCAGATGCTCAGTCATCATTGTCCTATTTACAAGTATGTGTCAATAAGTAAGTCTATGTAGTATCTGTTACAGGAGCATTTCAATGAGGAACAACAGACACATGATATGCACATTTAGTGCCTTGAACAATCTTATATAATGTTGGCATGTGGCAAAATGTCCACATATTAGAGTTAGACTTAGTTTTGTTTCAGTTACACCACATACAAGACTCTGTGTTTTATGATTAAAATGAGAAATATGTGAAGTCCTTCCTAAACAGTATTTCAGTTTTAATCAATTCAAATTAAAGTGCTACAAAAGCTATGACGCAATGTACAGATTATTTGATATGCTATCCTTTTTGATATTTAGCGCTCCCAAGCCAGCCAGGGAATCGCCCCCATTCACGAAGGATACTGAAAATGCCCATAGTCAATGAGGATTAGCCCTGGGTAAAGAAGGAAGCAGAGGAGAATGGAAACCTGGGAGGGAAAAAAGAGCATTTAAAACTGTAAAAAAAAAAGGTTCACACATCTAACCACAGCCCACTGGTTTAAACAAAGATTAAAACAAAATAAGCAGCGTCACTCCTTTTCAGTCCTTAATTCATATTTATGGTCATAACGGTGCTAAGAGCCTGTTTGACAATGCACCGAACAATGCACAATGCCTGTTGGGATAGCCTGTTTTAATGTTGCCACAGGCAAAATGTGCTTGGATGTGTCTGTTGTAGATATCTTATAATAACTGTTTGGTCATTTAAGGCACAGTCAATATTCCTCGTAATTGATTGTAGTGTAAATGCAGTTACAGCTACTGAATTGAGATAACTTCCTGGAAAATGTAATATTATCATGTTTTATTGCAATAATGACTTCATAATTCCCCAATTTGGCTGAGCAGCACTCTAATCAGTTTGAAGAAGGGTGGGTTCCCAGACTAAGAGGAAAATGTGGCTCATCTGGGTCTTCGGTTTAAAAAAAAACCTATGAGATGTAATAATACACTGGACAGGATGTGTTACCTTTTTTTTAGAAGATCCATCAGTCAGATATAAACAGTATAAAACCACAGCAGGGATGTAAATCAGCAAATCTGCCACCAGGACTGAAACAGAAGAAACAATCAAATCAGCTTTGTAATTAAATTATTTAACACTAGAACAGGTGTGGATCACGGAGGCTTTTCCCTTTGGTTACTGTACCTGTAGCTCTCATGAATAACTTATGCGCTGGACTTTCATAACCTCTGGATTTGTGGAGCTCGACCCATTCAGGATTTATTATCTTGGCTCTGCCGGAAATTAAAGACGCCAGAATATGAAAGAAGTTTTTATTTTAAAAAATAAAAATCTTAAGTTATCATATAACGGCAAAAAGGCCCGCTTCTGCAATAGCTACGCACATAATACACCAAAGAGAAAACACAAGTAAGTGCATAACCACATGGCAGAGATGTCATGACATGTCAAGCTACTCACACGTAGGCACAGATCAGACTGTGGTAGGCGGTCAGAGGAGGGTAGTCAAGACCCCAGTAGTTCAAGTCATTCTCAGTGCTGTTAAAGTACCTGCATGAGTACAAACGTTAATTATAGTTATTATGAAACTGTAAAAGCGCGTTGCTCATTAAAGGGGCGTATCTGTTGGTTTAAGGCTGGCATCCTGGACTGTATCATCTCAGGTAGACCGTTCATGTTTTACAGGTGCATCATCATTAGTGTTATATCAAAAGTGCTGTTGCTACATTTTAACTCCTGTCACTTGTTTGGTAATGTTCATGGTCTGTTTTATCCCATACTTGCAGTACTATGAGTACAATAGTGTGTTTTGAGCCTCGTCATTACAATATTTCCCTATTTGACAACAAGGCTTCAAAACCATTCGGTCACTACCTAAACTAAGAGCTCACACTTTGTTCAGCTGCTTGAGTGAGATGAAATTGAAACTGACCATTCCTTGACAGGGAGGTTGTAGGTCACTTCTTGCCAGTGCCTTTGGGCTTCATAGTCGCCGAACATTGGAGGTTTCCCCGCCCCTAGAGAGAGATATTTCAGCTGTTAGTCTGGTGAATGGGAAACTACAGTGATGAATGACAGCAAGGTCCCCTTTTCCCCCACACACGCACACAGGCAATGACAACTTCTCGCGACAGTTACGGGTTGCTAACGGCTAATAGCAACACGTGTAAAACAACTCCCTGCCAATAGGTCACGGGAATTCAAATGAGCAACACTGAAATAAGCCGCAGCTTAGTGCGGTGAAGAGGACTGTTGTGAATCTTTGAATGGCCGCAGGTTAACTTGAGGCTCCGCACACTTCCTACCTGAATATGAATTTAACGAAACGCCCCATCTCACAACAACGCCGAGCAACACACAAATTGATACGAGACTCCACGTTTGCATAACTCTGACCGGGGAAATTAGCTTAGCGAGGAGAAATAAAAGCTAAAAATCTGCTCATTCAGACCGCTTTGGAATCTGTTTACATTTCCTGTACACGTCATCCATCAAGACTTCGTTGCGCGTTCTCATTGGGCACTGCACGCTGACACAGGCGCAGAGAGCCATGAGGCATTCAGGAAACCTAGTAAAAGACATGATTTTCCTATTCCTCGAGCTATAGCTGCTTATCTTAAGATAATAGTAAGAATAATTTAAGCATATGAGTCTTAAACGTAGCAGTAGCAAATGGATTTTTTTTATTCTGATAACAATAAAAGTCTAGTTGCATCACGTGTAACTTTAAGGTTTTTAGTGTTTACAACTTTAATGTGATCTGAAAATTTCTAACTTCAGTGAAAGCGGCATCAGTTGAGACGACGCAAACGTGACAAATTGACGAGTAGTGTTGATTATTGAAGGTCTATTGGTCCACTGATATCTCAATAACTTATACGTCACGTAGATTCAGATGTCAGAAATTGAATAAGTCCCTTTTTCTGGCAGCAAGAGGTGAGCCAATTTTTGAGCCAATTTCAAAATAACAATATAGGTTACGAATATATATTTTTAAAAAATTATATAAAAAAGATATCTTTGAAATCTTCAGGGTGGTACCTAAACTATATTGAAATTGCATTTTCAGCATAACAGGATTTTTATTTGTTTGGAAACTACGAATGGTGTGTAGTTTCTAGCTCTTTAAGTACTTAGTGAAATGAATGAATGATAAATACACCTGCTATATGTTGAATAGAAAACTGGCCATTGCAGAAACAATGTAGCTTAGTTTTAAAGTTAAGTAAAATAAACAGTTGCCATTTAACTAATGTTCTTTTTTTAAATTTGATATACTTTTGGAGATTCTAAAAATCTCAAAATATAGTAGGTGCATGTAATTTCTTGGTTTTATTCCATGGTATGTTGTCTATCTTTAAATTTATTTGCAACAACCACTTCATGTATGGAGCAGCGATGGATCAGCTGTCTCAGTGTAACTAGTTTGTTGTAACCTGCAGTATACAGATGTTGCATGGTTATACAATGTAAGCCTGCACTTGCCCTCCCCTCACAATGTAAATCTCAGCCCAGGGGCATATTCTCCTCTGTGACCTTTTCTTCTGTTGACACCATCATCTTTGTTCCCAAGGTGTTGGGATTTGCTGGGTGAGACATGTTCCTTGTGGTTCTGGCATCAATTATGCATAAATAATAATAACCACGGACAACTGCTGATTTGCAATGACACTTTCATTACAACGGCAGCCGCCTATAACTCACTGGTACCCATTAGTTATTAATGCCTGGCCACGCCAGCTTTACTTTGTCATTTATTGCTTCATCTCTATGCCTTTTTAAATATTCAGTAACTGCTGTACCTACATTTACTGTCTGCGATCTCCGCCCAGGAGAAGGCTATAGCTTGTGGTGGAAGATGACCTAGTTATGATGGAGGCCTGGTCCTTGCTTGCCAATGCCAATGTAGTCTATCACATATACAGTCAAGTTTGCTACAGCAAACTTGTGTTTTTGTCACATGTTTGATAGTTAACATAAGAAAAAAGAAAGATCCATGTTTCAAAACTTACTCCTTCATTTAAAAAGTGTATTTTTCTCTCCTTTGATAACTTTAAATTCTGCAGGTTATCTAATTTATGGGCTCTAAAGACACAGAAGTCCTGCTATTTTCTATAGCCTATGCTGTTGAATGCATTTACAAAGAATCGTTAAAGGTGTATTCAAATGGAATGTGCTTCAAATTAGCATTATACAAGCTATTTCGGTGCACTGAAGCATGTAAACCACTAATGTTTTGATACTGTTGTGGGTTGACCGCATAATATAGTTAGGGCCTAAGAGCACTTTAAAGGTTCAATTGTAATGAGATGTTGTGGTTTACAGTCATTTTCAAATCGCAACAACTGTGTGTGTGAGATCATTTGATTTGTGAGTAAATTAATCACAATTAAGCTGAGGAATTAAGCTGCATATAGTCATGGCAACTGTGATGTTTCTAATTGTTTTTCACTTGAGTCAGGTGTACTTAACCACTGCGCTGGCATGACTTCTGCTATCACAAATGAACTGATGAATGCAAAAAGTAAACTTTTAAAAGCAAACTTAGAATTTCCGCTATCTCTCCTTTTGTTATCTCACTCTACAGTTTTGAACAGACAATCAAGGTATTATGGTCACTAAACAAACACATAATGTTCATTATATACAGTATTTTTAAAAGTAAACATGCTTTCTCAGTCTTATCCAAACGTTTTCCCACCACACTTTGACAGACTTTAAAAATCTTTAACTCAAATCAAATATGGGCTTTGCCACAGAATAATAGTCTGTCCTTTCAACTGCAGCCCCCCGGAAACATTGTATCAGGGTTTGAGGAGTTTCTATGAATGTATCTGTCTCCTTCTTGCACACATGTCCAGAGGTAAAACACCCTCAAACAACACACTTACATTATCAACAAACCTCCCTGTTTGTTATACCTTGTTAAAATACTCATATGGCTCCATTTAAAAATCATTTTCAGTCAAAATTATCTTGATTTCGTGTTAATTCAGTCCGCTCAGGAGTTCAATAAGTAAAATAAGTCAACAATCAACACACACAACGTGGCCTTTATTTATAAAAGACTGCCGCTTGAGACTAATATAGACTGGCTGGTGGAACTGTGGGAACCGCGCTCCAGACTTCCCTCCACCTGTGCACAAGCGCGTGCAGCTGCATAGGTCATTATCGGGTGAGTGCGTGTGGGCGCGCGCGTGAGTGCGACTGTTGCGCTGGTCGAACGAGCGAATCCGTCCAATCAGCAAATTGTATCGTTGCCGACATAAGAGCGTTGAACACCGACGACGGCACAACAATTGATAATGCATCAAAAACACGATAAAATAAGGCTGCTTTAATCGATTTTGTAGAAAAATAAAATAAAATAAAATTGTAGATCTCAGTTCAACTTCATCTCTTTAAAATCTCATCATCGTCTGATTTGCGCTTGGATTTTATAACCTGATATTTGCAACACAGCTTTCAGTTTAAGAATAATGATTTTGCCTGCTTGAGGTCACGCAGAATGCCCTATAATTCAACGTCAATCATCTGTTACTGAAGCACCAAATTATACTCGAATTAACATCAGCAGCATTCAGTGTACAAAATATAATAATATAATAATAATGATATCCCCATCTGACCCTACAACAGTAGCTGTGGGTGCTTTTTGATTACTTGAGAATGTGGATTTTAAAAAAGATTCATGTCGATCACCATTCTCAATGAACTACTGCCAATAAAAATGCAAAGATTTTGAGTAAATATTAAAGTAAATCGTGCACATTATTATTTATATACCGTTATTTTGCACAGATGGACTAGTAAATATCAAATTTTTCTTCCTTAATTAAAATGTAGCACCAAATAAATACGATTATCTGGAATTATCTGGATGTAGGGTTATCCGCTGTCAGTTAGTTTGTGGTGTCCTCCTAAATATTTCTTAGACGTCCCTGATGAGGTGCCAGATGTGTCAGTTAACGCCCCCTAGCGGCTCGAATCTCGTCTTTTCCGAGGTGTTGTCAGCCTGCAGCATCACCGGCGCAACATCACACACGCGCGCAGAGAGACATCACAGTCTATATGTGCAATTTTACTGCGGGCGCGCTTGTCCAGTGAGACCTTCACGTGAGATTTAGGCTCAGAGACCCTGCTTTGTGGAGGCTGAACCTGGAGCTGCAGCCACGCATACCTCACGCAAGCTGTGACGGAAATAAGTCAGAGATGAAAATAATTTATGTGACAAGTTTGACTTCCGATGTTTAAATGCTTTGATGTTTTCTTGAGAAGTCTGAATGTCAAACACAGAAAACAGAAAGACACGCAGGGAGCTGCAGTTGGCCGTATTGCATTTTTAAAAATAAAATCAAAATCATATTGTCTGACTGTACCCTAGAAGTGACCTCTGGACATCTCTCAGTCCAAAGTTTCTTATGATAAAATCAATATTAAATATATCCTTACATTGTAAATTTAAAATTCGAGTTATTCGGAACATGGGGTGACAGAAATTACCAATTACAGAGCAACTTCTATATTAATATTTGTTTTTATTTCTATTGCAAAGTATTATGTGTTTCGAGCGAACGGTATGTGTTGATGTGACGAACAGGTTTAGTCGGCGATAAAACAAACGTTAGAAAACAAAAATAGGATCCCACTGTACATTAATATTAATAGTCACAATAATAATAAGAGGCCGAAAATAACAATAACAGCCCGATAATCATAACGATGAATGAAATGCCACGGTGACACTGGAGAAGCCTTTTGCATCATCAGCACCTTCTTGAGTGTCTGAAAGTGAATTGAAGAGGAGAGAGAGGCTCCTTTCTCTTTCTCATGGGGATCAGATAAATATAGCGCATATAACCCCCCTTACACACACACACACGCACGCACACGCTCGCGCGCGCACACGCGCATACTAACCCGACCACCATTTGCTGTTTGTGTAAAAGTGATTAGCCAGACACAACTGCGAAACTGTTACCTTTGTAGTAGCCAAGCCGCAGAATATCCTGTAAAACGACACGAGCAGTGATGTAATGGTAAATTAAAAGGTGCCTAAACGGTGACTTCCGGCCAGGGATCATCATCAGGAAAGCAAACAGAAATATGATTTTAATACCAGTTAGTCTGTTTTATTATTTGCTGCCCAGTGTGCGTATATTTTACACCGGCTTGTCTTAACATTTAAAATATAATGTCAGATTTATGTCTTTAAATACATTACATTTTTGCAAATAATCGTTTTGGAGATTAACATTTAGATGTAACTGCAAATGTCAGGATATGGCATGTCTCCCCTTTTACATATTAATACATTTTCATTTATTCTTTAGATTTAAATTCCAATAAAATGTGGACTTTTCCTTATTAGGCTAGTTTATTTTATTTTTACTTGGGGCAATTCTCGTTTAATTTAACACATTATTGCAAAAACATTTTTTTTTAACATCTCACAATAAAGTTGCAAACCTGAAGAGGCTCGATATCGTTTGCTGTTTGGCTGTTACCGTAAAAGTACAATGCAATTTCCCTTTGTTACTCCGTAAGTATTATTATAACGGCATCTCTACAAATAGAGAAAGAAGCGTAAAAAAGGTGAGTTTGGAAATAATTAGTGTTAACACATTGATAATCGGATAATCCTCATAGTTATCAAGCCTGAAAAAGATTTGTTTCGAGCATCTAATGTTCACCACATGATTTCTTTTATGTGATAAATCTCTAAAATTGAATTTTGTTAAACGGATCAAATTTAAATTTCCTTGTCCTCAACTTTTATATGCCTATATAGCGTCAATACTGTATTTCTCTTTAAATCTGTTATCAGACAATTTAAGAATATTAAAAATGAAAATTGATTTTAATTCTTTCTTGGGTTTATTTACAAATAAATTCAGTTTACAACACAATATAGCTACATAGAATTACATATATTTGATCTTTTTTTTAATTATAAACAGACTATTTTTTTTTTCAGAGCTTTTTCGTGTCTTGTATGAAAAGGAAGCAGAAAATCGTGTCCAGGTGAGCTTCCAAATACAAAAAAGAAAATGTAAAATAATTATCACAGATCTCAAACGGGAACAAAAGAAAAAAAAAAGACAGGTAAAAGTCAAACAGGTAAAATCATTCTTTTTTACAAATATTTACAAATATTACCTGTACAGAAATATCTCCTTTTTCTTTTTTTCTCTGTGTTTCAACAGTCTTTACATGGCTACAGAGTCCAGTGTTTCCTATGGATTTGTGCTGATCACACACATCCCCCAGTAATAATGTCTCTATATAAAAATAAGAGTTTCTTTTCTCTTGGATTTAAGTCACTGTGAAGGCCATTTGGAGACTGCCGCCGCCGTCGCTGAGGGTAAAACGTGTCCAGAAATAATATTTGACGGTACGCTGAGGATGGGTGCTATAGCGGCTGAGGTCCGGGTCAGAGAGAGGGACTGCGCGCTCAGCAGGGCCGACTGAACGGTCACAGGAGGCCGCAGGAAAGCCTGAGCAGCGCCCGGCGAGGACGAGGAGGCGCTGGAGACCCCGATGATGTTCTCTATACTGAAGGACGGTCTGTTTGAAGGCTCTGATTTGATCATGGACGCCGTGCTCAGACTGTTGAGCTGAAGTTGAAGACTCGGGCTCAGCTGGGAGTTGAACGCTTTTCTGTTCAGCTCCGCCGAGGGCAAGAGAGGGACGCCCGGTGGCAGCATGTGACCTACAGGGGGGATGTACGGGTACTGCAAAGCCGCCGGATGGGAATAAGCAGCCGGATGGATCCCGTAGTGCCTCCCGTAGGGGCCTCCGAGGCTATACGCGCCGAAACTTTGCATCATGAGCGCGGTCTGGTCCCTGAGCATGTCCGGCTGAACCCTCTTGAACCTCTTCCTCCTCCTGAGGAAGCTGCCGTTGTCGAACATGTCCTCTGACGCGGGATCCAGGGTCCAGTAGTTGCCCTTGCCGGGGTTGCCAGGCTCCCGGGGGATTTTCACGAAGCAGTCGTTGAGGGACAAGTTGTGGCGAATGGAGTTTTGCCACGCCGGGAACTTCTCCCGGTAATACGGGAAGCGGTTGCTGATGAACTCACAGATCCCGCTCAGGGTGAGCTTTTTCTGCGGGCTCTGGAGGATGGCCATGGTGATGAGGGCGATGTAGGAGTAAGGCGGCTTTACCAGGCTGCTTTTGGGCTTCTGGATCCCACCACCCGACGCTGCGCTCTGGTCTTGACCCTCTCCCTTGCCGGTGCCCGTCTCCCCCTCCCCGGAGCTCTCGCAGCACGGACTCCCTCCTCCGGACCCGATCTCCTCTTTCTCCACTTCGATCTCATCTTCCAGCTCCTCGTCGCCTGTTTCCCCTCGGAGGTCGTGCAGGATGCCTCCCCCCGGGCTGTCGCAGTCGCTGTCCACTCTCTCCATGCCCTCCTCGTCCCCCTCGCCCACCACGTCGATATCCACGTCCTCCGCCGTGAGCACAGTTTGGCCGGACATATCGCTGGCTCTTTCGCTGCCTCCAGACAGGGTCATCTCACGGCTTACTCACACTTGTTGTCTAAAAAGTCTAGCGGAGCCAAAACAACCGAGGAGCCGGGTGTGATGGGTAGGTGGGACCAACGCGGTCAGTGCGCACAGACGGTGGGACTGCTGGACTTCTGCTCGTCCCTGTCAAGAGATCGGACGTCTCCAAAAATCTAAATGGAGTTGAAACCGGCACTGAGCCAGTCAAACCAGAGCGAAACTTCGGCTTCTTCGAATATTTCTCCACTCGGTAAGTGAACAGGCCCGTGAAAAGCGGCGCAGTCTTGCTTCGAAGTTGTTTGGAGACGGTGCGACTTTTGCGCTCCGACGTCCCTTCTCGGCGCGTGTATTTCCTATACGAGTGATATTTGGAGAACCACGCCGAGATGACACATGCTGCTTTTAAAGGCCGAAGCTTTTAAAAGGACTGTCTGATAGATTACTTTTCCCAGTATAAGATATACTATCAGTGCAGGACACGTGGTCCGGTGACGACAGACGCCCCCTCTCTTCTCCTCTCCTCCCTCCCTCCACCCCTCGCTCCTCTCTGTTAAACCATGCAAACTGGAGTTGTTTCATGGATTTGTCAACAATGGGACATCAGCAATGCTGCTTTCCGCTGATTTCTGTGTTCGTCCGTCATAGACCATTTAACGGTGGCAGAGGGAGGAGGAGGAGGGGGAGAGAAAATTGGCCCGCGTGATTGAAAGATCTGATGCGCATTAACGTGGCTGCGCAAAAAACAACCCAAACCTTTAACTTTGCTCATGCAAACTCTGCTGAAAGCCGCAGAATGAAAACGACTACAGCTAAGTTCACCGAATCCTCCTTTAACTTCCCTAATTTGTTAACGTTTGTTTCAATTCTTAAATGGTGCATGCGTGGATTTTTTTTTTTTTCCTGCAGTTTGATTTAAACCGGTTTTCTTGCATGTTGCTCTGCGTCCGGGATACTTTGCCAGTGCGTAAGGATAACATTTCCTATACTTTGTTTTAAGTTGGTGCTAAAGTGCATGCCTTGACATTTCAGGCTTTCACAGCCCTGTCGTGTAAATGCAAGCTGCGAATGCAAAGCATGAATTGAAGTCTATTTATTCCCGCAGGATTAGCCGAAGGTGGGAAGAATATTGAGCGGCAGCGGCAGCGGCAGCACCAGCGACAATGAATGGAGAGAATAAAGCGTTTCCTTAAGAGTTTGGAAGAGGTGCTAACGACCGCAATCACTGCGCGATTTTACATTTGAAAAAAGTAGGAAATGCGGGCAGCGGGTGAATGCAAAGAGAGCATTTATTCACAAGCATGAAGGTGAGCGGTGTAGGCTGGGCTCAGGGAGAGGATGTCGGATCCAATACAGAGGGTTTCCTCCGTGGTGTGAGAACATTTGGGAAGACTAGAGCAAGAACAGGACGATCGTGTATTTACTCCGCTCAAAGCGACTGAAGACACGTGTAGTGAAGGAACAATATAGGGATTTTTAAATTCAGATATATTCCAATGTGCCCCAAGCGAGCCACACACCCTCAATTGATTTTGTCGGAAGTCTTTTAGCAGGTTAATGAAAATATCTATAATCAACATCGGCCAGCTATTTGTGACAAAGCTTCATTTGGATGCATTAAAACATGAAAACGAATTAAAACTGACGATATGGTATAACTCGCTATTATTAAGCTCATTTCCCCCCCTCGATTAAAACACCTTATAAGGCAGAATGCAGTTCAATTCGGGAAGTATCACGTAAATTGCTGTTATCAAATTTTGCTTTAATTATTACTGTAATTACATGTTTATTAATATTACCCAAAACATTTACACGTGTCACCAATTACCATGAATTATTCTAATTCACGTGGAGAAAACTGAAAATATCTGAACAAAAAGCACAATGTTTTGGTTTCATTCCGCAGTTGACTTTGCTCTAAAATCTCCTCAGTGCTGTTTTGTTTTGGTATTTGATAGTTTTTGGGGGTAAATTTGATCCTTTAATTGCCTCCAGCGGCGCACAGAGGTGCCGCTTCACGCGCCAGGATAAAAGTCGGATTAATCAAACACTATCATTAATAACGCGCGTATGGGTCAAAGGAGGGAAACGTGGCTTCCGATTAGACTCGCCTCGTGCTAATCTCTCCGTGACCTGTGTGATCTGCAGGGCCGTCAATACGGACTACTTAGCAGATGAGACCAGAGTCTACATCAACTTTTATCCTGCTCATCCGCGGGGCGAACGCGTATTTAAGGAAGCGACGTTACTCGTTTCTGCTTTTCTCGGGACATAAATAAACAAAATAAATAAAAACAACAAGCCCTTATTAATGTTAGAGGTTTTTCTCAACTCAAAAACATATCCGACAAAATCCTTATAGTCTCCTGCTGATATGAACTCTTCCTGATTTAGAGACTTCTTGATGTCTCTTCGCTCTCAACAATACATTTCGTTATGTGGCCCCAACCTTATTTTCGCTGCCATTTAAATGTTTCCTACAGGTCAAATAAAAAAAAGCCTCACTTCTCACACTTTGTATTTGCACTTTTTCTTATTTTGAATGATTTTATGAAGGAAGGTCACAGAGCTTCTGCCTTAACCAACCTCTCTCGCTCTCTCTCTCCCTCTGTGCGCGTGTGTGTGTGTTTGTGTGTGTTTTAGTGGGGGGAGAGAGAGAGAGAGAGAGAGAGTGAGACAGGTGCAGCCAGCCTCCTTTAAAAAAAATAATCCCAGAGTCGCAGTGTTGTGTGAAAGGCGGCGTAACTGCTGATATAACCTGACTGAAGCAGCACCGAGAGGGGGTTTCAAACCCGTCCTTCCTGTGATCTTTTGAAGCCTCATAAATCCGCTTTTATACCTCCGCAGTTTGTTAATGAAATGTACGTTTTAAGCACACATGCACGGCTTAGCGCGACAAAACCTTTTAGTATAATAAGCCAACTCGCTCCGGCATGAAACCATTAGGGGGGGTTTGCTGCTGGGGTGGGGAGGCAGACGGAAGATACAGCGAAGCAGCAGGCACAGGTGATGGAGAGGAAGCAGTCGCCAACATGCGATCACTGCAAACTACCGGCAAGGTCACCGAACAAATAATTGTGATCATAATAACGTGATGCTCCGGTGATGGTGATACACCCCCTCCTCTTTCTCCCGTGTGCCCCCCCCCCCCCCTTGTCTCACTGGGGTCAGAGGTCAGGGTCACATGGCGAAGACAGCAAGGTGTCACACGTTTGCTCAAGGAAACTTCGGCAGAGGATTAATGAAAGAGGGGGTAATACAGAGATGCAAGATGGGGTTAAATCCTCTCATTTTGGGGTAAATGCCAAAACAGTGGTCAGAGAGTTTCACACATTTCGACGCTTTTTTCCTTTGCGTGACATTTTTTTTTTGATGCCACAGGAGTGATTTTCCTGCTTTCTCTGCTTTACAGTGACGGTTTCAAAGAAAGTCTAAATCAAAACGCGTGAAGGTGAGCACTCTCAAGCCCTTCTTCAAGGTGA
The DNA here is from genome assembly GCA_008933995.1 of Datnioides undecimradiatus. Classification (NCBI taxonomy): domain Eukaryota; kingdom Metazoa; phylum Chordata; class Actinopteri; order Lobotiformes; family Datnioididae; genus Datnioides; species Datnioides undecimradiatus. Next base: position 19,235,508 of record WARS01000029.1, read on the forward strand.
TTTTTCGTAAATATGAAACATATAAGAATGTGGGGCTGACTTGGGACGATTTGTAAGAAATTTTAGGGCATTTTTATCGCAGTTTGTGCACGTGCGAGCTAAATTCCAAGGGCTTGCAGGTGCAGGTGTGCAGGATTATGGGAAAGGTGGACGTCAGTTTATTTTTGGGTTGGATGGATTTTGACATTCACCCTCAAATCAATGAGAACTCGTTCTCCCTTTCGATTCTTTTTATTTCTTTGATTTGTGCACAATGCACAAATATTTAAGTGCAATATCTCCGGTTGATTTTAGCGTAAAATCGCGGAAAAAAGAAGTTAACATTTTTTGCTAATTATTGATTGGTGATCAAAATGTGCATTAAATATGAGACTAAACCATATGACGTGTGCTCAAAATTCAAACATTTTACCCCAGATCAAAGCAAAATCCCAAAACATCCCGAATCTTCCTCGACTCACATCCTTGCATCGAAATCAGCTGTTTGTTAAAACCAGATTTTTTTTGAAAAGCAACTCCTTTAATTAATTAATTAATTAATTAGTTGAGCGAGCGGTTGGGGGCAGCAGCTAGTTAAACGCTATGATGAATTAATGGCATTGTTAGCGCGCCTGTAATTACGACCATTATGTTAATTATTTTATACCGGTAGCCAGATCTTCAGCTTGTCAGATTTAATAAAAGCGTCGTGTCCTGAAAAAGCGAAGGGAAGAAAAAAAAACGAAAAACAAAATCTGTGTCGTGACGCAGAAAATTCACAAATTATTGAAATATTGTTTTTTTTTTTCTAATTGGATTTTTCACGGTGGGCAGTGTGGATTCCGCAGGGCCCCGGAAGGCAGGCACGTGAGCTGGGTTTTCTCTTTTTTGGAAATCACCATTTTCAGCCCCCCTCAAAGAATCCACTCTATCAACCTGCGAGTTTCTGTCAAACAATATGATGGAGCCCATATTTAACCCTCCCTCCTGCAGGATGAGCCGGAGCCACGTCTCTCCTACACAACAGAGCACGAAGGGCCCAAAAATAGAAGACACACGCGTGTACGTGTCTGTGCGTGTTTACCCTATGCGTGTGTGTTTGTGTGTTTCTGCAGGACGTCCCATCTTTTCTGACGCGCTCGCAGGCTGCACAGCGTCACAGCAGGTGATGCGGGACTCACTTTAGCCTTTCGCTCATATTTTGGGGTTATGATATTTACATTATGATGCGCTCTGAATTCTCGATTTGCATTATTTAGTGTGCATGATAATAGATTTAAAAGAAAAAAAAAAGAACTCTAGCGGATTTTTAGGCTGTTTACGGGGTTTATGAGCACCACTGATTGCTGCTGAAGCCAGGGGAAAATATATGATCATGTTAAGAAACTTTATTTTTTCCCCCCAAAGTTTTTGAATTGAAAAATTAGTGGACAGCTGATTTTTTGGGGCTCTGAGGTCCCCAGGCTCCTCTGCGGCCTGTGTCTTCTGGAGGGCTTTCCGAGGCGCCACCATTCACAAGCCGCATTTTGGCCGCGAGGTTTAATTCATCATTTTTGAAGTCATACCTGAGAGTAAGATGATTAAGATGAGGGATTATCTATAGAAAACATCTGTATTGAGGTGAAACATAATATACTTGATCTCATTTAAAAAGGCAGAAATAATAGCACTGGCAAACAATTTAAAAAATGTATTTTCCCTCTGATTTAATTTGTATAAAATCTTCAAATGTCTCAACTTTCAGCGTTTAAACGAGAGAAATGTGTCGTGAACTGTCGCTTTCCATCAGGCCAACAACCCGAACGAATATCTCGTGCTCATAAGAGACAGTCACCAAATCATACGTGGGAGTGAAGGTCCCAAAACCTCTTTTTCATTGTCATCTTTGATTATTAGGCTATTATCCTCCAGTTAAATTGAGTGGTGACATCTGAATTCGTTTTCATCTCATGTGAGGTAAAAAAAAACCCCAACAAAAATAAACAATGTTGAATAAACTGCGATGCAACTGGAAAACAAAACGTCTTATTACGCACTGTAGCGTCTCCACGCAGCCCCGTCACCCGTCTATCGCTCTTCTCCTCCGGCTGCCCGTCGGTGTGCAGCCCCCGGGGAGGCTGCATGGTGCTCGCGGTTGCTGGTGGGAAAGTGACACCTCCAGCTAAATGCTGCCGGATTACCATGCCAATGTGTACTTGTTAAGTACGTGCAATGTCACCCAGTTTGTAGGCTTTTTGTCATTCAGATTGAGGCTGAAAGGTTGCACATAAGTATTTTCACTGGTTTGTGCGAGTGCACCGATTTAGGCTGTAAACGGTGTAAATTGGCCCTGTAGCGAGCATTTAACACAGTGTCAAAACACATGCGAGCCTGCCTTTGCACCAAATCGTTGACTGCATGAAACATTGGTAAACATCGCGCCACTGCAGCCAATAGTGTCAAATGGTGGTGGTAATTGGATTCTTAATAAACAGAAATAAAAAGAAAAATCAAACAAAAGTCAGGTTGTCCATGTGTAAAAAAAACATATTTAAGAGTGAAGCATTAAGAAATCAGTGAATAATATATCAGATAAATAAATTATGAAATTATAAAAGTCAGTTATTGTCAGAAATGGAATTGATTTTGCATGATTTGATGGTAAATTAGGAAACACTGACACATGTTTCATATGAGCTGATGGTCTGGCCATTAGGGGAAAAAAAAAAGCTCATTTGTGCACAAAGACCAGACAGAATCAAAGAAAATCCCAAATTTAACACTGCTCCACAAGAAAGGTGTCTAATTTAAAAATCTTGTTGTGACTCCCCCGCGTCTTAATGTGAGGCAGCTTTTCTTATAATTCACATCAAAAGGAAACTCTCAAAAGGAAACTCTCATCCTCTTGCCTATTGATGCATACATATATGTAACATCACACTAAATTACCTCCCACATCCCGCCTGCCCTGCCCATAATAATATTCCTTCACATAATCTGTCAAGATCCTCACAAAGACACTTTACCTCTTCTCGAACCCAATTATGGGATTTGGAAAAGAAGAGGATGAGGAGGAGGAGGAGGAGAAATAAAGCTTGGAGAGGATGATGTTATGCTTTTATGATTGACTCAGATGCATATTTATGCTAAAAGTGTCTTTATGCTGTTCAAACTGACAGTCTATAATATGCTTTATTCTCATGAAAGCCTAATGTCATCACCTTAAGGTATATTTAATTCATCTTAAAAACGTAACATCGCTCCTTTAACGCACATCTCACACGTTGTCCCTTAGTCGCTTGATAAAAAAACGTGTCCTTGTCTGTTATTGGAGTGGGGAAGTGCATCCACATCCTAATCAAAGTCGTTGTGCTGTCTCTTGAAATTAAGGACTGCACCTTTAAATTGTCAATTACGCCGAGGTTAAGTGGACTGAATAGACCCAATGATTCAAATCAGGTGTTACAATTTACCGCACATGGCTATCTGACTTCATTTCATTTTGGCCTGAGCCGCTCTGGCAGACGATTAAGTGATTTATTACACAAAGGAACATATGAATAATGTGTATATTTGGCCTCGCTTACTCCACAGTTGTTTACAAAATACTGCATTTGTATGTGGATTTAATATATATTTATGACTACATATCAATAGACCTTTATTCTTCGTGATTAGTTTAAATACTCTTTGGGTCAAAATGGACCTAATACTAGTCAATATAGCACCAACACGCGACTGGGTTAACTTTACACAGCACCTATGTTGTTTTGTCTCTGTATTATTATTTATTTTCTCGCTGTCAGGGTTCTTTTTGACTCAGTCATAGACACAAAACACTTAAGTTTTGCTTTAATTTGCTATCAAGGATGTACGAACAGCAACCTTTTCAAATTATTGTGCCCAAACTAAAACATTGAATAGATTTAAAGGCAAGCTGGTATAATCTGCTCTTTTAAGCTCACATAATAATGTGTCCTTTGCATCCTTTGTGGGTGACTGCTGACTGTTTTTCTTTATTGACTGTTTGATTTGTAAAAGCTCTTTAAGTTAGTCAGAATATTACAACGTCACAATTACAGGGATCTGTAAATGAAGCTTCACGGCGCTTGTTTTTGTGTCAAACGTCAAGAAAATTCAGTTTATTGTATTATAAGACAAGAAGAAGCAACAAATTCCCACCTCAAATGGCTAGAAGCATTAAATGTTTGGTGTTTTTGCATGAAAAATTAAGTAAAAGATAAATCAGGAAGTAAAATAGTTTTCATTTTCTGTCGCTCAACTAATTAATAAGTAAACAAATCATTTTATCTCTCATTTTATATACTGTTGGATAGTGCTCTATGACGATTCGCCATGTTTTCTAAACTCTCAATCTGATTCTGATGTAGAATCCTATCTGGTAGAGTAACTTTCAGATACATGTAATGGAGTAAAATGTACAATATTTCACTCTGAATTGTAACCAAGTGCAATTACAATACAGCATGAAATAGCAGTGCTCAAGTACCTCACATTTGCACTTATGCACAGTACTAGAGTAAGTGTTACTGTCCGTCGCTGCAGAATAACCATAACAAACACAGTGACGTTATAAAAATAATACCCATGTACAGTCAAAACCCAGTCATTTTGAGCATGTATAAGTCAATTGGTTTTGCTCATATTACAGTGTTTACTTATACTTTTAACTTCAGGATTAAACACGTCTGGATAATAAAGTTAACAGCCAAACAGTGTTAACACCCAAACAAAGTTAGCACCCTCACGCCCACGCTAGGAGTCCAAAGTCAGCCACACAAGCATCAATATTTTACATTCCCCCAAGAATCCTCTTTAAAGATGCAATCAATGCCTCCTATTCATTATCCATGTGTATGTCTTCTAGGTATGGCCTTTGTCATTAAGCAATAATTCACCCCTCCACAGTCCCACATTACTCCGCTGCTCCATACTTTTACAAATGCCTCGGGGCTATAAATACTAATGAAATCTCTTTGCTTAATTTGATTTTGCTGGTACACTTGCAGTTATGGCTGAACTTTCCCACGAGAGAGGCTGATTGAACACTTTCAAGTCCTTATGGAAGCAGGAAAACATTCCAAAGAGCTGGGGAGATCATTTCCATAATTACCCCGATTGGCAGCCTAATGACCTTCTGTGACAATAAAAAGATCTCTTGTTAATTCCATTTCTGTCGCTGACATTCAAGAGATTCCTATCTTACATGTTTGAGGGTTCACAAGATAACAAGTGTACTTTTTTTCCCTCCCGTTTTCAGCGAGCAAAAGAGCAGCCCCATTCAGTTCTGCTCCCCCCCCCAACACACTGCGGTGATGTGGCTCTGCTCTGCTGTGAAAGGGATCTGCTTGTGCCTGCACGGCTCGTCCAGCCTGCCCCAAAGTTGGATAATTTATGGGCCTGGGGGAGATTATAAAGATGGATCTTTGAGGCAATCAATTCTCATGTTGCGTTTTGAATGGTGGGATAGAAATGAAGTGCAGAATAATTAAAAAGATCACAAGTCCCCCCTCGCATGTAATAATGAGTGGCTCCAGAGGCAGTGGGCTCTGCCACAGTGCCGGAGGAAGCGCCTTTGATTTGACTGAGAAGACACCCGGCCCGGTCCAACACACCGCCGCACAATGGGGGGGTTTCACCACGCTGGAGCTGCATTGCAAATCACGCTCTGTGACTGTTTGAGGACTGTGTGCTTGTCCACCAGGCAGATCATAAGCAGATACTGTTGTCAGAGGAAACGGAGGGGGTGGCGGGGTTGGCGAGGGTCTTGTTCCTTGGATGTCTAAGTCAGGATGACTCAGAGCTGGCATGAAAAGTGATGGGGGCGGTTGTTTGGAATATGTTTCACTGTGACCACAATGCTATGCAGTGTTATGGGATGTTAAAATAAAATCCATCCGCTCTTTGCAAATGAATCAGTGTCAATATGTACCATCAGCCCGTTGCGTGGAAAACTGTGAGCTGTTGTGCCTTAACAGATTCAAATGGTAATCCGAGGCCTTTTTATACCTCTGAATGCATTAGACCAAATGTGAAATGTGCATCTGTTATTAGCCCTTTTGCATTTTTTTCTCATTGCCTGCTGTTTCTTCATCGTCCGTCTGTGAAGCACAAGCATTTGAAACTAAACTTTATCAGATATCTCGGCCCACTCGCGCTGTATGACACCAGTGCTTTACACACAAGATATTGTCCATTAGATGGATAACAAGAATCTTGCACCCATGCACCAAAGTCCCTCAATTATATGGACAAAATAAAGTAATAAGGACGCAGCAGCGAGCTGGCGGGGCCATCCTGGAAACAGATGGTGGCATGTGTAACTGAAGGGGAAGTCTAATGACACCTGGCAGCGGCTCACATTATTCTGCTGGTCACTTGGTCAACTCAACATTGGCACACTGCACACACATATCCGGAGACATGCATCGCTGTTGGCCGAAGTTCATTTAGTCTTGATTCCCTTTTTAAAGGTTTTAACACCTCAAAACTGCAACCAAAGATTCATTTCCTCATGTGCATGGGTGCGTTCTTGTTTTACCATATTTGTTGGCTGCAAATATCAGTGATGTAGAGAAGAATAGAAATTAGTGACACTGATATTTGGCAGTCGTAGGCATGCTCACAAACGGTCGGTGGGTTGCACGCTGGTCAAGAAAGGTAGGGGAAGCTTTTGAAAAGTAAAATAATCAATCATCCATGACAAAAAGGAATGTATAATTTTAAAACCTTTGCATCCAATATAAACCCATATGAAAAGGTAGCCAATGTAAAAACGTTCATTAACATATGTCAGGTTTGTTTTTGTTCTGCAAAAACTGTAATGTGTGCTTTAATGTAAACTGTTTTCTGCACGTCAACACACTACATTTCAATACTGTTGTGTTTGGTTGCGTAATTACTCCATAAAGCTTGCCCTTAAGACAAGAAATACAGACTGTCAGCCTATACATCACCCCATATCTATATATTAATAATCAAAATCAAATAAAATGATGGATAAACTTTAGATTTTTGCTATTTTTGAGTCTTGTTATAAACAAAAGCTTCTGCTTTATGGCCTTTTTTCCGGCCTGTGGCATCTGTTTCACTAAAGGATCTCGTGGAGAATCAAGTGAATGCCATCATTTAAACATGTTTCAAAATCATCAAAGTGCTGCGGTTAATAGTTATTTGGCTGGCTTCTTCTCGGCCGAATGTCACAGCTCAAGAACCAAAGGGGAAGCTAAATGGCTAATAGGGCCATGTGACTGGACTTGAGAAAGCAGCACAGAACAGCAAATCCAATTATCATGTTAGAATTCTGCATGAAAACAATCTATACTAGAAATTAGAGGTATTCCTGTCAGATGACTCGCGTTAGTGGCGCTAATGTCATTTGGAACTGCCTTGCACCTTCTTTGAATGTTATCAAATGTTTACAAAAGAGCTTAATGTGCTAAAATGCTATCAGAGAATCTGCTGTGCCGGCAGCAGCACTGAGCAGTGTTCCCCTTGTGGTGGCTTGGCGATGCATTATGGGTAACAGGCCGCCAGGACGCCGTGACAAAATGTGATTCTGCAATAATCACGTCTGCACAAGTCACCTTAACAGTATTTTGTGTTTGTCTCAATGTGTCGCTGCTGACACAGAGTGACTTTCACGTGTTTAATCGGAAAACACTTGTGCTTCTCCAACATGGAACCCTCGTCTGAAGACTGTGGGACATTTTTAAAAATTTATTTCACTAAGTTAGCTCCCTGTGCAGCAACAGTCTTTGACTTTATCCTGCTGCAACAGCAGAAATGACGAATGACCTTCATTTTTATCTACAGTAGTTAATTATGACATTGCAGGCATGATTTTATAATGATGACGAGCATGAGCACGCATATGTACAGTCTCAACTACATATGCACTGCACCTTATCTCATACATCTCTCTGGTTCAGAGCTGGCATTAGCCACTCAGAGGGAGCCACCACAGCTTCCTCTCCTTCACTCTCACCATGCAGCAGTTGGATTTTCCATCAGTCTTCTAATTTGTACTGGAGGATAGTGCATAATCAGTGATGCAGACTTACTCAATGTGCAATTCTTCACTTGCATTATTATTGAGTATTTGTTGCATTTATGTAATTGTTACCCTGCTTGTTTCCCCTACAGGGAATCGTCTTCCTGGGTCAGGTTTTGCTGCATCCTGCAAGGGGCCTTCAAACTTTCGGTTGCTCACAAAGGCCCCATTCTCATCTGTGTTGCTCTTCTTCATCACCCAGCTCCAGGGCATAGCAGATCTGCTCAAAACCCAGTATTGTCTGGGCAAAACCACATATTAAATTTGCCCCGCATAAGCCATTTCATTGAGCTGCAGCAGGAATTCCTTTGCTGGGTCATTCATCTGTGTACATGGTTTGGACACACATTTGAAACAAAGCAAGCCAGTCAAGGATAATATTGAGGAAGTTACATACATTTCAAGCTTTGCAGCATATGTCATTTCTGTTCCGTGCTCTTTTGGCGGCGGAGTTGTTGGTACAGATTCATGCAGCGGGAACATTGCGAGACTGTAGCTGCAAGCCATCCAAAATTTCTCCCTGCATATGTAATGTTTTGCACTTCATTAGGAATTCTGGATTTTCCCCATCAGGAATGTCAACTGAATAGAAAGAGAGGGAAACTAAGAGAGCTCTCTATCCGCAGCAAACAATTAACAATGAATAATAAAGAGAAAAAATCAGATTCAAGCCAGCCAGTGGTCCTCTGGATAATTCATCAGTTCTGTATTGGAACAGAACATGAGCTTTTTCTTGTTCTCGTTCATTTTAGTTATGAATATGTTTTTTATTCCCTATCTGTAACTTAATCTCTGCACCAGCACAGCATGTAAACCATGTCACTTGAAAACCATGTCCACGATTTATGGTGGGCTACTTGTCTTACAATGCAAAAAGTAAACTTTGAAAGGAAACACTGCGAAACCTTGGATGAGATTAAGACCTGTTGTCAGGTGATATGCGAGGAATAATGTTATATTGTTTCACTGGTGGGTATTGAGGGCATCTTGTTGAATATCTCTTGTCTTTCCATGGGAGGCTGTGCTTCACATGCAGAAACTTATCTTCTGAATTATGGATTATATGAGACTTAATGTTGAAACACCCACCAACAATTTTGCTGTGGACAAACCTCCAAGATCATGAGCTCAATGCACAGCAACAAAAGAGAAAACAGGAAAAACAAAACCAAAATTAAGAATCATGTCCAGTATAAAACAGCTCACATGCATTTAAGTGTAAGGGTGCAATTGATGCTGAAGTTATAGTTCCATTCCCTGTTTAGTAGTCAAGTTTCATGTGAGTCTTTATTTTCTTATCCCATGTGTTTTTATTGAAGTTTCACTGCCCTCTCTCAAGTTCAAAGAGAGAGTTGAAAGCAATGTTTATTTAGCCAAATGAAAATGTCCTTAACTCCTGTAACTTAGAGTTGACCTACATCAGACAACCCTGGGCTAATTCAGAAACAGTCACAGCGTAGATTACAGTGGACTCTGTGTGCATAAACTTCCATGAACCTTGGTCATTGTCCCGAGATTCCTCTCAATTTAGTTCATTAATCGCTCTGTAAACATTTGATTTATTTCAAAGACGCTTCCAGTTACCTTAAATTGTATTTGTCTGAAACCAAAGTCATCTGACGGGATTTGCTCTATAGGCCTTCCCTGCAGCTGCAGCCCAAGCACAACTCTCACACAATCTAATTATCTTTGGTGCAGCAACATAACATCTGAGAGGTGAGCGGCTGCGGCTGACCATGATCATCTCACATGATGGGCAGCCAGTTGTATTTACAGATCATTGCCGTTTTACAATAATGCATTAAATTTAAGACCCAACTTATTTATCACTGGCCAAGCAGTAAATGTCATTATACTGGCTGAGGCTAAACTTAAAGAAATCAAATTACAGGTGTAAAGGCTGCAAAAACACTAAAGCTGGAGAGGACAGTTTTATTTCTCTCTGCTGTGTTTGTGTGTGTTTACAACTTATCTTTGACCAAAACAGACTGTATAGCTAATGTAAATTTTGGTTGAAGGTAAAATTCAACTGAAAGGGAAGAGACTTGAGTGAACTGAGTGATTAGGATATTTGGATTGATGTAAAAGAGCGTTGTTGCAGAGTTTTAGTGTCATCTTGATGCAATAAATGCACATTTACCAGTACGGGGATGAAGAGCAAAGAAAACAAGGAGCTACAACCATGCTATCAACGACATTGCTAACATGCTAATGCTTACCAAGTTGATTTTTACCATGTTCACTAACCCTAACCATCTTGGTTTAGGACTATAGCCTCCTAACCTTTGCAAAATTTAGTAGCAACCCGTGCAATAGGTGTTAAGATATTCCCCTTCAAAGCACAAATGTCAACTGCATGCTGGCTCTAAGGGAAAAGTCAGTGGATCACCAAAGATTATACGGCTTATCCATTGAAGAGTTGTTGAGATATTTCAATCCGGACCACAGTGTTGGAACAACGGACACGTCCATCCATGAAAGAGAGTTTTTTCCCATAGCTTTCAGCAGAACTGCTACATAATAGATTCAGGGCTTCTGAGCGCCCACAATAACTACCCTCCACCTTGTATCAACACTAATGTCACTGTTCACTCCACTGGGGACTCGTATGTCCTCTCGCTGGTCGCACTGACACGGTCCATTCAGTTGGCATCTGTCCCATGATCCCTCAGAGTTACAAAGTTCACCCAGTGCGTCTGGTCTGTGTCATGATCTGTCCGACTGTAATCCTAGGAGAAATATCAGTCACCATATGTGTGCTCTGTATACACAGCTTTGCTATCATGCTTTTGCACCTTGTGTGAAACTCTTGGACTTGTCCCTTTACACTATGCAACCGACTGTGTTTTGGTTTTCCTTTTTACAGTGTGCGTGTGTGTATGTGCGTGTTTGTGGTATCATCTCCCCAGTGTATTCTAGGCCTGTTACTCAGCTCTCACATGAGGATGACACGAGGCGTCTGGTTTCACTGTAAAATTAGGCTGACATCGATAGAGTCACAAGTGTCACCATGTGGCCACCCGGCGCTTCATGAAAATACACAGAACTTACTGTAAATTAACTGAGACTTCACTAAATCCTTTCTCCTCTTAGTGTACTTGTCAGTTTGTGTCATTGGCCAAAATGTGTGAGGTTGACCACAATTAAATCATTCTTTTATTTCTCATCATGAATTTCAATGATTTAGCTCAAACTGACTAGGTCTTGGCTGTCAGTTGGTTGTCAAAGATTTCTTATTTTGTACCCAGCTGTTGCGCCAAATATCTGGACTTATTTGAATGAAGCCCAACACATTTGTCGCAGAAGGATTCGACTTAACTTTGCTGGACAGATTTTTAGGTTATACGCAGTGAAATGCTGCCAACTGACCATTTGCTAAATACCTTTCCCAGTGATGGTCAAATCTTAGCTTAGCAACCCCAGCTAGCTGCAGCAGGCCTGGATGCTTTGGTTCGAACTGTGAACATTAGCACGCCCAGCTAACAAGTCATGGCTAACTATGCTTTGTGGCGTTACATCAGAAAAGAAATGCTTGGCAGCATTTCTCCACTGTGTCCAGCGACTCCAGCCAAATGAGCTAACAGCTGTAACTTTATATTTGACAATATGAGTATGCTAACTATTTCAGACATGTAGCTTATAGCCTCAGTCTTTGAGTGTAATATTCAACCATCACGTGCGCGTATAAAACCCCTTTTTAAATTCAGCTTTGGTTCTCATGGTAAAACAATATGACTGAAAACATTAATGTTTCAGTCAGCCAAAGTGGAAATAAACAATACCCTGTTGAGCTAGTTAGCCACAGGGTACAATGCAATCTGCCAGAGACAGTTGTTATTTCACTGGCAATATTGCCTTCATTGCCTTACATTTTAATTGATAAATCTACCACCATTGTCATTGCCATCAAAATACATTATGTGCCAGGCTAGAATTGAAAAGCTGGTATGGGCTAAGAGGGGCGTGGCTTAGTCATTTCCCTGTAATAGACAGTTAACCAACAAAACTAATCTTGAATTATTAGATGAATTACTTTGAAAGCAAGAATGCCCAAATGTTTCAAATCAGCCTCTGTAACACAAAGTAAATCCCAGCTGCTGAGTTGTGTTGCCCCGCCGGCCGTGAGTTGTTGCCCCTCCCTGGCCGGATCATTTGTTTCCAATGGCTGAAGGTCTCTGTTGCCCAGTCTGTGGCAGGACCAAATTAAGAGGCGCACTGAGGATGGATGAGCGCAGAGCGAATGAAAGATTGGCGGACAGGCTCAGATTTTTCCTGCTTTTTCTCCTTTCCTGTTGCTGCCTTCTGTCAGATAGATGATGTGTGAGGGAAATATTATTTGTTCTGTTTTCACTGTTGATTCTGTCTTGTCCTCCTCAGAGTTGCTATCTCAATTTTGATGACAGAACCCAGAGATGGAGCCAAAGTAAAAATGCTTTAATGTTTGCTGTTCTTGCTCCCCTCCCTACAGGAATAATTTACAGTTACTGATGGTGATTGATTATCATTCCCACTTGAGTTTTGCTGTGTGTTTGAACAGCCAGCTGTACAACTTTTCATTGTGCTTTAAGATCGGCAATTAAAGCAGTCGAACTGAGGTTAAAAGGAATTAGCATCACCGCAGTATATTTTAGTTTCTGTTGCTTTAGATATCCACTACAAAGCTACATACAGTTCAAGCTATAAACTGATACATCCAAACTGCACTGAGCAAAATGATCATCATTAAGCTGCCAGTCCAGTGTCGCTTAATTCCTTTATAATTGGCAAACTGGCAACAAGTTTGAGCATAAATCTGTATTGAGCCTGCAAATGATACAGCACAGTGTACAATGTGTTCCTGAGAGTACAAAAGGAAAAGACCAAGAGAAAAAGAGGTGTAGGCGTCACTTGTCACCAGCATTGTGACAAGTGTTATACAACTTCCAGTCAGTGTTTACTGCTGCGGAGCTCCGTGCCCTGTGGGGAGAAGAGGCCTCCGCTGCACTCAGGGTCATAGGTTACAGCTCGGTCCAGATGAAATACTTCATATCTGTTTGATTTCCTGCTCGAACGGACAGCGGGGTTAGGTCACCAAATATATATTGATCCAGCTGTCACACACATTGTCCCACTGAGTATTGTGTGTGAGTAACCGTTTGCCAAAAACTGCAATAAAAGAGCACAAGTCCTGGTTTAGTGTCCACAGTGGCGATCGAGCTTTCAGCGAGCAGTTGCCCTCGCTGCCTCTGTTGAGCAGCTGCTCGACGACTGAAAGTGCCTTAAGACTGCATGAGGCTCGGTCCTAATGAGCTACACAGGCTGGAGGTACATGTTAATGTGACGCATTCAACTTGACAGTCAATCAGCTGTGAAACGGGATGCCCGAGCGCAGATGTCCCGGGTATCTTGACAGTTGTTTCAGTGTGATGTTGTGCAGTTGCAAATTATGGTCATGTTTACCAATTACTATGATCATATGAATAATATAACATCAGCTGTAATCTTGACAGATGCTGTTCAATGGCTGTTATTACATTACAATATCACAAACTAGGTATGATCTGAAGTAGCTCCAACTCATGTCATGGGATCTTTCTGTGGAGATCGCTGGTGTGTTTGTCATGGAAATGCAGATGTTTGAATTGTCTGTTTGTGTTTCTAAGATCATGAATGAACATTTAGTCTTAATTCTTAACGTACATGAAAGCCTGTAAGTCTGGAAACATACAATTCTATGGCAACTGAGAAAGAATAATGTGGTATAATGTTGTAAATCTCAAATAAGAAGAACAGCCTCTTCTTTTGATATGAACATTAAATCATCACTTATTTCCTGTAAGCTATGAGCTACACGCTTGTCACGTATGTACAGCGCTTTCCTTTCCAAAAAGCAGTGACAGAAATGGTCCCATGACTGTGTTGTTGAGGGTGGCGTGAGTCAGTCGGTGACTATGACGTCATCCTATAGAGATGGATCATCACACCAGTTACAAAGGAGTGGGTTACAGTGTGCGTCCTATTTACCACCCCTGACAGTCACTATATGTATGTTTCATGTAAGGCCTCATTTTACAACCCCCAACCACCACTATCATCATCACCTCTACCACTAACCTTAACTGTCAGAGACCTATCTCCTAATGGTCAATTAAATGCCTTGATTTTAGCCAAAATGGCGTGACAAGGAATTACTTACCAGAGCTGGGTGGGTTACTTATCTGTAAATGGTGGTTCCTTAGCATTTGGTGGCATTTGAGGGCCCCGATCACAGGATAACTGCAGGTCATTTGTATGTTAATGACTCAATGACATGTAGTTAAGTTGGGTGTGTGGCTAAACGCCTCGCTGGAGCGTAGAGTGGGGCAATGTAGTCAGACGTATAGAATAAAAAAAAAAGAAAAAAGAAAGAAAAAGAACAGGCATACAGCAAGGACACAAAGTTTACAAAAAAATATATATCACAATCATCTTCACCAACAGATTTTATATTTTTTCTTAAATCCTCAAAGCACCCAGAAATAACGCTAATGAATATTTTCAGTAACCGCAGAACAGAAACTAAATGGACCTTAAGGCCTGAACGCTTGTTCAACTACTGCTTCTAAGGTCAATAATCAAACTTGAGACTCAGAATATATTTATATAATAAAGAAAAATAAGCAGCTAAAGCCTGTTTACTTACATCATACAGTGTGTAGTAAATAAAGTGCTATATAAAGTCTCTAGGTACAAATTATGAGTTAAATTTAACAGCAAGGTCAAACAAGTTGCTTTAATTTCTGATTTGCGTCCGCTAACGGGTTCAGATGGCCTGAAACAAACTGAGTCATAACCAGAGTGAAAGTGTTTATACCCTTTGCCAATGGCCGCACACAGAGCAAAACACCTGCTGTCGTAGAGGGCGGCCAGACACAATAAACTGTGAACTGGGGGGATCAGATGCTGTTCATTGATCTGACAATCCCTTCAGTTGAGGCATACTGATGGCCTCGCTGTTATGGATGGGGTATGACATCATCCTGTTGCGGAAAGACATCCGTGCGGGGAAGTTAACTGGAGAAATCATTACCACGTACCTTTGTCGAGAGCGTTTATAATCATTTTCATCGTAGTAAAATCTAACACAATGTTTTGCAGTTAAAAATGAATTGCCACCTAATTCTGCAATCACTCAGACTTTGTTTGCCGTTACCTAACAATATAAAATAAACTGTTTGTCAGAGAGCACTGTGGCATTGTTTTTAATTCCAAACAACTCCCATATGTAATTTAACACGGTGTAGGCCCCTTTCAATAAGCACCGGAGCTATTGATCTCCCCTCCTTCTGTAGCACTCCTAAAGAGAAAGCAGAAAGTTGTGTGGATGTTCTATGCAAATGTTTAGTGTATTAGCATACACAGTTGTAATTAAAGCATAATTAGAGAGACAAATGGTGCTGTGAAGCTCTGCGCCTTGGCTCCGGAGTCTGTTTATCAGCAGCCCCTTGTTTAGTCGGCTAAAACAGGTTTATATGAAACAAGCGCCGCCGACTGCTGCATTAATTGTTATCATTGCCTTGGAAAGCAAATAGGTGCCATAGCGCTGCGGACTGTGAGAGGAGAGAGCCGTACAGGGACCGGGACAAATTAGTGTGGAAAATGAGAGTGTCGAAATTGGAGAGGGATTAGCACAGACGATAATGAAGCAATTAAAGAGTAAGCGCTCAGCACTCAGGTGCCTTTACTGAGCTGGTTCACTCCAGCTGCTTTCAGACGCTCCAATGCAAATATATCCCCAACGGTGAGGGGAGGTAACACTCTGTCCTAATACATCACTGATACAGACTGAGAGGGGAGAACACGACATGCTGCAGTATAATGCAACGTGACAAAGTACATCGCAGTCTGGCACAACAGGACATGACAAGATAGCACAACAAAACATCAGATGACAGAATACAATACAGCGCAAGACAACAACAACAACAACAACAACAACAAAATAACCAGTAGGAGATCTGAGGGTAGATAAGGGCAGTACAATCCTACTTGTTAGTAAAATGACCAAAAGCATTCCCCTTGTTAACCGGCCATCCCCTGTCTGCACCCCTGCTAGCAGAGAAAAGTGGGTGTTTAGTTGAAGACACCGAAGCAACAGACCGATTTGAGCCCCGCCCTTCTCTCATTTTCATGTTGGATCTATGAGATTCTCGAAATCATGCATTGTAAATGCTCAATTTCAGCCTAAATTCGCCATATTTTCACGATCAAAGAGACAACTAGCTATGTGTAGTCCAGAGGGTGAATGCCTGGCTCATGGGCTGGGCCAACCTACTCTACATGGTGCTTCGAATTCCTCCAACAGTGTAATCGTCAATGGTGGGACTTAAATTTAACTGCTGATGGCATTGTGTAATGTGTATGTGTTAAATCGACTACTTATATGCCCTTTAATGCTCATTTACAAGGTGCCCGTAGATGTGCAAGTAGCTAAACCTGTATAAGTACGTAACCACAGTAACAACAGTTGTGTGACAGGGCAGCACAAAGTCAGTGCTTCAGCTTACATTAACAGTGTCTGGCTAGGGTCAGGAAACAGAAATACCTGTTGGGTTCAGGTTGGGATCAGTTTCTTCCCTACCCGGTCTGCAGCTCTAAACTCTGAGCTGAGCTATTAAGCTGTTTTGGTTTGAAATGGTGACACGAATGTTCCTCAAACAGGAGTAAATACTGAACTTGTTGGGGAATATGTTCAGTGGTTGATAACAACAGAAGTCTATGGTGCAGACAAAGAAGCTATTCAGACCCTGGCTAAACAGGCAGTATTTGTTAAAGGGATCAGTTTGTTGCTAGTGTTGGTCTTTACGCTGGATTTGTTGGGTGTACAAATGCTGCAACACGGTGCAGGAAGATGGCGCAACCCAGGTCAGTTCCATTATGAACAACCAGGAGATGCTTAAGCCAAAGTGATGCAGAGTCTGTATTCAACTGCAGATGTTGTTCTTATATTCTGTCTAATATTTAGACAGTGAATACCAAGCTTGCGAATTATGTAAAAAGATGGCAACGAGAGCCAGAGGTAGGAGGAAGCGAGAAAAAACGGAGAGGAGAGAGGAAGAGACGGGGGGCTGTCTATAGCGATGCCAGACGTCTATGGTTGGGGGTAATAAAGCCCCTCTCAAAGTCAACAGTTCAGAAACTCCTTTGTCCTCCTAAAAGAGCTTTTAATTTTTAACACAAACTTGCACTTAGGTATGCATGAACTTTGGTAAAATCCTGAGACATGTGTATAAAAGGGCTTAATAGATGACGGTCATGTGCTCTGCTGCCGGGTAATGATGTCAGCCCCTCGATCTCATTCCCTCTCTGCCTCTCTTTTGGCTTCTTTGATAGAGGAGGGCCTAATGTAAATTTAATTTGGAGTGATGTATGGCAGGGATGGGTGAGTGAGTGAGAATGGGGTTCGGGGTATTGGGTGATGTGTGTGTGTGTGTGTGTGTGTGTGTATGGGGGGGATGATGGGAAATTGGGGCTCATGAGCGAAGGTGGAGAAGGCTGAGTCGATGGGGATGGAGGGGTGAGGAGGTGGGGTAAGGGGTGACGGGTGGGAAGACAGGAGGGTGTGTGTTGTGGGGGGGGGGGGGTAAGATAGGGTGTCTGAAGTGTCTCAGTGGGGGGAGCAGCTGGATTGGGGCGCTGCCACTTTGCCAACACTGTCTTCTTTAAGCAGGATTAATGACGACGTACGCCCCATATGCATCCATGAGCGTGCGGGCCTCCCGTATGCGTGAGCACGGCCCCCCCACACACATGCACACACTCCCACCGCCTCGCACACTCTCTCCGTGTCTGATTTACACAGACATGATCGGCCCCCGCCATGCCACATTTACCCTCAACAATGCGGAGGGGAGGGACGGTTTCTTTTGGTTTCCAACAAGAGGGCGACATCTGAATGGGAGGAGGCTAAACACTCCCCGAGTTTGCCTCTTCAAAGACCCCCAACCCTCCCTCCCCTGTCGTCCCCTTGTCTCACTTCAAATGAAGTGGACAAATGCTAAATCAATGTTTTTAGTGTTCCTCATCACCATCTTTATCCCCCCTCTCTCATTGTTTCCTGGCAGATTGAGAGGGTATTGATGGCCATGACTGTCACAACTGCAGCTATCAAGGCCCCCCCCCCCCCAACGTCCTCCTGGTGTTTGTCCACACTCACGAGGACACGCACTCAAACAGAAACAGTCTATGATGGTGTGCAGAAATCCCTCCATCCTCCATCTATTTTGCATTAATGCTGCAGGATTTTCCCAAACAGTTTCTTCATGCGCAGTCATCATGGAGGAGGAGATGAAATCCAGATCCTATCTGTGGACTTAATGAGTTTCCGCAAACGATTGCGCTGTAAATTGTCATGGGGTTATTAAACAAAACATGGAAATTGCAATAATTGCATGTAGAATGCAGGTATTGTTTCAGCCATAAAAATCCTTTTTCATTAAGTTAAAATTAGTTTGGCGATGCTCAGAGCGCAGAGAAGCCCGAATCCAGTCTCTGTTTTATTTTTATTGATCCACCTGTAATGTAATTTTAGCGCCTTTCCGGCTACTGGCAACGTAACGTGTTCAGAAACTCCCAAATTTCATTTTTAACTTACTTTCGTTTAACCAAATACCGAATGAACACACAGATAATTTCAACTTCCCTCTATTGACAGCATCATCATCATCATCTCCAGCTCCACAGTGTGCTGTAATGGATGCAGGGTAGAGGAGGATGAGCAGGGGTCGAATGAATAGTGAGTGGTATTCATCAGACCAGGGGGAAGCGGCAGCCAAGATCCAATTATATATATTCATTAAGTGATAATGATATCATGGTCTTTTAACTGAGAAGAAAAGGGAGCGTAATTGAATAATAACAGTTGTACAATCCCAGAGGATTGGACCCCCCACCCACCCACCCACCCTTCCTCCCCACATTCCCACCACCACCACACAGACACACACCCCGACATAGTGACCCCCCGAGGGGTGGGGAGCAGGAGGGAGGGCACGGAGACTGAGGAGCGAGGATTGATGGAATTCTATTACTCCCTGATAGATTTATTATGAAGGCCTGAGTGGACTCTCTGCTCCACTTTGTCACTCACACTAATCAGCGGAGGGGAGGGAGGGCAACTCATGCCCCCCTTTGTGTGTCCCCACCCTAAAACCCCCTCTCTTTCTCCTCTCCTGCCCTCCTGCCCATCACCAAAGACAAGGTTAGCAGCCGTCTGACAGGCAGACGTGGCGGGTGGCCATTTTGGATCCCCGTGAGCCGAGAGATCGCTGTGGCAAATGGGCCAGCTGAGCTCCCCTGACCTCCAGGGTGAGCCCTTCATTTGTTTATTAATGGAGGGCCATGTGCAACACCATAAGGGCGGCGTGTCATGCCGAGATCAACAGCCTTCGCATGGCAGCCCATCCTGACCGCTTGCTACCTCTCAGCAACCCCCACACGGAGAAGACCTAAACAATTTGTAAACACTTAGCATGGTGATGAGGCACTAGTTCACGCCCCCCTGCAGTTTAGACATGTATGCATGAGGTGACAACATGCAGATGAAAGCATAGTGGTGCATGGTCACTGATGCTGAATGTGGATGACTGGTTAATGTAAGTTTTCTGTAGTTTCCTGATTATTTAAGGGCAAAAGTACAATATTTTTACGCTCTCATCCTGAAACTGTGGCCATTCTGACTTTACGTCCCAGTAAAATCACTAGCATGCTAAAAGGCTGCTACCCATGTTTACTTTTGGTCAGATTCTGTCAAAAGCCTTTGAAGTTATTTAAGTAAAATTAAGTTTTTGCAGAGTCTCTAAAATGAGGGTAGTGAATAATTATGACCCATAATCAGAACGGCTTCATTTATGAGACTAAGGCTGGAAAAAAAAAAAAAAAAAAGTCTGAATTTCCTTTTTAACTTTGTGCAAAACCTTGTGCTCCGTAATTGGGATTAGCACAGCCAGATTTCTGCAAGAGAGACCTAATTTCTTGGCCATTTATATGCATAATGGTTTTTAACTAGGTTTTTACAAGAGTGCATGTGCAGGACAAAGATTTCACACAGGAAGCAGCAGTGTAGCGAGATGACAGGAGGGATGGATTCAAAATGATTTAATTAAAGTGCAGCGACTGACGCTGGCTATCTTCTCGAGGCCTAAATAAGTAGCACCTCTCAGTTGAACAGCTCATTTTGTGCAAAATTCAGAACAAACTGTTATAGTCACCAGGTTACTGCAAAACATTCCCCGAGTAACCTGGTTTCTTGTGTGTAACTGACTCACACACCCAAACTCTAACTGTATCTATGACTATATTAAATTAAGGCATTTGTTTAAATAGGCCAAAACCCCATAAATCATTAATCTCCTTCCAATGGGTTTAAGATGCACACAGTACAGGCCACCCTCTGTCTGTTGTATCTCTTGTTTTAATGTCAACTTTGCAGCTACTCTCCTGTGAAAGTGAATATCCCCCGTCCCCCACTTACAGCATTCAAGTAGCACATTTGTTTGCACACTTGCACGCTCCCGCTGAAATAAGTGCGCGCGCACTCGCGTTAGCAGTGCTCAGGAGAGATATTCATTGAGAGAGACAGTGCAGATCATTATGCTGTGTGGGTTTGATCCCCGGATTAGCGGGAGAAAGACTGGGAGAGAATCATTGTCATTGCACTCCTAACGGGCTTCCACTGTTTACCCTGCTCTTGTCTTACGCCACTCACTTCAACAGCGAAAGATAAACCAGTCCAGCAGCAGCAGCCTGTGTTTGTATTCCCTGGGGCATCATGTCTGCCATACTAAGAAGCCCCTCTGACTTGAGGGGGCCGTGGAGTCTGTACCTGTGTGTGTGTGCATGTCAACAAGCTGGAAGTGAAGCTGTGGGATGCTCAAGAGTCAGTTTTAGGTATATAACTGTGCCTGGATTTCATCTCTTATAAAAGTATAAAAGTGCAAACCCCCGACACAGCGTAGTTCAGTCACAAAGCACTCAACTGTTTACGAGTTGTGCAGGGCATCTGTTATTTGTTAATGTGGTTAAACCCTCTGTTTGGGCTGTCTGCTGAATCAAAATGTGATTTCGGCTTCCCAAGGATTTCCAAAGAACATCGCTGAACGCCCTCTTTAAAAGATTTATTTTACGGTTATTAGAAAAAGTACAACATGTCGAGCTCAAATGAGCTTCTCAGCAAGTGCAGAGGACACCTATATTTTCTAATTTTATATGTTGTAAGATGACGGTTTGGGAAGCAGGGAACGTGGTTATAATTTTGGACTCAGCATCTGGTTAAGAAAGATGTGTGTGACACTTCCTGCATAACTTAAGACAAATATACCCTACTTTTACCATAGAGCCTGCAGTGAATTGTACCTGGCTTATTTCCATGATAGGGACAAGCGTATATATTGATAAATATAATATATTTTCATGTTCATTGATCATGTTCATTTCTTCTTCCAGGAGGAGGGATATTGTGTTTTAATGGATTAACTAGATGTTTGCACTACTGCAGCTGCAGCTTTGTCTTACACAAATTTATTTGCATCTGTCTTGTAAATAATGTGACTTTTATATTATTTATTATCAAAATATTAACATCTCAATAGTTATTTATATTTCATATACAGCAAACTATCTTTCCATGACCTTAACCGAGTGGTTTTAGCGGCCGAACCCTAAGAATACTGTAATCGTACATCAGTGATCGGGACACTTTTGGAGCGCTGGGTCCAATTTTTAATGAAAAATACATTTTTTTCTGAAACGATCAATACAAAAACTGGCAGGTACAAAAAGAAAAACATTCATTTGGCCAGAAAATACATTTTGAATCGAATGTTACTGTTTGTCCAGGTTGCAAACAGTTTGATTTGGTTATTGGATATTTACACTGCATTATTACTGTTTACATAGTTGTTCCATGTGGCATCTCATCCGTCTTTTGGGGTTAATATGGCCAACATGTGTCTCTCCGACCACCCCCGGTTTTGGGTCGCCATATCATGTTTACGCTTTGAATTTATGTTTTTGCGTTATTTGATCAAAACTCAATCACAGTAAATGGGATCTTAGAGGTAATACGAGCATCAGACAGGGATCTTTATTTTGCTTTTCGCTTGCCTGCATGCATATGGGCCTGTAAGGCACTGGGTAATGTGTTCTCTGTTTGATGTGAGATTTCCAATCAATGGCTTTTCCCAAACTTCTCTCACCAAACGTCACCACCTCCCTCGGGTGGTCGTACATTGTCTTTCCACTCCGCTGTTTACACCCGTGCGCCTTTGATACAAACGTCTATTTGTTTTCTGAGGCCTCAGCCTCGTATACCATGAGGCAAGATAAATATTTTGAAGCATAGTCATAAATAATTGATTTATGTCACACAGGAAAGCACGGCATCCCCACTTCACACAGCCTCGGCCGTGCTTTGTTTTGGGCGGGAGTAGAACTGAGAGGACAATAATGTTTACCCTGGTGGTATTGCAATTAACAGAAGAAAACAGCTGCATGCATGCATCCGAGGCTGTGTCGAATTAAAGAGCGATCGCCAGCAAGTACAACTCTGGCTTTTGTTTACGTGTGGCGAGGGAGAGCGGTAAACAGAACTGGGTGAAGCGGGTGACTGATACGGTCCCCCTGATGGGAGAACTGCAAATTGATTCACACACATGCCAAGATGGTTGAGATAGGCCCGTCTCTCTGTCTGTCAGCCGTCTGTCCTGTTTTTACTCGTCCCTCTGTCTCTGCGCGTCAGCTTATCTTTTTCACGGATTTTAAATTTGTTCTGTCCTCTCGGCCTCTCTTTTGTCCGTCCTGTCTCTCCCTCTCTGTCTGCTTCTCTCTTTCACTGTCTCTCTCTCACACACACACACACACACACACACACATACTCACACACACATTTGCACAGAAATTCTCATTACCTCATTAGCAGAGGCAGCTCTCATTTAGCTCTTTAATGACGGTTCTAGATGAATGGGCCTGGTGCTGATCCCAGTGCTGTGACTGGATTAGTGATAATGACTGATCTATGGGAAGTGTGACAGCCTCATCTCAACTCTCCCCAGGTCTCATCCTCTTGCCCGGGGCCAACCAAAGTGAGGTCCACAGGCCAAGTCTGGCCCCTCACACAGTTTAGGACTTCATGGTCCACCCCCAGTGGTTCAGAGTGTGAAAAGATTAGTCTGTGGTCAGAAGATGTTAAGGCAATTTTCAGCAAAGTAGTTTTCTTCATACATTTTTTTATCTATTAAGGTTATTATCTTAAACCCTGCACCTTTCATACCTAGTCACGAATGATCTAAGTTTTATGGTAACTTGATTCAATGATCGTATGTGTTTTGTGCTGTTTTGTATAACGATTAACCGATGATCGATGAGTTGTTTGATCGTGCATTTGAAATTAAATCAAATAAAGATCTGAAACACCAACACTGTGCAGTTTCCTATTACCTTTACTCCTATTACATTCTACCATCTTATAAGCTATTTTAGTGGAGATTGTGTATACTGAATAAAGAAATCTGCACGTTGGTCAGGTACAATAAGGATGTGGTACTTTTTGTATATTTATTTGTGAAGAGTGAAAAGAGTGACAAATTATCCAGATTATATGTGTCTAAAAATGTAATTATTTAATTTAATCTTAAATGTAGTGACTATTATTATTAACTTTTATGCCGACATGGACCTTGGAGTCTTAAAATGCTTGGAAAGAAATGTAAATATGTGGTGTGGTTCACCTGGTATGTGTGTGCACACTACACATAGAATAGAACAGAGTAGAGGTCAGTGTGTGTCAGTCAGCGCATATGTGCATTCGGAAATCAACACTGAGTCCTCGCTGCACTGAGCTGGGATGCATTTCAGCCTGCTCCACATCATCTGCTCTCTCTCTCTCTACCCTGTCTCCATCCGTGAGCCAAAAAAATAATCTTAAAATTGGGGCATCTGTATCTCCATGACAACTGGGCAAACCTTTCATCACCTTTCATCTACTAAAGGCTCCAGAACAGCTATGGAGTAACCCTCCGGTGAGATTATTTTCCATTATTATTAATCATTTTTATCGTTCCGAGACAAAAATACACTTTTTCTTTATTATACTATGATTTTTATCTGTTTTCACCCTTGATTGAAATTTACATGCGCACATTCTCACATTTCCCTCTCTTTACGTGCACTGTCAGCACGACCGTAGAGTCATTTTGACTCAATAGACGACAAAGTAAACAAAGCAAAAACTCCTAAAAAGTCACAGGGTACAAGATCTTGGGGACATTAAGGGAAGCGACAGGGTTCAACCAGGAGGCATCGATGTCACTAATGAGTCCCTACCCATCCTTCTGCAATCATGCACACACATAATCCCACTTCTATTCATCTTGTCTGTTACATCTGTAGATAGTACAGGTATAGATATTTACAGTGTATGTGCAGATCTGTGAATCCTTCTCACCTATGTCTTACTGGGCGGTTTACTGCCAGTCCCACCATCACGCCACAAGTTGAACCCCGAGGCCTTGGCTTGATCCCCTACAGTCAGCCAGCAGCTGATCCATCAGAGCTGCTGGTCAGCCCCCAGCCTCTGCAGACCCGGGGCATCCAGTCTAAGACCACAGGGGACTGGGATCTCTGTCTGGAACACCCAGCAAGACCACTGAGACCCACTGAGGCCCAGGCAGGCTGAATTAGTTCGGCCTATTAAGGTGCTTGAGGTGCTTGTACCAAGAGCTTTTTAAGTCTGAGTCGTTAGGCAGCACTTTATAGCATCGGCACTTAGCTGGTTAGACTGCTGATAATGCTCTTAATGTTTTAAAATAGCAAATACATTAAAGAAACTTGTCATTAATAAATCTGTTGGCTTATTGCAACATAAAGCAAGACACAATAGAAAAGAATTATATAGAAAAGTAATACTGACAAGTTTATTTATATTTATATCTATATATTAAATTTAAGTAACAGATTATTTTAATCAATGTTAAATTTCACAGAGAAAGCGTTACTTCTCTTTTATTCTTATCCCTTTATTATTCTTTTTCTTTTGTATTCGTAGTGTTTGTGAGAATCCCGGAAAACAGAACGCTGTTGCTTGCAATTAACTTTCAGAAAGCGATCGTGCGAACGGCACCGGTGGCTTGGGTTTGCTGCCGAGGCTCAACATCCGACACTGGGAGGAACTTTGGGTCGATGGACGGTTCGACGGAGAGTCGGACTTTGACTGCGATGATGGAGGCCAAATCATAATCATGATGACAGTTTTGGCAGGTATTGATGAACAATGTCCTAATAATGGGGGAATCTGATGTTAAGATACTGAGAAGGGGAAAATGTATTTTGCTATTTAGGAATTCACTCTTTATTTTGCATTCACTCTTTTGACATACCATCACTGTTGCAGCTGACAACAGCTGGAGCTCTTGTGATCAGATTTCTTGTTAACAGGAAATAATATGTATTTCATTTAATAAACTGAATAGACAATTAACTATTACTAATTATAAACTTTCTGGCATTCTGCCTGAAAAGCAAAATGTTGATTTAATATCAATATTCCCACACACCTGTCATACTTTTTAAGCCAGGACGTATTCATTACACATCTGCATAAGAATACTGCATAGGTGAAGTATGGCCATGCTGTATCAGAGTGTCTATATCTGTGTGAAGTCTAGGAGGGCTAGATAATGTAATACCACCCCCCCTCCCCTCCTCCTCCCCCACACGTTACCCCACGGTGTGTGTGCCCAAGGCAGTGGGCGCCCTGGCTCCTGTGACTAGTGGGTTTGCTCCCTTCAGCAGCACCACTCATCTCCCTCTTTAATGTCATTTAGCTGCGGGGTGGCCAGCGCCTCACTCGCCCATTAATCCCATTCCAAATGCCATAACATTTCCCAAAAAGCCCCTGCTTCTTAAAGCCGATAATTAGAATGTCTATTTAAAGTTCACCGCTCTCCCTTGCCGTTATCAATTAAAAGCCGTTTAAAGGAGATCGGTGGCAATCGTCAACAAATTAAATTTCTCCCTCGCTCTTTGACGTTAAGTCTAGAATGCATAATAGGGGTCACAAAAGGCCCTCTGAAAGGAGAGCGAAATCTGAAATTTCCAAATAGTTCTGCTGAGTAGCAGAGCTGCCATAATTCACCGTGGCTGCCAGGAGATGCAGCATGCAGTGAGAGTTTTGGAAGGGCTCTATCATCATGTGATATAATTTGATAGAGGGAAAGATGTGGAAAAGAGGCCAAGCGAGGTTCTGATTAACATTATCAAAGCTTGGGCAAAAAGAGCAGTAAGGTCAGCTAGCCAATGATGCACCAAACGGACAGGACAACATAGGTTTTAATGGGATAAAAGCTAATAAAAATCGTAATCAAAAGCCTCACATTCCTCTCCCTGCTAATTTTATTGGTGCAGAAAAAACATTAATATTTTGGTAAATGGCACGTGGGTGTACAAAGAAACAAATTCTTGAATCTTAAACTCACAAGCTTGTGATATAAAACATCATGAATCATTTCTTCAGCACACTTCCTGTCATTTTCTTGCACGTGCCTTCAGTTTGTTGCACAGTTCACGGGCCCGCACAGGTAAAACGTTTTCTTTTCATTTGAACCGAGATAAAGAAATACCGGAGGCAGAAAGAGATTTTCATTCGGGGCGTCGTCTCATTACTGGCTGACGATGATACATTAGTGTCGCACACAGGAAAAGGATCATTTTCCAATGGAAGCCCAAACCTTATTGTTGGGAATGTACCATCTGGATCTCAAAGGGCTTCGCTCCCACATCTATCTTCTCTGGGATAACACAGGAGTCGGCGCAGGGAGGAAGACTGATGGGTGATGAATTATGTATACTTTTAGCAAATTGTGATATTTGTCTGGCAATGGGATGCTGCATGTGACATACCCAAATCATCAGTGTGAGCATGTGGCAAATGATCTTTCCTTAGGCATTATCTCATTAGACACATATCTGTTTTGTATTAACTAACTCATTTTGAAGTACATGCCGTGTTGAGCTTGCGTTTTGCAGCTCTCGCACATTTATCCTGCAAATATTTGTTAAAACCGTTCCTCCTTGCAGGCCTGAATGTCCAGGAGCGAAGCCCGTAAAAGAAGTCAACACATTATACAATTTGATGAATAACTTTTTGTTGGCTGTGTGCATGCATGCAAAGCCCATTATGTTTGATGTCGCTCTCAGGGGCACACAGTGTCCCCTTGTTCCTCCTACCTCTGACAGTGACAGGGTGAGCCTGAGGAGGTGTGCCCTCTAATAAAACATTTATATCCGGGGAAACAGCGTGTCCAGCTCTAGCCACAACACTGGCTTTGACACCAGGGGCTCTTTTGAAGTTTGCCACCGAGATTTAGAGGCTTTTCTAAGGGGGGCCCATTGTTCAGGACTCTCCTCCCTTCACATTCCCTCCCCCTGCATCAAGATGCTTGGTGCTAAAGTCTCACAGTAGTCTGCAGCCACTTCAAAAGATGCCCCACATGAAAGGGCTCGGTTTGACCCCTGCCCAGTAAGTAGTGGCTAATTTGGTAGATCGAAAAGCGGGGTAATTTGTATCAACTCAGTACGTTACTATGCGGCTAAACAGGAAGGTCATGCCTTTATGCCGTGGCCTTAGCCCCAGCCCCATAGCAACAAGACATCAATGTAACATCAGTTCCCCAAAACACCGGCATGCACTCCCTCTAAATGATGCTTGTAAACAAGGCCCGATTGTGGTGAGACAATCGGCCTCCAATTGTGGTGCACAGGCGTGCAAAAGGAAGCGAAGTGAGGACAGGAAGTGTGTGTTGCAATTTTTTTTTTTTTTTGGCAACGCCGGCATGGGATAACTGTCCTGCTTCGCCTGGGAGATAATGTCTGATAATGATAGGCTAATGGTGCTCGGACTGATTGAATTAGGCCAGAGGTCCAGTGGGTCAGAGCCCTGGAGCCTACGGGTGACTCACCTTTCCCCCGCAGCTCCACAGACACACACACACACACACCCTCCTGGGAAAGGCAAACGGCAGAGATCGGTGTTTTCCCCCCCGGTCCCAGTTTTTACAGCTCAACCAAAATTCTCATGGTGCTAAAATCAATGTTGCCATTGTTGGGGCCAAACGGCACGTCCTGACCATGGCCAATGCAAAGAATTCCAAGTGGCAGGGCCTGCTGGCCTGTTGGGATCTACAGATTTGATTACGAGGAGGGCCAACGTTGTTTTTCAAGCCTGTCACATAAAGGGGGTCTTGTTCGGGATCGGGACAATGGGACCTCTAAGTGGCATGTGAAACTGACCCGACTATGTGCAATAATTCAAGCCTTTGATTTGACAAATGTTTTTGTGCCTTCCTCCACATCTGCAAATACCTCCACTTTTCTGCATCCCCTCTTGTTCTTCTTCTCTCTTCCCCTGCCAGACGCTGTTCCAGCCAGAACTGGCATGCACGAGATTCACCTCGCCCAATGAAAATAGGAGGGGAGAGAAATGAAAAGAGCGCAAGGACTTTGGAGGAGAAAAGAAGAAAAGAACTCATCGTGTTGGAGGGAAAATGGTGGGCACGCAGATAAGTTTGGCTGTTTGGCTTTTGTTGTTTGAATTAAAATAAAGGTTTCCTTCTCTGCTGTCACATTGCATTAGTGGCAGCTGCGATGGCTGCTATCAGCCCTGCTCCTGGCTGCGGCTCTGTGTGGAGCGAAGCTGACGGTGTGTGGAAACTAACACAGGCACTGTGCTGTGACCGCGTCACCTGCAATCAGGCCCAGCAGCCAGCCAGATTAATCATGACAGTAGGCAATATTTCCAACATTATTAGAAGAGAAACCTAATATTTTGGGACATCAGGGATCTCGGTGCCGGTGTCCATCAAAGTGAGAGCCTTCATTTAATGCTCCTTGGATGGGTAACCCTGGCACTTAACCCCTTTTAGATATTCCATCTCTCTCCTCTCCTCCTCTCCACACACACACACGCACAGAAACTCACACACAAACACATATACAGGCTGATGGCTTATGATGAGACATCCCTCCCAAACAGAGGTGATGCATTTATTCCCAACACAATTTCTCACTGCCATTACGCCATGTTTTCACAAAGCCAAACAAGAAATTGTACACCTATATCTGCCCCGTAACATCAGTCCTATTTGCTGGGGATTGTGCAAAGGGCTGTGGGGGTTAGTGAAAACAAAATGGACCTGCCACACCTGTGTACATGTGCGACTGTGTGCGGGAGCGAGTGTTTTCATGTACTGTGCGCGTATGTGTTTCAGTAACCACTTTGTGCTCTTTACAGGTGTGTGCTGTGAGCCTTGTATTTGGCTGTGGGGCGTCTGGGGGGTCTTTTTGTACTTCTCCGTGCACCCCTAACACTTACACTTTCTATTTTGTTTGTGTGTGTGCGTGCACGTGTGTGTGTGTGTGTGTGAATTGAGTTTGATTTGATGCGATTGGGTCTGGCATGCAGTGTGTGCAGGTGCTGTGAATCGTAGAGCTCCCAATCGTGACTCATCCCTCGCTCCTCTCCTCTGTTCCCAGGACGTTTCACCCCTCAGAAGGTCTGTCGATAGGACAATGTGTTTGCATATGGATTAACGAAGGCTCAGACACATGCGAGCGTCGACACACACAAACACACGCATGTGAGCAGCAAAGAGGAATGTATAATGCATGTATACCTGTGTGTCCATTCTGCTGTATATGTACATTTGAACGTTTGTCTGAACATTAATGTTTGTCATACAGAGACTCATCAACAACATATGTTATTAAGTGGAAAACCTTTATTTACATGGCAGCTTTTGAGTGAGTAAAAATATAAAGAAAAATAAAAAGTTCTTATAATAATCCCACAAAACATAATTAATAATATATATCACACAATATTGTTAAATATTTTTTTTTGCATTTCAAGGCAGCTCATTTATTAGTTGTTTTCTAGCTTTTAATTATATCATTGTTCATGAGCAGATCGAGTTCGATATAGTATTACGTGTTATAACAAAACATAATAATATTACCAACAGAGCAAAGTTGGCAAAATGTCACTTAAAATCAAAATGCAAATCTGAAAACATACACAAAACTATACAATATAATATAATATAACATACACAGCTAAAAACTGGTGAGCAACTTCACCTGCGCGCAATACTCACCCATTGACATCCATTCTTTGACCTACTGTGCTTTCACGATCTGTATACATACACTACATCGAGATACTGCATCAAAGACCAAACGCCATATCAATCATATTGATCCCCCACAATCGGTGCTGTTTATTTGCTTGTCAAAGGACTCAATTGGCAATCAATGCACAGTTTAATTTTGCTCATTGACTGACTGTACTGTGCGTATTAGTGTGTGCGTGTGTGTGGTAGCGTCCCCTCGTTCTCCGAGCCTTGTTTAGGGGAGGAGAGGGGGGCGAGACAATGTTGTCCTGCTGGCATGTGCCTCGGCTGTGTTCATCAGGGGGTTTGGGGTGCCTAACACACCATGGCGGTCCCCCATTTGTTTAATTTGTAAGGCTCTGACATCAATTGTTGAGCTTCATTTGCCCCATCGAAACGTCACATGTCACTGCTAATGGGCCAAGCTGTGCATGTGCGACATACGCGTGTGACACGCGTGTGTAAATGCAGCAGGCCACGGACCGTGTGACTGTACATGTGTGTGTGTGTACTTGTTAGCATGGGAGGGCTGGGTTTGGAAATATATTCAGTTTTCATTAAGGACCGACAATTCTCTTAGGGATTTTATTCATGTAAGATCGAATATATGAGGTGAAACAAGTACGCCACAGTTCATATGGTTATTTTTCCATGTCTGCAATAACAGTAGCTTAGAGTAAACAGTGTATAAGCCTAAATTTGTATAAGCAAAGACAGGTAGAAGCAGATTGAGAGATGTTTAGATGCTAATGTTCAGAAGAAATAAGAAACCACATATTTCAGTACACTGAAATATGGTATTTTCCATTTATTTATCTGTTAATTATCTATTCATTCAAGTTTTTTTGATTATAGTTACAATAAAATAAACAGTGGTTGTTGGTCTGAGATGGGACATATGGCAAGAAAGTCTTATATACAGATATATATAGATAGATAGATATAGATATATAGATATAAGCCCAGTCAGCACACACTACCTTTCCCATTCTTATCTAAATCTTGCTGAAAATAATGGAAAATTTAAGTTGCTGTCAACCTGGATGTTATTCTCAGTATTTTATCAATTAAGATCATTGGTCATAATAACATTTTAATTACCGCCTCCAGTGTAGGGATTATTGGAAATTCAGCATGCTACACGGCTGCAGCTGCATGAATTTCAAGGGGACTAGTTTTTACTTTCTGTCAGACACAAAAAGAAAAGGCTTCGAGATCCTTTCTGGTGCACTGGAGTTTTTGGAAAGCTGCAGGAGGCTTGCACTGCTTGCCCCAGTCAACAGCAACCTTTCCTTTATTTTCCAAGTCTCCACAGCTGAAGTGGTGATTAAACTGCCGGCCTAAAAGATGACAATAACGCTCAGATTGACAAATACCAGAATTTCCCTTTAAACTGTTTATACCAACATGAATTGTGCACTGTAAATTCATTTAATATGACTTTAATTCCGAGGGATTCTGGGCTGTGTTGGACAAAAGGACAGATCATTAAGGTCCTGCTGGCTGCTCTGAACGAATTAATTGTGTTTAGTACTCAATGGACCTTCATGAGAACTCACATTTGCACAGATGCTGCATGTGCGTGATAATGACCAGCGGTCTGCTTGCTGTTGGAAACGATGACTTCAGTGAGGTCTGCCACTGTGTGAGTGGTCGTCTGCTGCTGTGGTCCATTCCTTTCCCCAGGCTGCGGTGACAAACACACACACACACACACACACAGACGCATATTCTATACCGCCACACATGAGCATATGCACGCCAGCATTAACTCCCACACATACACACACACACGCTCACGCACGGGCGTGCACATAAATCCGTTAGCCAGACAGGGAAAAGCAGAGTGCAGACATGTACAAACAGAGCTACTGAAGGCCCACGCACCACAGCGATAACCCTGCCGCATGACTCAATTCAGGGAATATGCCCAGTCACATCAAAACATGCTCTTTGTCACCAGGCCCCGAAAAACATGTTTGTCATGTTGCCCTCTGAGGGTTATGTGTTCCCCAACTCGCAGGTCCGAGTATAATTATTCAGCATCTCAATGGTCACCATTCATCTTCTCCTATGGCAAATCATTGTCCGGAAGTGATCTAAACATGACCGCGAGAACCTATCACAGAATATTTGAAAGCAAAGCGGGGGAGTCCAGGGGCATAATTCTGTTGTGAAGGGCTAATGCATTCACACCCACACAGATTGACTCACCCTGACAAAAGAGGCTGTGTTGTCTATTCTAGGCAGCTGGGCAGGATGGCGAAACTTGGAATCCTTTGTTGGCCGGAAGAGAAGCCAGCCTTTGTCCGATTTTTACAGAGTGTATTTTACCATACGCCTTTGCATGGCCGGTCAGGCATTCAACGTTGCAACAAGGCTAGAGAAAGTTTGCATAGATTAGCAGTGTTATTGCAAATGTTGAGCCCACTTATGTGTTAATCAAGCCTTTTCGTAACGCGAGCCTTGTCTGTTTGGGAATTTTTCTGAAACCGACTTCTGCCGCCGAGGTTGTTTATCTTTGCAAACTGCACGCAGGCAAACTGTGAATGAATGAGGCCTGTTTGCAATAGAGCGACGATAAATCAAAGATTTACCAGTTTGCCTTAAGGTAGGTAGTTAAAAGAAGATTTTTGTTTCTCTTAGTCATGTGTTTAAAGAGGCATTCGGAGCCATGTGAAAGAAAAAGTTTCTTCACAGTCACTGGAAACAATGGGAATAAATAAGAGAAAGTGAAAGCAAAATGGAAAAATATAATGCACATGCTGATTTATTATTCCTCCTGAATAAGATAAGAAAATGCTGAGTAAACAACAGACAGAGGCAATGTCACTACAACCGTTAGCTAAATTCAAACGTGCAGTTTTCCATGCAAACCTTTTGCACCTTTTGTACTGTTTTAGCTATGCTATATGTCCACCCAGGACGTCTGACATCCATCTGTGATTATTGATCTCTTTATCTGCGAAGGCTTTCTGGCTGCAGGGATTCGCTTCCATTCAGCCACAGGAGCATTTGAGAGGTTGGCCACTGATGTTGGGCGGTAAGACCCGGCTCACAGTCGATTGTCACAGTTCATCCCAAAGGTGTTGGGTGTAGTTGAGGTCAGGGCAACGTGCAGGTTCTTCCACATGGTACTGGGACACTCATTTCCTCGTGGACCGGGCTTGCCACAAAGTTTAAAACCGTTCCTGTAGGCTGCGGCATTGAGATTTAATTGAAGCTAGCACAAATCGAGAAAAATCTAGATCAAAAGTACAAAGACTCGACTCGGTGTCCACATACCTTTGGCCATATACTGCATCACGGGCAGCAGATGTGATTGTAAGCTTGCACCTGGAAAATACCTGCATGTGCTCTCATCCCACAGAGTTGAAGGTTTATTCATTGCAGCTGGGACGTGAGAAGTTTCTGACCTGAGAAGAGGTCAAGGTCATGGGAGCCAGAAGTGCAGCCCGGTGCAAATTTTCAGCTTCCTGTATTGCCGCTCTTTACAACACTGTCCCCTCTGTCTTGATACTTATTGCTTGTAGGTCAGAAACTTTCCATTTCCTGGTTTTCTTCAGTGCACTAATAGATAGGGAGTACCCTTGCTGCCAATCAAAATGAGCCTCTTGCCCTCGGCTGGGTGGGGATTGTTGTAGTAGCACTGAAGCATCCTGTTTAGTTATTCAATTACCATAAAGGCCCGTTACCTCAAAACAAGTTTATTGAGTTATAAAAAAAATCTATTTTGCACAATTTGAATCCCTGCCGAGACTGTGACCTTTGGAGCGTTTTGACGGTCAGGTTTTGGATATTAAAATGCGCAGTGAGTCAACTTACTCTGGTACGCAGGAAGGCGGTTTAAAGGCTTCTTTGAGAATACAGAGAGGCCAAGAAAAAAAGAAAGAAAAGCAGCGAGTAGAAGCTGAGACAAACAAAACGGCGAATATGTCTCCATAACAGATATGTTTTCCCATGATGTTCTGCAGCAATTTTTCCTCAGATTCGATTAGCTTAATCTAATATTACGCCGAACACCTAACATTTTTCATTGTCTTCGCAGTAATTTCTCCGCAGGCAAAGAGAAAAAGAGAGCCGAGCAGGAGCGTGGGACTCCTGCACAGGTGGGCGTGTGTGTACGTGAGTGCGCGCGTTGTCCGTCTGCGTACCACAGGTGTCTACGAACACGTGTCGCAGTATGTGCGTGTCTCTGTTTTCCTCTGTGCGCGCCATGTTTTGTAAGAAACCAAACACACTACTGGCTGTCACGATGCATTTGGCGCTCTCATCCACTGTGAAATGTTTAGTTACTCTGTCAAACCTCCCTGGCACGGGGCCCAAGTTGCAAATTAATGTATAGCTCCTATGCACCTTGGTGATTCGTTTTCCAAAGGACTGTTTAAATAAGGCATTTAGGCAGCTGTGTTAATCTACCAACAAAGGCTCAGCTGTTTTTAGCAGATACAATGAGTGTCAAGAGTCTCCGCTGGAAGCGCGTCTCCTCATGCACAGCTGAGTCACATCGGTCCCCACACACGCACACGCGCGCTTGGCAGAAAAAAACACACTCAGGCGTTGGCCGTGATACTTTGGCTGTTGAAACATGATAATTCTGATGACATGAGACTTAATGTGCGTTTGGATTTGAGCGAACACACTCAGCGTAGAATTGAATTCTGCCTCAAGTGCGAAAGAGGGTCGTGTGTGGTCTGGTGAACGGCCGTAATGACATGAATCTTTAGAGGGGGATGAGTTTACACCAGCTATTTCTCTTAGCAGCTGCGTGTGTGTATCTGAATAACCCACACAATATATACACTGACTTCATTTTATAATTATTTCTCTGCTGTCAGAGCGCTCGCAGATGGGAAGCACGTGGCTTTTATCGGATGTCCTCGGATACTTCTTCCCCCATTTCAGCTGACTTCTTATTAAGTTAGACTATATGATTTACTGTTCTTTGGCATAATGTTTTGGATTGAGCCCAGTGCATTGTTGCTGTTGATTCGTATTTATGTTGACAGCGCGTGCTGCTGTTGCTGCTGCTGGATCTCTTTGGAAAAGCATGTACTCATGAATGAAGTCAGCAACGTGATAACTGAATTGATGAAACGATAAAGCAGTTACTCCTAATACATCCACGCAAGTGCTGACTTGATGTAAAACACTTTGTAACATGAAAAGAGATGTTGCAGCAGTTTGTTGAATGGTTCAAATCCTGAACTGGAAGAGTATTTGCTTTGAAGCTGGAAAACTACACACATATAGCGTTTACTATATACTTGTTTTGTCCTGTTCGTTGTGCAAAAATGCCAAAAGTGATTGTTTGTGTAACCTAGACGACAGAGGCGCCCCAGCTGCAGCGGCTCTTCACCCCTCTGGTCCATCAGTAAATTAAAGTTTCAGGATGCCACGGACTGCGTTGGAACAACAGTTGCTTTTGATAATAATTATGAATGCAACCTTTTTACATGATGTAGTGCTTGTAGCAAATTAGCTTATTTAAACCTCCAGCGGCAGGATTTAGCACCCCCCCCCCCAAGTGACTGGCAACAGATAGAAGCAGCTTGTGAGTAGAAACAATGGCTCCTCTTCAGCTGAAATTGGCCTACATAAGGCTGCATGCCTCTGCAGCCTGGGACTGCTGCTCATTGAAGTGGTGGCACTTAAAGATGAGATTTCACTTTGAACAGACTTATTCCTTGAGAAAATACCAGATATATTGAATTTGAACTCGTGTTAAATTCAACCACATGGGCCGAGCGGTTTCATAACGATAATCAATCAGATTAGCGTTTGCCTTGTCTTTGGAGCTGACAGCAACATAGGCCTGATTTAAGGCGAGGTATGTATCCCTGTGGCCTTGTCACATGTTCCACAAAGTATATAAATCAACTTAAATAATCCAATAAGTTTAAGATTAAATTAGTGTGTAAGAGAGGAAAAAGCCTCAATTGTGACACCGAATTTCAGAGCTGATATGCTCAGAGTGGGATAGAGCCACAAAGACAAATTTAAACGCTATGAGCCTTTCATGTTTGCACATCTTAAAGGCATCATTCAGAAATTTGGAAGTGGGGTTGTACGAGGCTCTTGGTCAGTCTATTTCCTGCAATAGATGGTGGGCGACATGCACTCAGTGTGAAGAAACTGCAGGATCAGTGACGGAGGAAGTTGGAAACAATAATAAAACATATTTCAGCCACCTAAAAGAAGGCAGAGGTAATTACAGCAAAGGATCACACAAATTGATGTTGCAAACTGAAGTGTGTCATCATTTCTCTGGTAATTAAAAAATCTTTTACCTTTACTGAGATGATGAACGAATAAATATCAAGTTGAAGTTTTGTTTTGCATCAAATACTTGCTTCTTCTTGATTTCTACCATAACATGAAAAATAATTTTAGCAATCCTTAAAAAGAAACGCTGAGGGCTGTTTATTAAGCTTGTTAACGTCTCTAAAGTCAGAATCTTAGACGCAGTTCTTAATTATTTAGCAACATCGCAGCAGCGTGACTACATTTTAAAGTTGGGTTTCGGTACAGTTAACAAAAAGTAGATCATCTATTTTCTTGACAGTGTCTGTGTCTTGACCCTCGGTGTCAGATCCTACCCATCCAGCTGTGTGGCCAAAGTTCAGAAAAGGGCCCTAAGGTGTTTTCTAATTGATCCGGCCCACAGACAATGAAGACTGTGTGTCTTGTGCACCACTGCCATCTCGGCGTGGGTCAAAGAGCCTGCCATCTTTGCTGCCTCTCCTGCAAACAGTTGACAAATCATGATGAGTGAAAGGTGTGCAGAGAGCGAGGGAGCAGGAGCGGCATGGTGGGAGTAATGATACGTGACAGAGAGGTGGAGAGAGAGCTTTGTTTGGGTCTGGGTATGTTGCAGCGCTGCCTAATTGAGGGATGTTTTAATGCTGTCGGAGGATGGCAGGTTGGAATAATCATAGCTATTTGTTTACGCAGCAGACACCCCGATTGACTTTTAATGGCTGCAGCCTGTGTAGTGCTTCCAAGCACTAGGGTGAATTTGACTTTCATTACCGTGTGGAAAACATTCGCTCATCTCCTCTGCTCTCTTCTCTCGGTTCACATGAAGACGCTGGATTCTGCATAATTGTTGAGGCAGCGGGGTCGGTTGTTGGTCGGCGGGTTCCTGTGTGACCGCAGAGTCACCTCCACATCCCGTCGGACTGTTCTGACAACAGGTACGGCCCATGCGTGTGTTAGATGGAGGATTCAGTCCGGTTTCAGTCACTACAACTTCAGCTGACCGCACTTTACTCCAAGTATCATTTCATATGTCAAAATTCTCATCTCAAAGCTACGATCTCACATTGAGAGATGAGCTCGTCATTGATCTCACGATGACAAGCAGTTATATATTAATTTGAAAAGGTTTTCTGCACACGTTAATTGTGCTTCACATGTGTATTATTTGAGTGCATTTTAAATTTTGAGTTTCAAAACACTGTTTCAGTAAAACATTTTCAATATTCCCTTTTCATTTCTTCCTGCCAGCCTGCTTTGTCAAAATCAAAGTATAATTCAAAGTATAATCTTTTTTTACAACTTTGGTTATCATGCTTTTCCCCATTCCCATTAGTTTTATTAAAAATAAATTAGGACCATACAGTTAAATTAGGTGTTTAACAGTTAAATGAGGTATTTTTCTGTATGCTCATTGTCTAGAATACATGCACAGAACGGAAGAAATGCAAGTGAGCTTTGCAATCTATAGATTTTTTTTTAAATTGAATAATATTTGAGCGACATTATTTAGATAAGAGTAAGACATTTGGTTCCTTCATATGGTGATACCATATCTAATCAAACATGCTGTAGTGCAAAAAGCATTGTACTCTAAAACACCCAAGTTGTAATAAATCTGAATTATTGTTCCTGATAATTAAAAATCGTCACACGCAGGCTGCAGGCAATCATTAACATGCTGCCTTTAAATGGCCACAAGTTTATGCACTGAGAGATAAGTTTTGACTGACCTTCTCTGAGGCTGGGTCAGGGGTCACGTCACCAAAGGGGATTTAAAGATGGCGGCGGCGGCTGCTGCTGGTGTCCATCTTCATGTTACCTTCCAGGGCAGACACTTCCTGTTTACCGAATTAACAACAAAAGCTGCCTTGTTATCATGCGTTATTACTACCGAGCACATCTTAGGGAGTCATGGAGTTGGGGTGAGGGGCAGGGCCTGTAATCTACAGCTGCAGTGGGGGGTCAGTTTAGTTGGAATGGAGCCACCCCCCCCCCCCCCCCCAGTTACTAAAAGGGCATTGATCACTCGGTGGTGGGGGGAGGAGGGTGAGGGGGCAGCTAAACGTGGAGAACAACGCTGTTATCTCCTTGAAGATTTAATGTGGACAATGAGCGGGGTGTGAATGTGAAATGGCAAAGCAAAGCGTGTAACAGTGTGATTTTAACAGAATCTATGAAAGATACTTTTTTCAAAGGTTTGAAATTCGATCATTCGTTGGTGCATTGTAAAAAAAACACATCTACACACATCTGCACCAGAACGCTCTGACACAAACACACACTGTCCTGGTGTTTAATTACATTAATATGCAATATCAGTCGTTGGTAGCTCTTTAATTATGAATGAAGATGTAATGACACTACCATTAATATTTAATTAAAGGGCAATAAAGTGTTATTTGGCAGCATTACAAAACTAGACACTAATAAAGGAATGTCTTTAGCTAGTAATCATTAGAGACAGAAGAGCCCTGCGCCTCTTAAAATTTGACTGTCTGTAAAGGTAAATACAGAGGACGCACAGAGGTCAAATGTGTGTGTTCACACAGGCCACTCAGTCATCCGGGTCTCCACGATCAAAACCCACAGAACAGCCGACGGCACAGAGGTAGAAGGAGCTCATCAAGCTGCAGCGAGCGCGTTGACCGTGCCTCTTATGTGCTCAATGCAAAACACAACGTGGCGGCAGCCTAACAGATACAAATAAGAGGGAAGAAAGGAAGCAAACGGGCCGCTATAGTGATGGTAAAATCCCTTTGGACTACCCTGAATGTCCTTCCATGTGGTAGCCTCCACTCAGGTAAACAACTCAGTCAGCTGCTCTGGGCGCAGAGAGTTCAATACACTTTGGTTCATTTCAGCTCGGTTTCCTTGATGAATAACGCCGAAGGAAGCTTTATGTTTGTATCTATGGAGTTTTACTAACTTCTACTTTTCATATACATCTCATTACATTTCAGTTTATCTTTGTTTATCTATGAATCCTTAGAAGAACTTGAGAGACCCAGTAGTCAGGACTGCGTCCAAAGTTTGCCCAGGCAGGAATGCATGATGCCAACAGGCACAAAGCATTAGCTTAGCACCAGACACCCATGCGGTGACATTGAGATGCTAAAGCTGTAGCTTGTTTACACAAGTTTCCCCCTTTTCTCCTCTCTGAAGCCACCATTTAGATAGACAATAGGCACAATGTGGCCCTCATCTGTGAGTGGGCTGGGCCGACAAGGCGAGCAGTCAGCTGGGGCACTCTGGTTTGCTCTGGAGTGGATGTTTACATCAGTGGGAGGAAGCATTGTTTTAACTCTGAAGGCCAGGACACACACTCCACTTTCTGGGACGATTAAAATGGTAAATACTGTTTGTGAACATAATGAAAATATTTTTCTCCACATGGTCTTTTAATCTTTAATACAGTCATCCAGTTTCTCAATTGCTTTTCAGAAGTCAAAGCAAATACTGGCAATCCTCGGCAATGAGGATTTTAATTTCTCCCCGCTGGACCA
This sequence comes from Datnioides undecimradiatus, assembly GCA_008933995.1. Taxonomy (NCBI): domain Eukaryota; kingdom Metazoa; phylum Chordata; class Actinopteri; order Lobotiformes; family Datnioididae; genus Datnioides; species Datnioides undecimradiatus. The sequence goes on from WARS01000029.1 coordinate 19,275,482, forward strand.
TTCCTAAAAAACAGTTTCTCATAACTAAAAAAAAGTTATAACTGTGGATTTTGTAAAGATAAAGGTTATGTTTAATAAGCTGTGGTTAAGGTATGTTCAGGGAGAGGCAACTGAGCCACGCAGTCAAATGTTAACTGCAGGTTTGTAACGGACATGCTCACATGCAGACAACCAGTTTTCTGTCTTGCACACGATGTAATTCCTGGGTAGGCGAATTAACATCTTGCATGGTTTTATTTGTTTTAACAAGAATTAAGCCTTTTTTCAACCTGATTACATAATAAGAATATTTTTACTTTTATTTAAACTGTACACATGCTTTCATTTGATCATCCCCTGCCTCGCTATTGCAGCAGAAAGAGTTGTGTGCTACAACTTCTCACAGAGTGCAGGGCTGACACGCAGGCCTCAGAGCTCCCTCGGCGTATATTAAGTCCAGCTAATGAGCTGGTCAATGTGACGAGAGGCGGCTGTGATCGATGTCCCCTCTGAATTGATGTGCTCTGCAACGAAGGACACTGACCCACCGAGAAATGTTGATGAAGTAGCCGCCTGGAAACTCGCACTTCCCACACAGTCGGCGGGGAGTGTGTGAACACCGCTGCGGGGACGGGGTCATATCAGTTGACGTTTGCCAGTTATCAGAATCATATTATATTAGAGATTGCATCAATTACAGGTGTATATCTGCAAGTAGTAAAGGAACCTGGTGCTACTTTTACTGTAAAATAGATTGGACGATATAGCGACAGCACAGAAAACCTTCTGTGTTGTCGAAGGTGTCCAATCCAAGGTTTAAGTCAGTTTGTAGATATTTAAATTGTTTACGATGACAGTATCTGCAGGTTTCATGCACATCCACTATAGAGCAGATATATCGTTAGTCCTTAAAAAGAAATTATGGCCAGTAGTATAACTGAAACTATGTTTTCTTAATGATGTAAAACTTGATATGCAGTTCAGCTTCCTTCATCTTCGTCTAATCATGAACAATGTATGGATTTCTCCATTTTTGCTCATTCTGGGCCCAGTGGAAGAGACTGGGCTGAATCTGCATATAGTAATCATCAGAAAATTCCCCAGCAGAATATATTTGCATAAGATTATTACTCATTGGCAGTGACCCCGAATAAGGATGAGCCACATTACTAATAGGCTTCTCTTAATGCTAATATATAAATCCTGGGATATATATCTGCTTTGACATTAATGACTAAATGTTACTTCTCAGCCTTGTCGCGGCGATGATCAAAAGTACTTCACTTCTCCTTTCTCCCCCTTCTCTTTAAAATTTCAGTTCTGTCTTCCTTTTCCGACTAATATTGTGGATAAAAGATTTCTGTATGTCAGGCTTAAAGAGGCGAAATTATTCAGAGACTCTGGCACAGAAAGTTTTGGAGGCACGGCTCTAAAGTTGTGGGGGTGGACTTTGAACTTGGTGTAATAGTAATGAATCAAACAGTTTGGGGTGTGTGTTGGGGGGGGCACAGTAAAGAGATATCTCTGCCTTAGATTTAACATATTCAGGATAAAGGTAACACTGAGGTTGAGACTGTTTCATATTTGTCTGAGCATGTGATGATTGATGAATACACTGCCTTTCTCTCTGCCTTCTTTGCCTTTTGTCTTCCATCTGGCCTTTCTTTGCCTCCACTACACATTAACCAATAAAGATGAAATGTCTTTAAAAAAAAAAAAGCCAGTGTCCCACCCGACTCGTCTGCCATCCTCGGGTCCTGTTCAGTATGCAGCGCGGGCAACAACTCAATTAACCAGAAGCCCCTAGCCATCACACCAGCAGGCTGCCTCATAATATTTCCCATAATGTTTCATCCAATTTGGAGAGTTTGACGTTTACCCCCTGCAGGACTGCAGCGATAGACAATGACTGAAGGCAAGGGGGCACTGAGGTGGTGGTGGTGGTGTGAGCCGTGGCATGTGTGTGTGTGTGTGTGTGTGAGGAGTGGAACTCATCGCCCAGGCCTGCAGGTGAGCGTGCATCATCACAGTTTGTTTTTTTTTTGTACCAACAAAACTTGCAAAACTTTGCAAGCAGAGGTATATATTTTTCATAACTTTGTACATAAACTGAACAGTCCACAAAAAAGTAAACCGGGGGTGTGTATTCAGAATATATATCTGTGAGAGAGAGAGAGTGTGTAATTTTTTTAATTTTTTTTTTTAAATATTGCACACGCTGTAGGAGTAATAGACCGCTGAGACCGAGGGTGTTTACAGTACAGACGTCCTAGATAAAGATAATGTTTTAGGAGTTTCACAGGACAAGCAGCTATAAGATCCTCCAGTCTAAGGCAAAGCAAGACTTTAAGAAGCCTAGGGGCCATTTTAAGGCCTCCTGTCATTGGCATGACCCTTTTTTTTGCCTCTCCACCTCCCCCAGCTCCAACCAACCCTCCCTCTTTCTCTCCATCTCCCCCAGACAGAAGAGGACTCTGCAGCTCCTAAGTGGCGGTGAAGGAGTCACCCCGGTGGAACTGATGCCCCCGATCAGCGATGGGCTGGAAAAGCATAAAGACAGAACAGGAAGCGGTGGAGGGCGGGCAGAAAGAGGAGAACGCTGAGACAGCACTTTCCCCAAACCACACAGGGAGAGAGCAGCGGGGAAAAGTGAGGGAGGTAGATACAGAGAGGTAAAGAGGGGGAGGAAGAAGAGGGAGGGGTCTCATTTATGATTAAAAGATAGGCCAGATAACCCTGCAAGCCTGGCCCATCACTCTCCTTTAAAATGAGGTTCTAATGGCATCAGGGGAGGAAGGGGAGGCTTGGGCGTCATTAACCAGAATCTCTGAATCCTTAACCCAGGGTAGGGTACCTCTCGCCTGGGGAAAGAGACCACCAAAGCTGCCTTGAAGCTCTGGATAATGTTGAGGAGTGTGCGCCGAGTGAAAAATATATTGTAACTGCATGCATATTGTTAAGTTTTCAAAGTGTGCGTCTACTCAGGACCGGGAAATCAGCACAATGCCTGCGAGCTACAGAGATTAGGGGACGTTATGTGTGTGTATGCCACTCTATAGATGTGTATGTGTGCATCAGTGTGTGTGCTGAGTGTCCGCCATCGCTGAGTCTCTTTTCAACGTGTCGCTCCTAATGAGCAGGTGATTAACGATAATGTATCTCATTAGTTAAAACAGGTTTCATAATGACACAGCGTGCTACTACACTCCAACCACCACTCTACAGCCCTCTTCAAATATGGCTTCTCCCAGCTGGCTCCACTCTAGCTGACGCTTGGTTTGCAATTTTCATCCATCTTCACAAGAGAGAGAGGAAAAGTTAGATTTCAGACCATGTTTTTACTTTAAATAAATGTCTTGTTTCTATTTCCGAACCAGAATTTGTAAGGTAATTGTTTAAGTAATTGTAAAAATACAATTTTTTTCATAAAGGTTTAACACAATAAAACAATTTTCACAAAGGTTTTACTTCATCACACACACTTTTTACTGCTACGAGAGCACATGCTGGTCACTGTGGTTTACAGTAAACAAGATCCTGTGTTGTCTGAGAAAGTGAGGATGGAAATGGGGGGTGGGCAAAGTTTAAAAGCTAATTGTCCCCTGGAGGAAGAAAGTGTTTGCACTGCAGATGTATGATTAAAAATCAGATTTTCAATAAAGAATCTATGAGTTTTGAACAAAGTTATTTACTATTATTTGTTCACGCACGGCAAGATATTAAGAACAAAAGTTTATTTTTTCCTTGACGCTTCTGTCTTTTCTTATTTTCTGTCCCACTGCATATCCTAATTCATCCATCTTGTATCGTCGCCATCAGCGTCCTCTCACTTCCCACTGCCATTCTCCACCCTGGACTCCTTTTCGTTGGTCGCCTCTCTCGTCTGTGCAAAGGGCAAGCCACCGCAGCCATTTCCCAACCCGTCATCCAGCCTCGATCCAGAGGAATGCTAATAGTTTGCAACCTGACCCAGTGTCTCGCCAGTGCTACCCAAACAGGGCAGTCCAACCATGCTGAAACCAACACCATGAATGTTTCCATCACTCATATTGAGATATCAGTATCTTTATAGTTAGAAATCATCCATATTTTACCAGCCCTTCTCCAGCTGCCCCCATAACTCTTGCCTTGCTGGGTCTCAAGCAACATATCCGTCTTATTTTGGGACCCATATCTACACAGTGTTTCAGTCTGAAAGAAGATACACAGAGGCGGCTGACATGATGCCACTGGAGGCGGCGCACTAGGCAGGACATCAATCACGACGTACAACACTTTCCATTTTTGACAACATTTCAACAACTTGGGAACTTACTGCTGAGGCGCAAATCACTTTTTCCCCATTTTCTGCACCAGCAAATTGGAATCTGTTACCATGCCACGTAGAATCGGAAACTGTATGATTATGTTGTTTTAACTATTGTAAGTTATCTGTATGTGTTTCGTCTGTCTGTGGTTTTACTCACTTCCACTCGTCAATTATTACTACTTTAAACTTCTTTTTAGTTCGCCACACCTCAGGGTACTTCACGTTGCAGTCATTTCCCGTTTTATTTCAACACAGTCGCCTCTTGTCTTCTTTTCAGTTGTTTTTAATACCTTTCTTTGTGAGTTACCCCACCTGGCTGACTATCTGCCACACCCTTGATTTAGTTCAGCTGTGTCTCGTTAATCCTATATACTGTGTGTCTTTCCTGTGTTTGGGCCGGTTTGTCTGTGTACCATTTGCTTAGCGTGCCTGCCTGTTTCTAGTGTTTCCTTGAGGATTTGCACTTTGTTTCAATGGACACTGCCTGACCAGATGTTCAAGCCTTGGCAAATACAACCAAAACTAGCATGGCTAAATGCCACCGGAAAAGATGCTGCTTTTCTTATCTGGATAAACTGACTCTAAACGTGACCCTTAAACCAACTGTGGACATGATGTCTGTGATAGCAGCGCTAGCCTCACACATTACTAGCGCTAGCGCTATTTCCATGGTAAGTGAAATACATGTATTATGTCATTAGCATTTTTTTAAGCCGTGGTCAGGTTAGCTAGCAAGTTTCAGTGACGTTGGCATGCATGACTGTTATACATGCAACAACTTTCAACTGAACTGTGTGGAATGAGTCTGTGGATTAATGTCATCCAAATATATAGCATGCTAACAAATGGCATAGAGCTCACGTTGGCCTTTAGTCAGTTTATCAGTGTAGTCACATAAATGTCAGGTATGTCCATTTTGTATTTTGTTATCTGCATACAAACTTATCGTCACCTGGAACTTCCGTGATGACTAGGTGTAATAAATTTGAAAATTTGCTGGCTAGCTAGCTCGGTGGCTAAAAAAAAACTGCGCTGAAGTTTAATGCAAAGTGAAAAACACCCTCTGTGTTGGTTGTCCTTGCTGTAGCGCTTCAGAATATCGTGAATCACATTGTTTTTGACCTCCAGTCATCAGTGGAGTTACCCTAGGGAGCATTTCCACTGTAACATGAGACATACTGAGTAGCTGGGGGCCCTAAATGCAGAGATGATGCTTTTTATTATATACATCAGTGTGGAATAAGGAGCAAACAGTTGCAGAGTGTGACTGTGTGTGTGTGTGTCCTGTCGGCTACATTGGGTGTTTGTGTGTGTGGGTGGGGGCGTTGACAGTGAGGGGAAAACCCTTTTAGCACGTTCATAAAAGCAGCATTTAGCATTGTCACAACAACTGTTTAGGAAAAGCCAAGCCTCCATTAAACAAGTGCAATGATGCACTACAAAGTCACAACCCCTCAGCACGGCGGCCCGCCAGCCAGCCAGCCAGCCAGCAGACCCCCTCTGCATAACTTACTGCCTGTGTTGTATACAGTTCCTGGTACACAGCAGCATGGGAGAGTTTTTCTGAGTGATTTCCAGTGTGAAGTTATGGTGTTGATTAGCGCAGTGACAGGTGCCATGATTAAAATGGCCGATAGTAATAGTGCAGCATTCATGCATTGACAACTTTGCTCTGCATGGCTTTGTGAGGGGTGATGTATGACACCATTAGGGTAACCTCAGGGCCCAGGAGGACACTTATCTCCCTCGTCACGTCCTTCACACTTCCCATTCTCCCTCCAACAAAAGGACGCCTGCTCCCCAGTCTGCATGCTTATGAATTCAATGTGTATGTGTGTGTGTGTGTGAGCAAGCACGACATTTGTGCAGTGTCCATCTCTGATAGTGAACATGAATGCTGGTTTATGTGTAGCATGTTTCATCTTGCCTGTGTGTATGTTTTTACATCTGTGTCAGGCAGGGCTTTTTTTTTATATATATTGCAGTGGAGATGATTAGACTGCACTACAACATCATTCTGGGCATTTACTGCAAAAAATGTAATTTTTAAAATCCGTCTTCTCATCTGTATCCACCAATCTTACTGCAACACATACCACAACAAAAGTCATTTTATATATATATATATATTTATCTATATATATATATATATATATATATATATATATATTTTTTTTTGGGGGGTTAGATAAACATCAAAATGATTGATAACTATGACAACTTCTTGAGTTAAAAGGAGGTTTGCACAGTTTTTGCTTGTTTAATCTTCTTCACCGGTGCCTAAAACAACACACATGCCCCATGTGTTTGGAGGGATTTGCAGTTATTCAGACTTGAATACAAAAAGCACAAAGCAGAAGGAACAAGGACAGGCTGGCAATAGGTGACTGGTTAAGTAGCAGCGGGACTGATGAGAAAAGTGGGGACAGGTGAGTAGATGGGTGGGGCAGTCAAGTGATTGAGAAAGTAGGGAGAGTCTGAGGGAGTCTGGTGGCCAGGATGAGACTGGCAGTGGTTTAAAGGAGTGGGAATGTGATTTGAAGGGGGTGCAGGGAGTGTGAATGTGTCAGTCACAGCAGCTGGCAGGGGACAACCGACAGATTTCTGTTTTAAAGAGCCCAGACTGAGCCATGTGTGAGTCGAATCTGAGCTCTGTATGAGTTTGATTCGCTGTTATCATTAATATACCGCCTCCAAAATGCATCATGTGTATTTATTGGTGCTAGTGGTGACGTTGGGAGCACAAGATAACTGTAAACACCTCTTCACGCCCATGGGGCCTGTCTGTCGCGCTGCGCTGGGCAAATGTTTGTGAGAACACCTCCGTAAACATGCACATCGTTGGGGGGGGGGGTCAGCCAAGGGGTGGCTGACACCTAACGCACCCCTCCCACCGCCACCACCACTGATACTGCAGTCATGTCAACGGAAGTGTAAGGCAATACCCAGTTTTCCTAACAAGTTGAACCCAGCCGGAGGCATCCTGGCATCCCGAGACTCCAAACACTTGTCCCCTCCCCACTTCAAAAATACACACGCCCTTATTTTTGGCGGCATGCAACCCCTTAATTATTTCAGTGGGCTGAATTTGAGACGATTGGGTTCTTAAGGTTTTGCGGAGGGCAAGGAGTCAAGATACTGAGGAACAGCAAGAAAGAAACACCGAAGGCGACAGGATATTTAAGGGAGGGCGGGAGGTCGAGTTTTAGAGGATAGACACGTACGCTCACTCTCACACAAGAACACACGTATGAACAAACTGCTGTCCCTGTCTCTCTTGGGTCCTTCTCCCCCGTCGTCGAGCCGCCGACCCACCGCCGCTGATGAGAAAAACAGACGCAAGTGCTAAGCTCTCTCTTTCCCTTGGATTGATAACATTTGTAATTGAGGTGCTTACTATGGAGTGCCTGCTTTCTCAGTCATGGACGGTGGTTTCCAGGTTGTCTCAGCGCAGAGACGGGAGGGCGAGGAGAGCGACAAGCGGGTGGGGGGGGGGGTTTGAATGTGTTAAGAGTGTGTGGTGTCCACACAGCCATTAGCAAGCAAGCTCGGGTGGGGAAAGCTAAGATCAAATTCAGTGCCCTCTAAAGGCCACTTTAGTGATTTATGCCAACACCTTTTATTTGTGAAAGTGTAACCATGGCAGACAGGGGGGAAAAAAGATTTGATGAAGGCTGACCACACAATTTCTAGCACAAATTACGTCGCAAATTTTATAAAAATCTGATCTTTATCAATTCAGAAACAAGAGCGTTGGATGTTAGGTGTATTTTTCAGACGACTTTACTCAGTGCTACAGCCACAGGTTGTGGTTTTGACTGAAATATAAATATGAAAAAGCTGTGATTCTTCATGCCTAACGATGATTGCATAAGAACTTTGTGACATCTGACATGAAAGGCATTTTGTAAAATATACTGCAGCTTGTAAATTACACCAAAAACTATAGGACTCCTAAATAACTGTAATCAAAGACACAACCAGAATCATCTGCGTTTGATTTATTGGTGTTATTACACTTATTATTTGATTACAAACACCTGTTGTTTTGCCCGTGAAGATGGTTGTGTGGTGAGTGATGTAATGGAACAGCGTGAATATAATTAGAGTAACGATGCAGTGACATGTAGTTTGGTGCCAAAATGCAGGCAATGAAGGTGAAACGTGTCCTGGGTATCGGGCCGGTATTACAAATTTCTATTACGCAATTATGTCCAAATTTAGGCACACTCAGGCTGTCAGGTATGCTTAAGTTCTTTTTTTAAATGTTCATATAATTAATTGTGTAATTAAAAAGCTTTTTCATTAAGGAGGCGTGTTAAATTGTTGAATTGCTCCTGTTGATTTGCTGACACGTAACAGTAACAGTCCCCCAAAGGCCAGATTAAAACTCATATAACATCATTGGGTGTATTAGCACGCTAAAGCAACAAGACACCTGATTCTTTTATTAAATTATGTTTATCAAAGAAAAAGTAGCATTACGCCTCAACAAGTCCCTCTCGGTCTAATAAACACTGTGCAGAACTTATCAGCGCTACAGGTGCAGATCAATAGAGACTGAATGAGAGTAATAGCTTTCACCTTAAAACACACATTTTCCAATTAAGCCCAGTTTTCAAACAGACACTTGACATTTTGGGAGCAACTGTTGGGTGCATCAGTGGTTAAATATAAACATCCAAAGTGAATCACTGATTATTTGAGACAATTTTAGAGAGAGAAAGAAATAAGAGCCTCGGATGGGGGGGAAAAGAGAGATAAATGATATCCAGCTGGTTTCATCTTCGGAAAGGCCAGCGTTCCTTCTATCTACATTTGTGCTTTGCGTCGTATTAAAGTTTAAAAGTTAGTCGTACAAATGACCTACAGAGATCGTGGCTCCCAAATGGCAAGTCTAAAAGGAACAACTCCGATAAATCATGGAGCGAAACTTGAGTCCGGGGCTGTTGTCGGAGATTTATTGGCAGCTGTATTTTTCTAGTGTCAACTGATGTTCCATAAGACTTAGCCAGCGTCTTACATTGCTCCCACCCATGCTCCCTCCCCACCAACACATACCCAAACACACATACTCACGTGGCCGTGCGCCCATCACGCACACGGACGGACGCACACGCTGCACTTCTCCACTCCATCAACAGCCGTCCAGCATTTAAATTTGAGAGCTATTCCTGTGAGACTGTTAAACACGACGGATTGAGATGAGTGGCAAACCTCTAGTGCTAGCATTAGCCCACTTATCTTATTAGTGGGGCAGCTCTAACACATTTGATACCCCCACGGCTACTGCTGCTGTTGGCCTCAGGGAACCCGCAGTGGCTTCAAAGACCCGATCTGGCGTCCTGGTGGCTCAGCATGCTGAGACGCATACCACAACGATGTCGGTTTGAATTCAGTCCGCCGCAGTTGCCGCACGTCTTGCTGTCACTCTATCTCCAATGACTCGTCAACGCAGACCTTTAGAAGAACAAGTTCCTAAACATTTTTAATGGAATAGAAATATATGTGCTTCAAATACTGGCTATGATCCCTGTTGTCATTATTTCAAATGACATTTGATTTGATGTGACCTCTATTTGGATGGCAGTGTGCATGCTTCCTGATTCAAAATACAACCTGAAAATAGACTTTAACTTTGCCTGTCTGTATCTCAGTCAGTATTATAGAGAGTAGCTTTATTATAAAAATAGCAGACCAAAGACTAATAAGGGACTAACTTGATTATTTATTAGCTATTAGCACTTGAAACACTACTTTCTTAAATCTTTACAATTGCTTTATTCCAGTTCACTAGCTTGTGCATTGCCCAAATAAATACATATTAGTGTTGCATTAGTGCTCAATCAATACAGTCCTTGGACAATGCCGTTTCACCACGAAAAGCAAATTATCTCTAGTTGAGAACTACAGTGGAGGGCTTGTGTGGTATTCATGTTACAGCGATTCAAGCATAATCCTATAATATGTTTCAGGTCATTGAGAACACACAGGACTGCAGAGGCTGTCACTGATACCACTGTGAAGCCTCCTGCTCCATGAATGGGAGCTAAAAAGGTCTTAAACTCACTGACAGTCAGCATTTCTCAAACTGTGGCCGGTGACCCCGGGATGGGTCACAGCCCTATTTCTGGTGGTAACACATACAACAAGAGTGCAAGTTGTTTTTCACAAGTGCCGCTCGCAGGGTTAGAGCTCATTTCGTCAAGCTGGTAAAATATTGAGATAATGAGATTAAAAGGCTTTTTTTAAAGGGCTTGTCCCGATTTAGCAACAATAATATTTATAATATTATGTGGATTAAACTTTTGGGAATGCAGAAATTATTTTCAGCGTAAATTAACTGCTGATTTTTAACCAACCAGCATTTCAAAATTATCAATCATGCAAGACAAATAAGCAGATGTATTGCTTACATTTACACTTTAAAATCAACTGAAACGATTAATAAATCATACCTGGCTATTTTTTTTTAATAATTTTAATTTTTATAGTTTTAACCATGTTTATTTAATGGTATTTATCTATTATTGTTCAAGCTTTGATCAAAAGAGGATTTGATTTTGAAGAGAAGGGTCAATGAACAGGTTTGACTTAAGGGTTTTATTATGAACTTTATTTTGAAAAAAGTTCAAATTGACAGAAAAAAAGAATATTTTGTTGTCTTGGCTATTAAATGGGATTGTAGCAAAAAGAGGCACACGCTTGAATTAAGGTGGTTAGGTAGTAGTAAGGTAGTAAACACCCTTTTTGTACACTGGGTACACTACAAATATGAAGAACCTTAATGCAAAAAATTAATATAAGTGGTAGGTTTAAGTTCTTTTCACTGCACCTCTGACAACGTTACGAACAACTCTTTAAAACAGCCCGTCTCTTTTTTTGAAATGACCCATTTCGCTGGATCGCTGTGACTGACAAGTGAGCGCTGTAGTGGTAATGATACGGTGTAAAGGAGTCCCCGTGTGTTACTGTAAGTAGCAACACATAAGTCTAACCTTTAGCTGCTCACTGAAAACCGAGCTGAGGAGAGCGGCTTTGATGATTTGAACCCCGTGCTTATGCATCAAGAATACACACAAACACACACACACACAGCTGCAGGCCCCGGCAGAGCCACACACAAAGCTGGGCAAATACTTATTTTGCAACCGGGTGTAAAGTATACTGCACCTTGACTGCCGCCGCCCGTGCTAAGCCTCATGGGTAACAGGAAACAGTCTGTGATCTTTCCCAGATGTCTTCCTGTTGGTACTTTAGGTGACAGGTGAAGGATAGTCAATATTCTTTGAGTTTCTTCACTTCAGTTTCTCTAACTCTCTCTCGCACACACACACACACACACACACACACATTCATAGTCCTCCCCATCAGCACCCCTGCTGTAGAAATCGCTTACACGGACTCTTTGCTATTCTTAAAGGAGGCGTGTGAACATGTTGGGTGGGCAGACGGACGCTCACCTGCCTTTCTTTAGCACACTCTTCACTCTTTCTTTCTCACACTTTCTTCTGCCCCCGGTCACTCTCCCTCTCTCAAACGCACACACACACACACACACACACACACACACACACACTTGTCACCATGAAACAGGTTGTGTTGTCAAGTTGCCTGTCACCATGCTTGTTCCTCTGTGCCATATATGAGCTCTCTCAGCTGTTCCTCACACTTGAACCACAATTAACCCCACACACATGCATGCTCTCACACACACACACACACAGTTTGCACTTTCTGTCTCGCTCTTTCTCACTGCTGCCCTTTCACTATCAGCCCACAGACTGCAACCCAATCCTTGCAGCGGGAGAGCCCTTCACTCTGTCTGTCAGTGCGCGAGTGCCACTAAGTGAGTTTACAGCATTTCTTCGGTGTGTGCTGCAACACATGCACGCGTCCAACAAGCAGCTCTCCGTCGTGCTCTTATAACATTTCAGTTTCGCGCTCTTGCTGTGAAACCGCGATTAATAATGTGAGAATATAGTTCATTAGTTTCTATGTGAGATAAGTGTAATCCCAAGTTTAAATGCCAAACTCATAAACCAAGAATAAACTAAAGGAGACGCCTGTCACCATAAATCAAAAGATGGGGCAAGGGCCTGAAGCTGAAGGTATTTAAGTAATTTGACATCTAAATGAGAAAAACAGTAAGAGTTGCAGGCGAGGAAAACAAAACCATAATTTTGTCAGACCTAATTAAAACATCTTTGCCTCTTCATGCCAAAATCAATTAACAATGGATGTTACTATTATAATAAAACTATCTTTGAGAAATGTAATATCTGAATGGGTCTCTTTCAGGAGATATGGATGTTATACTGTTTAATCCAACATCTGTGCTGTGCACGAACGAGTTTAGCATGTTAGCTGTAAAACACATGCACATGCGTGGTAACATCCACTCCTCTCAGAAGCAACAATAATGTTTCACTCTCTGGCCGTTTCTAGGTGATTAAGAGTTTGCTGTGGATCGGGGATATCAGATACCAATATTTGATTGAAGACTTCTGTCAGCGGTCGAATTTCAGACTGAGCCTCTGACCGATGCAGTGACAGATGGGAATATCGGCTATCATTTCATTAAAAGAGGTGTTAACGGCTTGAAATGGTGAGGTGAAGTGACATCAAACAAATCATCAAGAGCATAATGTGGGTATTTTCTGATCAAAATGTTCATGTGGGCTCTAAATTGCCAGTTTAGGCATCTTGCAAATTAAATCCAAAATATGAAAACACACACACACACACACACACGTTATAAATGAACATTTCACCAAGTTGCGAACCCTGTTGCTAATCTGTGACATTGTGAATTGAGCACGTCGGCACTCTGTGTGTTCACTTGAAGTAAATGATGCTGGTACACGAGTTGCCGGTGCCAGTGAAAGCTTTGCGCAGTTAAATGGGCAGTGATGAGCGTATTTGTCAACACATGCGGTCTCCTACCGCTGCGAACAGCAACACTTCACGGCGCAGCCAGACTTCCGTCTAACTAAGCACAATACAGTCGTGGAAAACATTAAAATCCCCCCAACTCACTCCATCACCATTTCCAAAGTGATCTGATGGAGATATTACCTAAATGGCTGGCAAGCTGTGGGCTGCTAACTAAATGCTAATATGTGTCAGAGCCTGGGCGAGGATTTATGGCTCACCATCTGCTCACCAGCATACAGTACAATGTTAGCTTACAATGTTAGCTTTGATCAAGACCTCCCTGTTCATTTCTCCCAATCACTCATCTGAGTAGGAATTAGCACCAAGTTCTCTCTCTTTTAACCTAATCATGTTCCCCTGCTGCACGGTGCTCATTTGAATAGCGATTAATTTTGCATTCTGGGGCCTGAATATTTGTTGTTTAAAGCATACGTGATAGTGGAATTAGAAAACAATGTTGTTTTCTAATTCACAACATGATTAGGGAGCATGCAAATGAACTGTCAATGAAACAGCGAGGCCCTACTTTCATTAAAAGACTAAAAACGGCCTCCGCGTTGTGTTCCCCGTGAAATACGGCTACTTTTCAGCACAGTCAGTAAACACTGAGATCAACTCATTCAAAACGTATCTGACGGCGCACTTTGTCTTCTGAAAACATTGCGAAAAATGTCATTTAGGGTGAGCTTGTCTCTGTACTTATTGCTCAAACACTGTGTGACATTTAATAGGAGCCGCATAATGAACTAACCATTCGCTAGTGATCTATATGGATCTGTGAGGGAAAATAGTGAACTTTGTGAAGAATTCCATCCAATCCATCTGTCCAAACAAGTTTATTCTAGCATTTGTCTTCCCAGAGAAACCTCCAGGCCTGGAGCGTGCCTAATGCCATTTGATGAAACAGTAAAGATTCTCCATATCTTTTCCACCGTAAAAGGCTAATTGCTGTGCTGTAGTCAGATTTACGTCCTCCCCATTCTCCTTTATGCGTCAGGCATCTGTAAGCCCTCACGCTGCCAGTCTCCGAAGGGGTGTATGTTATGATCCCGTGTCAGCGAAATCAATCCTTATCAATTTTAAAGTTCAGGTTTTTATTTCATGGCTTTCAAGGGAGCGCCTCTCAAGCGAAAATTACTATTCCAGCTCCCCCCCCCCTACACACACCTCTCTTCCCATCTGCGTCCATATTGATTGCCTGTATGTGCGGCTCCCCAGCGATTTTTGCCCCGTGGCGGCCCCTGGACTGTTGTCAGCAAGTGCCTGAAGACATAGCTGAGTTAAATAATGCTAACTAGAGCCAGTGATCTGTCTCAATGCAGCCTCCTGGCATTAACAAGCTCTCGCAATTGTCATGTCTCCACAGTGTCTGGGAAGAGACAAACAAAGGTCAAACGAGATACTTCAGATGAATCACCCTTTTGCTTTATAAAGGATAAATTAATGCCAGTTTGAATGTACGTATATCACCAAATTATGTGTCACAGATTTACAGTGAGACATCACCCCTAAAGCCCTGCTATGTTTGATTGTGTGTGTGAACAAAACTGTGTTTGTTTTATGTGAGACAACAACGCTGTGGTGGTGCTTTGACTGAAGAGTCTGATTCCAATCAGCCAGGAACGGCCCATCACACACTGATTCATGCTGAACCATCTTGTTTGGCAACCAAACACGCAATGCACGGGCAAAGTGGGATCAAACTTGCCTCGAATCCCAGTGTTAATCTCAACCACATCCTTTAGAGGAAAAATGTAAAATTAAGGTACATTTGCTTTGTCCATATTGTCTTGACCTGCTTTCAGTACAACAACAGAGAAATAGTTCCTGATAGTGCCAAGTCCAAGCATTTACTGGCAGCCAACAAAGTTTACCCCCTCAGTTTCTTTGACTCTTTTCCTTTTACAACTTGTGTCAGGTAAACATTGAAGTGCTGAAGATTAGGCGGAGGGGCTGTTGTCCACATTGTGTGTGAGCGCGGGTGTGTATGTGTGCATGTGTGTGTCTGTGTGTACTGTGTAAGGGATAGCTGTGAGGCCTCCAAACAGTAAACTAATGGTTCAGCGCTAAATGCCCACTAAGTGGGTGGGACAAGGATGGCCTGACCCCGCTGGCCTTCCCACCAGTCCCCTCTAACAGCTTGGCCTCGGGGTCAGCTCAATTTCCCCACTGCTGAGTGGTCATTACGGAGCACGGCTTTGATAAATGCTCACGGCTGCTGCTGCTCCTGCTGGCTGGAAGCACTGCACATCTCCCAGGCTCCCAGAAATCTCCACTGTGCAGTCAGACAGACAGAGAGTAGGGAAAAGAAATGGGCTAAAAGAAACGACGAGGGGAAGAGAAGAGGGAAGGCAGAGGACCAACAGGAAGGAAACCAGAAGAAACCCAACTGAGACAAGACCCAAAGCCCAGCATTACCTGCCTGCACGTGGCCAACATTGCCAAGCAACTCGATGATCTGAGTCTGCTCACATTTTTACTCAGACAGAAAAGGTACAATGAGAAAAATAGAAGAGGCAGTGAGGAGGAAAAACAAATCAGATGAAGATTGTTACAGACCCCAGCGACCGCCCCGCTCTCTCTCTCTCTCTCTCTCTCTCTCTGTCTCACTTCCACTGAGACAATGTTGATAAAAACCTCTGAATGCAATCATCTCACATTCCCCAAATGCGCCGAATGCTCCGAGGTGCCAGCTCGACAGCGCAGGGCACTCAGGCAGATTTGCTCTGCTGGTCTTCACGGCCTTTGTCCCACACTCTCTGTATGGCTTCATCTCCAAACTTTTTGCTGTCAAGCTGACAACGGCAGTTAATTCAAAACCCTGCACAACAGCGTAAAGCGTTCTAAATTGTCCCCCAAACAGTAAAACCTCTCGTGGGACTGTTTTTAAAGCTCTCAGACTGATGGATCCGGTTTTAAAATGAGTCTGCAGAATCATCAGCATTCCCACACAGTGGCTTATGAAGCTCATAATGTGAACAAAATGCTTTTCAAAATACATTTTCGCGGAAGCGTTAAGCATCTTCATACAGAGGCTGCATGTTGCTCAGTGGCCTCAAACTGTGAGCAGCAAAGAAAGTTGAGAGGCAGAGGAAAGCACCGTGGCCACTGTGTTTTAAGCAGAAGGGGGCACGCTCACTCATCCAACCTTTACTTGTTCCTTAATAGTCTAATTAAACATCGGGAAAAGCCAAAAAGCGTCCTGGTGACAGTATCGACTGCTCGGCTGCTGCGCAAGCACAAAACTGTTCCTCTTATTTCTGTGTCATCGATATTCTGACCTCGCGTTCGAAATTTGCCTTCATGCTAGGTCTGAAACTGGATTTGACAGCTCACCTGGAGGAAAATAAATCTGGCCTTATTCAGGGTAAAGCCAGATGTTTGACTGTAAATTGTGTACTACTAAAAAAGATTGTTTTGGAAGAAAAAAAAAAACACTTTCCCCTCCCCCCCGCTTTTTTCTTTCTCAGGAACCTTTTCCTACATCTCCACGTTCAGTCTCAAACTGTACAAGGTTAATTTGTGCCACCCTTATGAGAGACCGTGCCGTGCCTGCTGGAAACATAAACCACAGCGATCCAAGGGAGGGTGAGTGTTTATGGCTTTCTCTCTGTTTGTGTTTGCTAACCACACAATAAGGTAGAGTTGATTACAGACTCATACTGAAACATGGACACACCAACACAATCAAGGGGGATCCCTTGAAGGCCCCATGTTGCACCATGATGACAGTGAAGCAACAGTGAAGAGACAAAACCAAAGACTGCACATAAACAAATGATGGGAGGCAGAAAAAAGATCAGAAAACAAGATTTTCTGTCGCATTTTCCATCTAGTGTTGACTTTTTAGTCTCAATATTTTATTATTTTTTTAAATAATTGGCTAACGATTGTTGGCCGGTGATTGGTCAGTTCTTATAGACTGTTACAGACTTGTAATTTCATGCTTTATTAAGTTTTATTACCTGTACTTTACAGGACATCCTTAATTGTTTGTGCATTCAAATGCTTTGTTGTATCTTTATCCTTTACATGCTTTTTAATATCCATACTGAAGATGGTCACGGATATTTAAGCTTCTTCTGCCCTTTTGGACACTTGGTACAGCGCTACTACTCCTATACATAAACATGTAATTATTTCCAACACTGTTAGGGTTTGGTTTAAACCTTAAACCAGTTTAAAACAATTATTTATTTGTGGATTTTTAATAATAATTTTATTTATCATTATGTCTAAAAATATGGTGGGGTCTGACATACAAAGCCTCCTGGTACAAGAAGGTCCAATTCCAGTTGCACAAGGTAAATTAGACTTGCAAACTTTAAATAACATAAAAACCCACCATGTACCATTTATAAGATGACTGATAAGCAGCTATATACACACAACACTACGTTGGCTGTAACATTAGTATGTCATGGTGTGCCGTTATCAGCACCTTCTTTGCAGCGTTTGTGCACTGGCTGCTGTAATGGTCATTTATACCATTGCCGGTATTACTGCACTATTTATATCATGACCACTGTAATGTTAAAACTTAAACCATTATCCATTACATTATGATAACATGGTGCCATTTATAGAACATGACAGGTGCATGTATGAGTGCAAGTGTGATACACGCATGTGTGGGTGTATGAATGTGTGAATGTCTTAGAGCCTCCAAAGAGATTGATGTGGTGCAGCGAGCTAAAGTAGTCTCACACCTCCCCAGCTGCTCTGTCTGAGACAGAGGCCTGCCGGTTCACTTACTGTCTGAAACTGAGCACAGCCATACGTAAGGTCTGGCTTTTGCAAAATATTAAAGCTATAAGCCCCCCTCATGGCTGTTGGTATATGGAACAATTGCTTCCTTAACTGATTTTCTATCAGTTGTTAAACAAAGAGCTAATGTGCAGCAGTTGCTCAGCGTGCTGGACATGATGTAGCTATCTGCTTGAAGACTCTGGAACCATGCCACTGCTGCACTGCACAACTCCTCGGGCATTTACACATCTTATTTAGCCCAATTACTATTTCAAATGGTAGCAGCAGAGTTACAGTAGATACAAATATTGGACATAAGCTCATTTCAGCAGAGCAGAAGCCTTATTTACTATATAAAGAGACATAAATGATTAGAATTAAAGATTTGATTAGATTTCTTTTTTTAGCAGTTGTACGTCTTTTATCAACACATTTCAACCACCTTTATTTTAAAAAAGCTTCCTCAGAGCGTTTGGCAGACTCGTGCTCGACAAACTTTGATATCATCTTGTATATAAACCGTTTCTACATCCGAGGCATACGGGTAAATAAAACCCAGATGTTTGACGTCGCTGACACGCTTTTTTTTGTCTAGCATTTGCAGTTGTGTGTAAATTTACAGACTCGCTCGAACACAAATTAACAACTGCTCGGATTCTGAAAACAAACACTCTCAGACATGAAACCTAAACCAAAAGTACCTAAGCACTAGATCATCATCTTTGAACTCGGAGAGTTAAAAGGCTTTGTGGCCGTGGAGTGGTATGTTTAGTACACATGTGACATCTGTTTGTTTTGTCAGAAATGAACGGGATGCCTCGGAGCACGTCGGCGTTATTTTGACACCTTTTCTGCACATTCACAAGCTTCAGCCTTCCCTGGCTTCACTCCTGTCCTTCTTAATCCATCACCCTCTGTATCCTCTCTATGGCCTCTCTACCCATGAGCAGTGCTAAAGTGGTGAACGTTGTGTAAGTGCTGGCTAAAGTAGCTAGGTAGTGTTTTTTTATAGTTTTATTTGTAGGGAGGGTGGTGGTGGTGTATTTTACTGGACAGAGCCTCTTATTCCCACAAGTGTCAGTAATTTACAGTATTGAATAATGACGCAGCACTGCATCCTTGTCCCTTTGGAGACACTCCATCTGTAGTCACCAGAGTCTGAATTCTCAGCACATATGGGTTTTAAATGTTCACTTTATGTCCAAAATATGCAGAAACCCGAACGATTTAGATTATATTTGGTTGTTGGAAAGGCTTCATACAAGATTTTAGAATCTGGCTCCAGATCATTAGTGAGGTCAGGCTCTGATGTTGGGTGATAACTGTTAAAACTTCATGAAACAGGATCTCCCTCTGCAACAGACTCCAGACGCAAAGCTACGTGCCACACATGTCTAAAACAAAGTATAAATGGCTACATAAATCATATCTCGAGTCAAAATGACCATATACTATAACCAAAACTGTATTTTGGTTGCAGTTGGTACAATACATACACAAAATGCAACGTCATTAGATGGAAGAAAGGCCAAAATGTGGCTAACCTTCATGTTTTTGTCTGTTAGAAGGGTTTTGGGTTTAACCATCGATCTCTTGGATATTCTTCACCCTTAAGCTTTTGATCAAATATAAATTACGTAGACTGGGAAGTAAACTAGAGCGGGCAAAGAGCATTTAGTTTTCTGTTATCACACAGTTTGTCAGAGGATGTCAGTATATCTGTCACTGTGTCTGTCTGCGTGTTTGTCAGCGGGGATAAGAGCGTGTGCATGTGTAGTTACTGTGTCTGAAACGAGAGAGACGCAGAGCGGGAGGGAGGGGGAAGGAGGCGTGGCCGCAAAGGTAACAGATTGGCTGTGAAATATTGTGGAGTCTGCCAGTTGCACCATGATGTATTGGGAATCACTCGCTCGCTAATTACCTTAAATTAACAGTAGAGTTGGGTGTGACAGTTCACGTAACTGTTTTTTTCTGCGGCTACAGATGAATGGGCCGGGGGAGTTGATGCCAGGACGCTGTTGACAATCGAATTCTCCTTCAAACCGCTTCCAATCAATTTCTCCCTCTCTACATACGAGCGGAGAAGAGATCTGGACGGGCCACTGAACACGTGACGGGGTTCACAGATTCCTGTGTCACAGGATTCAGATTTGAGATGAGTAGTTTGATGATATCTTTGTTTATAATCTACTGTCTTCATTGCTTTAATAAACTGTGAATAGGTGGTCATATGTGTGATCTGACGACACGGACAGGTTGGAAGAGCCGGGCTCTGTGTGCTCCGTGTGCTGTACAGCTTCACTTAGTGTGCATCTTTGTGCGGTTTGCCACAGAAGTCACCGTATATGTTTGCAAACACACACATAACACACGCTCACGCAGTACATTATCTGCAGCCCCGCCTAAAGAGAGCTCAGGGAGGATTTGTGGGTCTGTGGAAAGGACCAAGAAAAATGTTTTCTGATAAATTATTCACAATCCCACAATCCCTTTTGGGCAGAGTGTTGCATCGCGCTGCGTGACGCATTACACCTTCACTATGTCTGTCTCTCTTTTTCTCTCTCCCCCGGTCTCGCCCTCCTCTTTCTCTTCCTCCATCACTCACTCACTCTTTCAATGTGCCCTTTTCCTCTCTGTGTCTCTCGTCTCTTCCTCGCTCTCTCTCTCTCTCTCTCACTTTTTTGTATTCTGCGACGCCGGGCCTCACGCCCCCAGAGAAAGGCCCAGTTCTCGGGCAAGCTGTCGCTGATAATGGTGGCAATTAATAACATGTCATAATCCTGCAGAGAGAGAAAATGTGTGCGTGTGTGTGCGTGCTTGTGTGTGTGAATGGCCAACAACACGGACTGAGAGTGTGTTTTCAGAGTGAACACACACTTATGTTTTGTGACTAGATGTGTAAGTAGAAAGACTTATGTCTGTGTGTGTGCCTATGCACATACAATATGTATTGACATGTCCTGCGTGTACTTATGTGAGTTTATATGTGTGTGTGTGTGAATCCATGATGTGTGACAGGGTGAGGGAGGAAAAGAGAGCGAGTGATGGGTTTAGCAGCTGCAGGTCTTTAGTACATCTAATGCTTAGTGGACACAGGTGTTGTACACATCTGAGGTCACGGCTTCATACGCTCACATACACACACAAACACACACAAGCACACGCACACACATACACACAGGGCTTCGGAGTGTCGGTCCACTGCCAAGCCACAGGCCAAGTCGCACTATACTGGTACATAGCTGAGCATAGAGTTAGACTAAACAGAAAGAGCGCCTGCTTTATTAACTTGGCAGTCTTGTCTTCACTGCATCACATAAACCAGCTTTGTGAACATCAGAGGACTTATTTAATTAGTCCAAAGATACATACAATGATAACATGCAATGCTCGTTTATTTGCATTCACTGTAGGAGCTGGTCATTTTTACTTAAAATTGTTTAAAAGCAAAGCCTATTGATCTCTGGAGAATATTGATTTCTATTAAATTGTATGAAGATATTACATGAAGCGGTCATGCTTTTCATTAATCTGTTGCTGAAATGTGAGCAGCACAGGCAGTCAAAATACCAGATTACAAAAATGCTTACTTTTCGTCTATAAGGAAATTAATATGAAATTTGCACATCTACTTTACATATTTAGGTTTATTTATATAGCACAAACCCCATAAATTACAATTTGCCTTTGTCTCTGTAATCTGCACAGCATTTAACACCCTCTGCTCTTAAATGTAATTCAAAAGTTGTAAAAAATGAGATTCATTATTTATTGACATAATGTTGTAGTCTTAACAATAAATATGATGAGCTTCATTACTGAATGAGCATGTTTGTTTTGCATTATGTCAGTCAGTTTCCTTATGCATAAAGTAATGATTCAAAGATCAATCAAAAATAGTGGTTGTAATTAATAAAAAGGTAAGAAATAACAAAAAAAAAAAAAAAAAAACCCCAAAAGAGCTGCGCAACATTGAGCGTTTCTTTTCTGTGTGTTGTTGTTCTATGTATGTGCAGCCATCAGGTCCTTTTCTCCAGGTGCACAGGCGCGTATAGACACTGCATGCCTGTTGTGCCTCCCCTCGCCTCAGTGCAAACTGCAGCAGACA
Organism: Datnioides undecimradiatus; assembly: GCA_008933995.1. Taxonomy (NCBI): domain Eukaryota; kingdom Metazoa; phylum Chordata; class Actinopteri; order Lobotiformes; family Datnioididae; genus Datnioides; species Datnioides undecimradiatus. Next base: position 19,297,564 of record WARS01000029.1, read on the forward strand.
GGTGTGAGTCTGAATACCTTTCTTTAGGCCATGCACACTCAATTATACATATCTCAAGTCCCATGCACCTAAAATATAATTGCCTGCATATGCATAAGCACTGACACACCCACAGTTTGTAAATCCATTGTTTCCATGTTACGCACATAATTCTGTTTGCATATTTTATCTGCATATGATATTTCTGCTTTCACTACCTTTTATTTGCTTATTGTATCACTCCAACAGCCTCACACATCCTCAGTCACATACCGTAACTACACAAACACATAAAACAGCTCAGTGGCGTTAATGACCCTCTGTTACCGAGACGCCTTTGCAGTCCGTCCGTGTCTGCGTTCTCTGGTGTTGTAGTGTGATAAAATAACAGGTCCGAGGGAGGACAAACTGAGTGGTGCGGCAGGATCAGAGAACAGGGTGTCACATTCCTTCCTCAGCCTCCACTTGTCTGTCTTACAACAGCTCAGCTTTCACAGATACATATATTGATTTCCCAATATCTAGAGTTGAACTAATCACTAGTTGAGACTGCCGAAACTTTAAAATTATTACATCCTGAGAGGAACGGATTTACGGATATTTATGGCGTCCAGTGAGTGAGATTGAATAGATGAACATTTGCTCAATGATTGGTTTACAGACATTAGTTTTGTTTTTCAGTGCTCATCATCATCACTAGATATTTTTAACAGAACAGACAATAACTTCACAAAAGGTCCTTCAGTTTCCTGCAGCACCCTGAGAAAATACAGTAAATGTGTATTGTGTATTGATTGAAACAGCAGTAGTACTTGAGAGTTCATTTATTTGTCATCATAGAGACTTTACTGAGGACTGCTCAGTCAAGGTACAAGGTAAGGTAGGTACAGGAGAATTTGAAGGAAGCTAACTAGCTAGCTAAGAGTTATTATTACCCCCTTTTGTGCACGTTGGAATGATATCTGACATCTGTGCATGGTGCAAGATGGGACCGGCATGTGTTCAAGGTTAGCAAGGAAGATCATGATCATGCAAATGAAGCAGGAAAAGGTTGTAGTTAAAGCAAAATCATCCATTTTTATGTGTTACTATTCTGGCTCGTCTTAATGATAAAGTCTACTTCGGGTATACTCTCAAAAAAACCCTTCTACTCCTTCAATCTTCTCTTTTCTCTGTCTCAAACCCTCTCACCTGTCTTGTGGGCAAGGCCGATACTTATGGAAGGAACTGCCCACCTCTTTGCTCGAATGAAGTCCAGCCCCTCCATCTTGGTTCACCACTGAAGGGTTGATTTAGTTACCTACCTATAACACCACTGCAAAGCTTCCTTCCAAGCCTTGGCTGTGCCAGCCCTAAACAGGCAAAGTTTACAAACCTCTGGCAATTTGTACACTCCTGTTAGTGGCCATGGGAGGTGCATTAGTAACTGTCAAAGCGCCCTGCCCGATGCACTGCTCTCATTTGACCCAATTCATTCCAGTGGGTGTGTCCCAGTGGCAGTGATATATACCCCCTGTGATTTTACTGATGTATAATCACTCAGCGCTCTCGCAACCCACAGTTATCTTTACCTCAATAGGCTGAGGAAACAATGAGAGCGCCATACATAAGCTTTCCAAGAGGTTGGGGCAAGAGGGGGGCTGTTGGGGTGCGTGGGCATGTACGGTAGGGGATACTGTACTGTGGTTAGCAACAACTTTGGTGCCTGTTCTTGTAGCAGTCTAGCTGGTCGAGATCGAACGTGATGGAGCTTCCCTTGACTTGTGGGATATCAGCTGTCCAGCGGCTACCATTGTTGACGATGATGCCACTGTTGATGACTATAGAGTCTGATTCTTGTATCTTGCCAGATCTGTGGTGTGACAACTGGACTTAAATGATATTAGTACAAAAGGGTCATTGTCACCCTGTGGGTCAGAAGAGTAATTCCTGTCAGGCAAACAGGAGTGAGGTGATACTTGCTTATCCTGAAACCACATCTCAATACAGCAGCTAACACACACTGTATCGTCTTCATGGATTAATGCCATTCAATGTAGACGTGCTGAAACACTGCACACAGTTATCTGCACTTGTTGCAACGTCACTGTTTCTGCACAGTCAGAGTCAGCAAACACAGCAGTCTGAAATTATACAAAATTATATAAGGATTTGGTGAACTCAAAAAATGAACTCCAGATTCTTTCCTGTGGATGTCTTTCAATCAATGCTGCAATTAAATGTTTTGTGCGTGCAGCAAACAGCTGTCTCACATTTGAGACTCAAGCTAGTGAACCTGTGGACAGTGCAGGAACCTTTGGAGTTATTTACTGTAATGGTACTGACACATAAAGTGCTTGGTACACTTGCTATTTAATGCTTCTTTCAACATAATTCCCAATTCAATACAATGCTGTCAGACACCTGAACTCTGAATCGTGGATCCAGAATTTTGTTGACTTCAAGGAGTAAGTGTCCTGGTAAGACCATGAAGATCAGAAGTGTGACCTTGATCCAACACCTCACTATGAGTCTTTAGATCATACTTCATCAGTAGGTATCCTCTTTTTCTGTTATCTTAGTGGAAATTTTTATATTTCTGTTTGGTTATTCCAGGTAGACGTGGAAGGCAACGTGTCTAATTTGACTCCTTTGAACAAATGTATTTGATCATAGCAAGGTGTCATAGGAAGATGCTGTGCAGCCACGTGAATCCGGAGCTGCTTTAGGGTTCCTGGTTGGAAATGAGATGGAAGAGGCCGTCTGAACCAGAGCTGTCGCAGTGATTGTCCGTGGATGGAATTACTCTTCACCATAGATGTGGGAGCGCTGGGATAAATGTTCACCACCGCACATCTCCGATTGGCTCCACATTGTTGTCTTGAAAGTACATTCTGTTTTCTCCTGTGCGCCTGAAACGCTCCCCTCATTCCTTTTCCTGCGTGTTTGTTATTCTTATGGCACGGCGGACAGCTCCCAGCGTGAGAAATGCATGAGATTCATCCCAGTGCCCTTCCGACCCCAATGCAAAACCACAACCTCCGCCCCGCCGAGCTGTTTCATCCCAGACCCTTCATCTGTGCTGTCTCTCTATTGCTCTGCATAGCATAGCATAAATCAAACCATGCAGGACCCCGCTCCCTCTCTCGCTCAGCCCTCGGAGTCGTACCCCTTCTGCCCATGTTACATTGTATTCGCAGATTTAGTGGCATTGTAAATAGATAAACACAAGCAACATCTATCAGTGCAACTCGAAGAGAGGGTCTGTAATCAGAGCGCGGGCCCCCACGGCCAGCGAGGGCTATCTCCATTTACCTTGGGATAAATCCATCGGTGTGACCACCACAGGCACGCCGGAGGGGCCTGACAAATCACCCCAGTCAGGCCACCGGGCTGCTGGGCCTTATTGGCCTGGCCTCTAAGTGGTCTTCCCCTTCAGCGGAAAGGATGGGCCCTGTCAAGCATGGCCAGATTAAAAAGCATACTTTGAAAGAAATGATTTGTTATTAGAGAATGCCCCATTGTGAATCCCTAGGAAGGGAACCATGTATGACAGCGGTGGTGGGTGGGCTGTGGGTGTGCTTGAGGTGCTTGAATCCACCTGCTTGCTTTTGTCCGTCCCTCTTGCTTTCTTCCTTCCTCCCCCCTGTTACTGCTTATCTCTCTGTCTCTGCGCGCACAGTGTTTGTGTGAATGCATTTATGATACAGGGATTTTCAGTGAAATGAGGCAGGCCATTTGGGCTATGGGGGTGGGTAGCGAGGGGGTCGGATGGGTTGAGAAATTCTATTACACCGGTGAATAGGGTTGGTGGGGTTAAGCACAAGCAGACATAATGATTTAGAGAGCGGGAGACTAGTTTGGTGTCTTTCTTCAGACAGAGGGAGGTGTTGTCATTGATGTGTCTCAAACACAGATGCACACAAATACATGTGCGCACACAAGTGTACACACAAAGACAGGGAGCCTGACTAGCATGTAGAAAGCAATCTGTTTAAGCAAGTATTTTTGGTATTTGGTATTGTATGGCTTTATGAGAGAGACAGGAAATGCAAATAAAGAGAGGTAGGGAATAACACGCCACAGATGTTGCAGGTAACCTTAAATCCACTACGGCAATTATTAGTAGTTTTTAATTCAACAATTAGCATTTACTAGGTGTTTATTGTATATCTAAATACATTTTCAATAGTTTATCATTTTCCAAGGTTGCAGGGATATTTGGCCTGTTTCAGCATGCACTGCGCTAACCATCTGAGGCTGTTGATGTGCAACAATGCTGAGGACATTTGCACTTTGATTGGACTACAAAAGGATAAGATTTACCCCAGAATATCTTTGAAATCACAGGCGTAATCGATGTAAACGTTCCTAAAAATCCTCAGATGAAGTCAAAATGAGCTACCACAATATCGTAGAAACCCCTAAATCTAGATTAGAGGAGAGGACGGGCTGAAGGTGACTGCTGTTGTTAGGCCAACAGTGACAGAAGGGAAGTCGAAACAAAGCAGCTAATAAAGATATATATTATTTTTCCAAGCTGCTTGCAAGTGAGGGAGATGGAAAAAGCCCAGAAGGGACACACAGGAGTTTTGTACACAGTCTGTGGTGCTAATTACCAGTTAATCAGACATGTTATTTAGATAAGGGTCAACGGGCAGCACTGACTCCTCTAGCGTGAGGAAAAAGTTGTGCGTCACTGTTTCAAGACTTACAAGTAATAAAGAATCGGCAGACGTGTGTTCTCAGTCACTTTTCAAAGGCTACTTGTAGAGATCATGGGGGAATTTGTGAGATATACGAGCTCCTGGTGTACTGACAGCATGGTTAAGAACAGGGCCAGGGCTGAGAGAAAATAAACATTATTTCTCTGTGGTTTACCTGACGTTTGACTTTGAGGGCTGAGATTTAGTGACACTTTTGCGCCAAACACTCTGTAGACACACGGCAGTAAATTACTTGAAGGTTGGGGGGTATGCACAATCTCGCTGACAGAAAATATTAGGTGCTTTTTTTTTTTCTTCTTCTCCCCGTGTATGTGAGCGTACGCGAGTGTGTGAGCAAGAGACAAAGAGACACAGAGAGGGAGAGACCATGTGAGTGTTATATTGCCTGTTGTAGCCATTTCACACCTCAACGGTGCCCTATTGAAACTCCTCCAATGGACAGGATGCCCATTAAATACATTTCATTTGTGTTTGCATCGTTTCATTGAGTTAATCCTAAATATTTATTAGATGTGCACAGTAAAAAATCTGTTCGTTGGAAAGCTAGCCAGCAAGTTTGACACCGGGGACGGAGAAGGAGCAAGCCAGTTTCTCCACGCCATCTGTGCTCTACACTTCCGTAAGAATCAACACAGAGAGGACACCAACTCCCCCTGCATAGACAAAACTCTTAAAATAAACGGAACTGCTCCCATTTCATGATGACAATAAAATACCCTGCGTAGAAATAGTTTTGAATGAGAGTTTTCTCTTTCCCCCCCCCCCCCCCCCCGAGGAAAGAGAATAAGACCAAAAATGGAGAGATTGTCACGGAGAGAAATAAAACGGAGAAAGTAGAAACAACTGCGCAAACATTTACTTAAAAAATATTCAGGCCGAGCACCCGCTGGAAGCCGAGCAAACATTTGCCCATCAAATCGAGCTGTTTGCAGATGAAATTCTCAGTTAGGGTCGAGGGCAGTGATGAGAGGAAGAGAGAGGGAAACTATTTGTCATTGCTGGGTTACTCCGAGGTCCAGAGAGCAAGGCCTTTTATCACTGTTTGAGACACTCACGCACACACACACACACACACACACGCACACACATACATGTACTGTCTCGACTTGTTCCTGACACTCTCATCCTGACACATACCTTCACACACCAAGACAACACAGCTGGAGGAAAGGCTAAAGGTTACAGTATGCTACAGAAATACAAGTAAACTGAAAGTGTCTGACGCAGGAGCCACGATTTCTGATAAATACTTGATGGCGGATTAGTGATTTAATAGAATATATACATGTACTGAATGTCTGTATTCAAATTGACTTTTTGATCCTAGGATTATGTTGGAAAGAAGATAGAAATCTCCAAATCGTTTTTACAGATATGTCCCTTTATTTATGCATTTATGCAGCATTCTGGTTAAGTCTGCTGATGTGTCCACCAGCAGACAGACACAGAGTGCACGGTGCTAAGTGAAGGCAACATGATGCTGCTTTAAAAAGAGCAGAACAGTCATGTACAATGACATGAGTCGGCTTTGATTTGACCAATAATTAGATTTAAATAATGCATTTTAAGCATATTGTTTAATCTTTTTACTTAAATTAAAGTTAAAAAAGATTTATATCCATGTAAAGTTTGTAATTATTTCGAGCTATACTGAATAATAAAGCTGCAACTTTCACCTGATACACAATGGAGACACACTCGCACAAAGCCAGTCAGATAATTGTGTAGATTTTGTGTAAAGCTGCGGGGCAAAATTATGATTCACTCATTCAAAACTGACTTTGTGAACTTTCATGCTGAGCCTCTCCCACTCACTGCTCCAGTATCTTCAGGATCGACAAGTGTACATACCCTCCACAGCAATGTAAAAAGGCCCATGGAGCATGATTGAAATTTGCTTTATTGCCTTATATACAATTCCCATTTTGTGGCCGGTGCGGTTTATTTATTGTTTGGCTGAGCTGAGTTATGCCTGCGTCAAGCTGCGGGCGAGATTACCTCCGCAAAAGTAGGAAAAAGAGGGAGAAATGGTCGAGAGGAAGGATGAGAGTGGCAGACAATCTTCAGGGACTATTACCCTAATACTCTCCTCCCTCTCTCTCTATTTCACTGTTTTCGTCCTTTCACTTGCTTTGTCCTTCTTCCATCAACATTCCTGCTTTAGTCCAGCTCCATTCAACCTCGAACAGAGTACGTATCCTTGAGTTTGCTTTTCCAGTTAATGTTCTCATTTTCTCTAATGGCCGCGTGGTGATCTTTATGTGGTATCTTTTATTATTAAGCAGTTTTCGATGAAGCGTCACGTGATATGACCATATCCAGCAGAAAATATTCCAGCCCCAGGAAAAACAAACTTTTTGTGTTTCAGCTTGCACCGTGTGACCATATTTGTTGTCTGCTGGTGTTTTTTTTTTTTTGTTTACTTTATTTAATATTTTTGCTTTTCATGTGGCAGAGCCTTGTCATGTTGGATCGATTCAGTTTCACCTGAGCTTTTTTGTGTTTTGTCGATTCAGTGTGCAACACATAAGAGGCGACAGTGCAGTGAGTCTGTCAATTGACCATGCTCAGACTACTTTACAAGCGATGCACAGCTGTTCACCCTATCTATCTATCTATCTATTGATATAAAAACTGGCACTTATCCATTAGCTTTATGCTAATACATCATGTGAAATCCATTAACATGCTAATGGAAATTAGCACTGTGCTTATGATAATTCTATCTTGACAAACAGACCATCCTTTTTTTACATGCTTAATATTAAACACTATGTGTGCTCAAAGATGTCCTAATAGTTCCCTTGTTCTGTGGAAACGAACTTATAACTGCTCTCCTCACATCGCTAACTCAAGCTGCTACTCTGTGGCATCAGCACTCCACACTGACCACCAATGGCACCCCCAGAGGGTCAAAACTCAAACTCAAAATACCAGTGGGTTAAAAAAACAACATAGCCACTATAGGTTTATATTTTCAATTTAGTAATTATTCTTATTGTACTAGCTTGATGAACAAGAACAACTAAATGTAGCTGTTTATCTCATTACATACTGTATTTACCACTTTTATACAGTGTAGCAATGATGCTGCTGAAATGAAACTTGACACGATTCACTATATTATATTATATGACAATACTCAGCATCCAGATTCATCAGATTTGACATGACCTCATAGGAAAAGTTTTGAAAAGATGATATAGACCGTAGTGGAAAATCCAAGTCGTGTGAAGCCCAGGTAGACAACAGCAAATGGATGCATTCAAGCACATTATCAAACCTATCAGGGGAAAAAAGAAAAGCCAGTGACATTTCCCACTCGTCCTGCCACACTTACCTTGGGCTTATTAGCCTATAAAATCATCATATTTGGTCCCTCTGTATTTGTTTGATTACTTTTTCCTCCATGCCACTGAGAATATGTGAGATGTTATGTTACACCCTATTGATTACCGGTGTTAATTAAAATTTTAATTAAAGTTTTTTATGGTCTGCGTTTCACTTGTGATAATAGTACAGAGAGAGGAGACCCCCGCGCCTCCATAAATCTTATCTTTATTTGCGGCGGCTGGCCATCAACAAATACAACTGTGTACATAAAATTTTACTAACATTGATTTTGAAAATATTAATATTACTTTAAACATTGGAGATGCATTGTTCAATTTAGAACCGCAAAGCATAAAATCCCGGCGCTATAACTCAGTTAATGAACAGGAAAAGTCCATTACAAACCTATCAGTAGACGCATCATCTGATCCACATAAGCGCCTGATAGAAGCAGAATCATTTACTTTAAGCCGCGCAGAAGACTCCTTTAATAACAGCGGGCGATGTATTGTGAAACCAATATGTGCTCAGATGAATGGATGGTTTTTCCTGTGTCTTACGAATACAGAGGACATTATGAAAACTATCCAAATTTCATTTCTGCCGGGTGTATCTATCACGTAGATCACCGTGTGTCATTGCACGAGTATCATTTAACATGAGAAACAGCCAGAGTCGGTTGATGTTGGCTCACGATGAAGGTTATGCCGCAGCGGGAGAAATCGATGTGCCTCCTTCTTTAAATACTTGCCTTTTGTACCCTAATGGAGTTAATTCTGTCGCAGTGTAATTGGTTGATATAATAAATGAATAAACATTTACCACATCCAATTTGTTGGACAAACTGTTTCTTCAGATTCTGATGCAGCCATGTTTCCTTCGAGCCTTTAATAGCTATCACAAGACCAAAAACGTGTGTCTGCAGTCTAATTGTGTTTATCGAATGTACTTGGAAAAATAGCGCGGAAGTATTGTTTACTTTATTTTGTTCCTCTTATTTTCCGAGAAGCCCGCAGAGCAGGAAACTGAATGAACTGAAAGAACGAGGAGCAAAAGAAATGTGATGACAGAGACACATAATTGAGTGAGCAGTAAAAAGCAAGGGACAGACAGACAAGGCTCTGTACTGGCTCATCTGTACCCAGCAGTGTGTGTTAATTAAAGGAATGTGAGTTTTAAATGAAGTGCTGAGTAGCGTGGAGCAGTAATGAACAGAGATTGGCCTGGCACTGGGTAATATGCTGGAGGCTTTATGGTATTTATGACCCAGGGGGCCTCTGCTTTATCCCTGTCCTCCTGAATTTCACCCAGCCCCAAAACACTTCTCGCTCTCTCTTTACGTCTTTTTTCCAATTTTTTTTTTAATTCTGCAACCCTCTCTGCATATCCTCCACAAAGCAGTAAATAAAAATGGGAAAGTTTGATTTGATCAAGAGGCCCAGATGTGAGTTTCTCAGTCTCCGATCCATCATGCACATCCCACTGGTAACCAATACACAGAATATGTTAATAAATCGTATTGATATTCCTCCATATTCATCTTTTCCTGTTGCAGCGTTACCAAATCCCTCAACTAAAGAATCACTCCACCAGGTCTTTTTGTGGATGTAAATTTAATTTTATGACCACAAACAATCAGTTGACTTGTTTTTCAGGAGGCTGGGTAAAGGTCTGCTGACTGGCAGTGGTGTGACAGAGAAGGAAACAAAGCAAAAAGACATTTTAATGAGGATTTTGCACACTCTTCCAATGCAAATCTATTGGTTTTCCACAATTTCTACGGGTCGGTCTTCCTTTGTTTTAAGATGACAGTGTTCTGGAAAGTTATAAAGACAGATGTTGCAGTTTATCCCCCCCAGTTTTACCCCCTACACCCTCACCATGCTGTTCTCTTCCAGGTCAGGCTGTGAAAAGAGCCATCCCGTTGGGAACGTCTTCCCAACGGGACAGCACCACGGGTGCATCATTGTCCCCCTGCCACCCTCCCTCCCACACAGGCCTGACTGATGTGTCCCAGCATTGTTTTCCAGGAGGATCATTGGGATCATTGAGTGGCATGTTGTTTTAAGGGCTAAGCTCTAACCCAATGGCTCCATTGTGTTAGCCATGCGGCCCTTGGCTGCTAACAGCCCAGGGGCAGAGCTGAACAAGACGGTCTCATTTATAGGCTCCGTGACGAGCTCAGTGGTGCTGGGCTAAAACGAGGCTTTGAATGACTTGGGTTACTCAATCACAGAACATCATCAGTTCGAAAATTCCTCTCTTAAATCTCGAGTAAAAGCCCAAGGCCCATCTTCAGAGCGATGGCTTTTTGCCCCCCATGCAAGCGATAATATTCTTAAAGTGAATTTATTGTTTGTTTATCCAGCGAAAGCCTGTGTTAATGTTAATGTACCGGACTTTCCACTTTCCAACAGTGATGCCTGTAAATTTTAAGCTAACACCAAACAACTACAACTTAGTGACAGGACTAGTTTGAGTACTGAACCAGAATTGAACCCATCTTGTAGAGGAGCCAAGCTGATATTCTGACATTCAGTAACATACAGTGATATATTTGTAGGCTACCCTCTTTTCGGCTGCATGCTAACTCCATAAATAGTCGAACTGACGTATTTTGTCTTGAGTTGTTTCAACGCATTGGATTCAAAATTAAACAATGACCACGCCGTTAAAGTGCTGACCCTCAGCTGTTAGGTGATTAGCAGGTTTGATTAAAATGTATTTTAAGAATTTAAAATTAACTTTAATTAGGTCATCGTATTTAATATTTAGTTGGAAATCCTTTGCAGGCAATGGATTTCTGAGGATCCATTGTCCTAAAATTGGGGTATTATGTATAAAAGGGACCAGCGTGTTCATCCATTATGCACACCCTTAAACACACTTAAATATCAAAGTCAGTACAGCAACTTATTAACTTATTTCAAGACTCAATTGGAAAACATTTTCAAATGTGTAAAGTCACAACAGTGTGAACGTGAATCCCAGCAGATGGAAATTCAAATGGACTCTTCGCTGCAGCCAGTGCGTCCAGCACAAATTCAACGGAAACACAAAGACTCATCACTTTTTCCATACACACACACAAAATGCACACACACACACTCGCATATATAGGGACACATATCATAAATTCTCACTCACACACGTACACTTTACATGAACTGTGTCTGATCAGCAATTCTTCTAGAGGTGAGTATTGACAGGTTTTGTTATTCATAGCATATTCAAGCTATTATATTTTCTCCTCTGCTGCCATAATGTTGCCAGTGTTGCGGAACACATTGGTAGCTATCATTCGCCAGCTCTTTTTAAAAAACGTCTTGAGGCGTGACATTATTACCCATGAGCCATAAGGAGCCTATTCAATGACCAAACAGGGCTGGTTGTTCCTTTTACGGCTGCCACGCTCTCGGTGAGCACCAGGGTTCAAAAGGGCATGGCCTCCCTGCCCTCGCAACACACAGGCACCATCTTTTTATACCTCCTTTAATCGAAACACCGTGTACTACATCACAGTTATGCTTTGGGCAAATTAAGGTCACTATATTGATTTCATATTTGTCATTACACGCCAGGCTCTCGTATGCTCACAAATCGTCCTGTTTGCCTCGTCCCTGCAGACATGTATCCCCCATACTGCAGTATATCATCCTTCATAGAGCCATATTTGTGCAGGAAGTGCATTGTATCTTCCTTTGTTTTGGTGTAACGGAGCTTTCTTGGCTTGGGCTGGAGTCACTTTTCAAGGCTTCGTCCTTCCCAGGAGTCACTTAGTGCTATAAAGGAATCCAGTCGGGCGAGTGCTTTAAACATAGATTTGTTGTCTAGCATTTGTCAAAGGTCAACAGCAAACAAGCCCTTCGGCGGCCATTTAACTCCGCCGCTGAACTTCTTTTTCTCGCAGCGATTTGTGATTAGGAAATATCTCTAACTGCTCTCGGCCACTCGGCTCAGCTCGAAAACAGGTGATTCATAACAGGGCTAAAAGGTCACGTCAAGTGGCATGTTAGTATTTCACTTAAACTTTGATTAAAGATTTTTGGAAAAGATGGGAGAACGACTTAATATCCGTGTGGTCCTCCCTCCTTTTCCTCCGCGCCCAGGGTTCTATATTTCCTGCAGAAATCAATAAGGTGGGAACTGAAGAAACTATTGCTCCGCTCTCTCCGGGTGCAGCGCTCATTCATTCATCCTCAGCCTCTCTAATGGATCATGGGAGCTCGCAGGAGCATACAAAAACAGACAGAGCTCCTTTTACCCTCCCCGCTTCTCCTTTTCAGGCTCTCTGCACCGCACACATTATAAGAGTCTGTTACATGTACAAAAGAAAGTACAGGTTTTTGATTGGATCTGCAGTAAAATCATTTTGTGTGTCTAATTGTTTTCAAGAGAAAACATAAAACTGAAACATCAGATGGCAGCTCTCTAATCTCCCTGGCTACAGCCAATTTTTACATTACGCTAATGATATTTGTTTAATGCACCATAGTATCCTGTGCAGTTAAGGTTTCAGACTGTGGCTATAGAAACTTTGACACACTGCAATGGAGCCAGTTAAATTAGGAGGAGTTCCAAGTTTATTTCAGGTTTATGAAATCTCCTGTTTCACTCTGAGGTTAAAGTACTGCGGGAAGCCCCTGGCACAGGATCTAGCACGGAGATGGAAGCGACAGTATATTGTGGATATAATCAGTTAATTGTATCTGTGCTGGGCTGAATAGTCTTGTTGTTTCGTAGGATTTACAACCGAGCGGCAAAAAAAAACTGAAGTGACAACCCCACCCCCCTCTCCCTTTTTCCGAATTTCGGCATATCTCGGCAAAGTGGCGCTGTTCGAAAAGCTTTTTGTTTGTCCAAAGGTGAAACGCAACACACGAGCAGCTGCAGAAAACAGCTCCGAAGCCTCACCTCCAGCCTACTGTGATCCACGGCGGGGCCTGCCGTGTTTAACAGTGTGATATATTTCACCGTTTAGAGGGCTCATGTAATGGCAGCAATAAGGAGGCACTTAAAGGTCCTTAAGAGCAGCTGCCTGTCAGCACAGACAGAAAAACACACACGCACAGACGCAGAACAAGTCACACACAGTCACATTTACACTTCTGTTCATTTGGGAGCGTGGCGTGCATTGTCTCAGGCACGCACGGCAGCGAGAGAACGCCCCACACGCACAAACGGTCGAATACATGCATCAAAATAATCGCAGTACTGTAAGCCTTTATGGTACTGAATTATTCCGCCTGCGTACTGCATATTGAACACATGCAAGTTCTCACATTTGTCACGTCGCATTCAGCATACAACGGTCCAACGCCTGAGGCCTGGATAGCCTAAGTAGACCCTGTGGCCCTCTGCAAAGTAATAGAGCGATAGAAAGAGAATGAAGGGGGGTAATACCCAGATAGTCTCTTTCTTTCCCTCTACTGCTGCTACTGTAGTTGACCACCGAGAACGAATGTCCACCCCCACTGAGAGTAGAGAGTGGAGGGGGGTGGGGGGGTTACAGGACAATTTGTTAGCCCCCTGTTGATGAACTGTAATATGAATGTAACTGTACGCACACTCAGGGGAGTTGGGCGCCAGCAACAATTACCGCTGACCCCAGTGTAATGGGAAACAAATCTGTGGGAATATCGCCAGCCATCCGTCTTTATTTACACGTGGTAATGAGGTAGTGTGTTAAAGCGCCGCGCTGAGTTTTTTCTGGATGGAGGCTCGGCCCGGGCCTTCAAGCAGGCGGATATAGACAGGGGGAAGGCTAGGAAGACAGCAAGACAGACGGGACAAACGGACAATTAGACAGGCAGACAGACGAGAAAACAGAGGGAAAACTTTCACAGGCTGACGGTAAATGTGCGGGGTAGACCGATCAGACAGGTAAACCGGTGAAGACAAGGAGGCAAGAAAGCAGAAACAGAGGCAAATGTAAATCAAAGAGAGACACCCCAGAGATGATAGTACAAAAGTACATTAGTAAAACTCACCAATTTTAAAGCAACAGAAACGCATTATCCCGAATAGTTGACTCTAATACCAGTTATATGAAATAAAAGTATACAATGCTGTGAAATTCTACATTTGCAGTGAATTATATTGAATTGTACATTGAGCTGATGGCATAGTCTAAAACGGATCAATCGTTCAGCAGCCCCACTGCCTCTTATTGATCCCACATCCTGAGATAGATGTGTTCTCCAAACCTCCAGCCTGCTTCCTCAGTCACGGAGCACTCTGTTCTCAACTTACGTGTGTTTCTCCCTCTTATGGAACAATCTCGTTTCTGCAAGCTGCAGGATTAATTCTCTGATCCTTTACGTACACACCAGGCTTCATGTCAATCAAAGATCAAACTTCCGATTGAAACGAATCACTCTGATTTGATTGATGATGCGCTAATAAATTATAATGTGTCGTGCATTAATGCATGAATCTACATTTCATTTATTAGATCACGTACTCGACCAAAAACAAGGTGCCACACAGCGTACAAGTAACAAAGTACGCATTTAGGACACTGTGCCTTTTTCAATAATTTACTTACTTTAAATCAATTTCTGCACCAATGTGTTATTATAAAAAATCCCCAAACCCCTAAGGAATAAAATCCTCCTCATAAACATAAAGCCCTTTGTGAGTATGTCCCTGTAAATATATATCCTCCCCTCTCTGCACGCCCGACTGCTCTCTGAATAAGCGTCACTAAAGCAGCATTCAGTGGGACATGTTCCTGTCAAAGATGCTAAACCATGCAAGTCGGAGCTCGGGTTCCCTGCATGAGTCCCCCTAAATGAGATGTCCGCGGGGATAATAGGACGGCCTGCTTGCAAGCTAGCGCTCTGTGTGGCTCTTTTCATGCCAATTAGCCTCTGTGATATAGTCACAGCAGATGCTCCGCCAGCTCCCGGATACCCATCTGATCACCGGCCTGGTCGCACAACATGGGGGGGGGGGGGACGGAGACGGGGAATGCGAGGAAGCATCTTTGCAGGATACGCAAATACTTTTAGTTGTGAGCTCTTGTAAACAGCGCTTGTTTGTGTTACACATACACAACCACACATGAAAATATATGCACAAATATGAGCTCAGGCATCAACAATCCTTATACCAACATACCGCTTTAATTTAAATTTAAGGTTGACACCGCATGAACCTTTGAGATGGCTAATCTGAAAGGCAGTGAACACAATTCAAATGCTGTCTAAGAAGCCAAAAAGACAGGTTGACTTAAATGTTGAGGTTTTTCAGAGATGCAGGGGTTTTAATCCCTGCCCTCTTAATCTCTATAGCTCCCTCTACTGTCTTCCCTACCTGCCCTCAAGGTGTTCAATGTGTCACTGAGAACATTAACCCGCAGACAAAAAAGAAAATGGCCTGTAATGGCCCTAATGAAGCGTGACAAGAGCACAGAGCCTACCCTGCTGACACACAGGGGCCCCAAAATTGGATTAGTGATTAACCATGTTGTCTCGCATTGAGTCAAATGGCTGTGGCGACACAAAAGTGCTCAGTGCCTAGTCTGCTGGCCCACCCTGCTGGGAAGGGGTACCCCAGGAAGAGAGGAGGGGGAGGGGTGCAAAAAGGTGGGTGAGACGGAGACTGAAGGATGCTGAGAGAAACCGTGGAATGGTCTGAACGAAAGAAGGTAGAAGCAGCAAGGTAGGGGGTGTCCCCGGGGCTCATAGCAGCGCCATGTCTGGAGGCCCCACTGTGCAGTGAAATGAGAAAGGCTCCGTGCACCTGAGCAAGCCCAAGAGGGGCCTTAGGCGGTGGGAGAGCCTGAGCAGGATCCTCCCCTCACTGCTCCCTCCTCCATCCTCCTCCAAGCCGCCCGTGACATATATCTTGCCGTGAGACAAGAGCGCCAGTGCAAATCAAACCCACCACCTATAAATTACCTCCTTCATTCTCCCTTTAGCTCTCTCTCTCTCCATCTCTCCACCCCCTTTCGCCTGCCCTCAATCCCCCTTTTTGCCTGTTACCCCTGCATCTCCCTCCCTCCCCTGCCCGGCTCCCCTCAACGTGCGGCTTCCCATTGCAATATAAACTTGGCTGTCAGAGGGGCAGTTGCGATGTGGCAAACTTGCCATTGTAACGGACAGCTTGACAAATGCAGAGGGGTGGCAGAGCGTCGTGGTCCACATACTATTCCTCCTCTCTGCTATCCTCAGTGCATTGAGGAGAGGAGAGCAGGTGATGCAAGGAGAGGAGAAAGGAAAGGAGGAATGAGAGGCTCCTCGCTCCTCGGTAGGGAGAAGGGGGGGCAGAGATAGAGAGAGTGACTTTCAGAGGGATAATGAGCCTTTGAACGATGGCTGAAATGTTGCCGTCAACCTGCCCTTCTGCTGCTGGGTAATTAGGTAATCAGTAAAGGCCTAATTATGGGATCAGGGTGCAGGGAAACAATTAGCAGAAAGTATTGCCACATAAAACGGAAATTTACGTTCTGCCAAAGCATGTTTAATTCCTGGATGTGTGTGTGCCGTCCTTCCTAAATAACCACATAAAAAGGACATTTCCCTTGCCTCCTACCTGCCAAGTGAAAAGGTTAATTTTAATGACCCAGTCGGCATTTGTGAATAAATATGGGAATTTTGTGGGTACATGATTAAATTGAATTTTGAAAATAACCTGGAAAAATTTCCAATCTTCACTTCAGATGCACATAATTATTGCGTTTAATATCTTTGAAAGTCTGTCTGTGCGTGTGTTTGTGAGGGCGCGCGTGCAGGACAATCGCGGGTTTTGTGCTGTGCAAATAGATGTATCGCTAAGTAGCCTCATTGGTTTGGTAAGTGATTGCAATTAAATTGTGTTGCAGGGCCCCCCTCTGACACAGCTGCCCTGCGTGTGCTAGAATTTGGTTAAAGGATGGAGGCTTTGCAAAGACAGAAGGCAGGGAGAGAAAATGTGTGTGTGTGTGTGTGGTGGTGGGGGGGCGAGGATCATTCAATGCACTCAACAATGCACTGGCAGCCCATACAAACATAAAAAGGGAGAGGAAGAAAGAGAGAGCGCAAGAGAGAAAATTGAGCTTAACAGCCTGATTCTTAACTATTATTTATCCATTATGGGGGGAATGGAGCCGGGGCGCTGTGCGGGAGAGGATTAGAGAAGATTTGTGGGCTTTACAAGGCCCTGTCCTCCCATCCGCATCGCTCCAGCTCCCAGGGGCTCCGCAGCCAGCGCCGGCTCAGCTTGTCTGATCATTTATCCATAATTAGAAAATTAATATTTTAGATGGCGCTATGATGAACCCATTATGGTGATGGGCCCCGATATCAATTATAACTTCAATTTCAATTTCACTTACAGCCACGGCAGCAAAATGGCTCCGGGTGGCGGAGTCGAGTGATGGGCTCGGTGCCACGGAGCATGACGAATACAGATCACTGCACATTAGGATGAGCAATTATTTGAACATGTATAAAAACTATTTACAAGCAATGTAATTGACCAGGGTCAGGGGGAGATGCAGGAAAAATGGACAGGTTGACAAATTTTTGTTCCTACCAACAGAAAAAAAAAAAGGGATTTATTAATTTCTTTGAGGCTGTAATTGAATTTTTGAGAGGGGTTTCTTGTTAAGTCCCGTCCCGTGGTCCAGGGCTCATCTTCTGCTATGACCTTACATACATCTAACACCAAAATGTGTCTGCCACCCCCACCCTCATCCACACACACACACACACACACACAGACAGCCTTCACACAGAGAGGCGGGGGGGTGCAGAAACACCAAAAAAAAAAAAAAGGCAAGGTGAAAGGGAATTGTAGTAGAGAGAGAAGGAAAAGAGAATAAAAGAGAAAGATGTGCAATCTTCCATGCTGTCTTAAATGTGACGTGAGTCCGCGGCCCCGTTAAAGTGAACGCGCTGCCGCTGACACGTCTACGTCTGAATGGAAAATTAATACAAACTAAATCTTAATTTCACGAATGAATAAATAATAAGAAGAGAGAAAACACATTTTATTTGTTTGGTTTCCTTTTTGGCTCGTGTCTTTTTGCCGGCAAAGCACAAAAAAAAAACAGTTAAGGTATCTGAGCGTATGTCGTTGCGTTAACGGTGCCAGTCCTATTAGTAAACACAGTATTGATTATTTCAGATTATCTATTAATTTGAAGTACATAATTTATTTTATTTTTTTTTAATTATTGATCGTCTTTGTCCACAATTCTTCTTTTCCGCACACATTTATTCAACACCTCATGATAGTTATCGGTACAAATGTCTAAACTGCACTTATCCTTTCACGCATCTTGTGTGTAAAAATATTTGTGTGTGTGTGTTTGTGTGTGTGTTGTTGTTTCCCCCCCCCCAGCCAGCTCTCCTTCTAATGTTGCAGCATAAAGCGAATTATAATCCATCATTCAGCCCCATCAGACCATAGCAGAGAGGGGGATATTACTATCTCACCACTGCTCCAACAAGGTTAGATGAATCCCCGTAACAGCCCTAATCATACACACACTTCATCACCGAGGCTAAACCACTGCACGTTAATTATGTAGACATCACTCAAAATACACTGCTGCACTGGGCTCCGCGCCTCGGAGAGCTCATTTGTCAGCCGTGTGTGTCTCTGGCACAGAAAACAAAAGGTCAACCGGGTGGACATGATTTCAGATAGCCTGCCTGTTCCCTGAGCCGTTCTTTAGGCAATTTGTTTTGCCTCGTGCTTCCCAAAGGAAACTTTTCACACAGGCAACAAACACGTGGGCATTTTAGCTTTGAACGTTCACTCCACACTTTGTTTTAATTATGTTATTTTCTCATCCGTGCTGCTCATGTACATTCCCTCAAACATGCACTCTACAGCATTTTTATATTTATCATTATTTTTTAATTTATTTTGTACGAGGCCTCTAGAGAAGGCCAAACAAGTGTTAACCTTAACTGCTAATCAGACCAACAGTCATTATTTCCATGTCCTTCCTCCAGGTCCTGACCCAGACTTTAACCCCCCACCCCCCGTTCTGCCCTATAGGCTTGGCCCATGTGTGCCCGCTCGACGCCTTGTTTTCCTCATGTCAGTTTAATTGTTCACTGTCAGGGGCAGAGCAGCGGATAACAAGCTTAGCAAATGATGTCTGCTGTTGCTACACATTGATTAATATTTTACATGTTATTATCCTCTGTCCATTACCACAGCAAATTAAACTATAAATCACCCCCTCTGCTGGTGTCACCGGATCATAAATTGTCTCTCCCCAAGCCGCGCGCTGCGCCGTGCCATGCCGCGCAAGGTCTTCTCTTTGGTGAGACAACAAAGTGGGGAAAGTGCCTGTGTTCTTTAGCCTGAGTTATGGACTAGTCACGGTCACCATATACATCAGAGCCGTGAAAAATGAGGAGTTTGTTCTGCCATAAAACAAAAAGAAAAGCAAGCAGCCTCGTGTTAAAAGTTTGGACCTGCGGGAGTCATAAGCAGTTTCATTAAAGTAAAAAACATGCATATGCGGAGGTCTGAAGCGTATTTAATCTTTCATATGTTGCACAACATATGTCAAAATCCCGGTTTTATTTGTTCCTGTTTCATATCTGTTTTTGAACTCCACAAACTAAAGGTTTATTCGTGATTTAATGCAGTAATTTAGATGCCAATTCATATGAAAATCTTAGTCAAATCCATCCCCAACATGTTGCCGCTGTATTTGCATTTGGTTCGCAGTACCAGTCTGCTAACGCTGCTCCGGATAAGCAGCGTTTTGGCTCAGACAGGGCTGCTGCGGCTGGTGTTAAATGGAAATTCAGATGGAGCTGTAGATAAATATTTTTTCCCTGACTGTTTAGACCCATTTTTCCCTGGATATCATCTAAGATATCAGATGACCTTTCCTGCCTTGTCATTTTTTTTCTCATTTTCCCCCCACGCCGGTGGGAGAGATGCAAAGGTGCTTTACCAGCAGCTGGAAATCAATTTATACAGTCCCGCGTTGCATGTAGGGAGAGATGGGACAGAGCGGGCCTGATATAATGACACGGCCAATTGCATTGTGTTGGGCTGCGGGGGTCAAGTGGGGTCTGAGTGTGCCACGGATCCAGGCTTTGTTCGTACGAGGGGCATTAGGCAGGAATTACACGGCGGGGTCAAATGACCCAAACCCGAGGAGGGAGCCAGCACCTTGGGCCCCCCAGCCCCCTCATCATCAGGCTGGGGAGATGAGAGTGACACGGGATGACACTCCAGGAGGAGGGGGGTGGAGAAACACTCCCACTAAACACTTCACCTACTGATAGGTGCCGTTGACCCTTCCTAAATCTCATCATCGTCGTCCCAACGCAGGGGGAGATGGCGTGGGATTTTCTCTGACATCCCCTTCTATACCTCTTTCCCCCATCCCATCCGGACTCCCAGCCTCGCTCCCTGTCTCTCTTTCACAGGCTCACTCATTTGTATACAGACGCATACGCCTCGATTTATTTATCCATCTGTCTGGCGGATGTAGCGGATGTCCCCTGCTGAAGATGGCAATACTCACAGACTGATCCCCCCCCTAAGCCTGCTTAGCATCTCCCTGCAGATACAGTCCCTCTGCGTCTTTCAATGATTTATCAATTTACAATGTTTGTTAGGATAGCTTTGCCGCGGCGTCCCAGTGGCTCGCCGGCTGAAAGCGCATCACACGTTCCCGAGGAATTTTGGATTCAAACGCCTGATGTACCGCATCGTTCGGGCTGTGGCTCACCTGCCTTGAACACAGATGTCATAATGTGCTGATATATGATTGATATAACAAGATATAGAGGTAGAGAGCGTGCATGTGCTCTGATGTCAGTAAAGACCCGGGGCGTAAGAGTTGCCAGAGGGCCCTGACCCGCCGACAGTCCAATGGAGTGCATAGATCTGAGGTTAAGTCATCTGACCTGGCTGGCTGGTCACTCGCCCGCTTTTCCCCATAATTACTGCTCAGACAGCCCAACTTTTTCCCTTTTCCTGCTCTTAAATCAACACTAATCCATCCCCCAGGCCCAGCATAACCTCTCTCTCTCTCTCACTCTCCCACCGCGCACTGACATAACCTGTACGTACTGGACCTCCAGAATCCATCTGTCAGATTAAGGTTTGATTTATCAAGCATATGTGAACTTGTTTGTCACCGGTTTAAGGACTTTTTAAGACACATTTTACTCTACCTGTTGTATCCTTGATGTACAACAGCAACTTTATGTTTAAAACATCAAATACTTTATAAAGAATGGGTTTTGTTTTTGTCATTTCGGTCATTGCCAGAAGAAGAACACACGTCGAATGAATTCAATTTGAACGTTTTCGATTTAATGAGTGTATGTGCACCAGCAGCGCAGCGCTGTCACCTGTCAAGGCACCTGAACTTATGCATTCAAGCCAGAGCAATCCGAATCCAAACAGCTTGCGCTCTCTCACCAGTTTATTCCGACATCGGACATGCATATGTAACTACCGCTGCCTGCCTGATCCGAAGTGGATGCAAAGCAACCTGCGTCGACAGGAACGGCTAAAAGAGCACGAAAGAGAGAAGGGAGTAAAAACACCGAGAGAAAACAGGCGCAAACGGCAGAAAGGGAAGAGACAAAGATGAATAGAGAGAAAGAAAGCAAAGGAGCAAGAAATCAAGTGAAGGAGAGAAACAGCAGAATGGCTCCTGTCAGCGGCGGCCCACCGCAGTGAAACACTAACTGTAGCGACAGGCTGATGAGTCAGTGTCTGTTTAAATGGCAGCTTGTCAGGCCTCCAGCTCTGAGGTGGGCCGCCGACCTGTCAGGGCCCTCGCCACATTAACCAGCTGACCCTATCATCCTTAACATTGCTCCGCCACCGAGCCGCCTGTCACTAACTCTGCCATTTGGCTTTCCAGAGATCTGCCAGGGAGGGCAGGCGCAGCCACCTCTTAGTGTTGTTTATTGATTTCTGACCCGCCGCTTAATAGTTTTCCCAGTCCCCCTGAATGGCTTTTGTAAGCAATAGGGTTTGTACATCTCGCAGATCAATACCTTTTATATTTACAATAAAATTGAAACGGCTTCTTGGTGGGTCTCGCAGCACCTCGGCATTTGTCATCCTTCTGCAAGGGAAAACTATGTCATTATCTGAATTAAAACATTTATTTCTGATTAAGAGAGTGTCCTATCTCATTAATTTTCCCCTTTCCAATACAAGGGGAATGGAATCCTATTGATTTTTGTACTTTTTACACGTCTCCACTACTGGGAAGATAATTGAGAAGTTAGCCAGAATAAATGAAGTTTCTAGTCTTGCAGGGCAGCCAATACCTTGGAAATGTGAGGTGTTTTTGTGGGAGCAGGCCTTTAATTTTGTGCCAGCAGAAGACAGGGGGACTGAACAAATTGGATTAAGGCTGGGGAATGGGGGGGGGGTCCGGGGGTTTGAGGAGGTGGTGGGTGGGTGGCCAGGGGTGTACCAACACTGTGTGTGTGTACGTGTGGAGGGGGAAAACTCGGTATTTCAGCAATAATAAGACTGCGTGCCCCCCCCGCAACTCCGCTCCTCCAATTTTTACCCCACGAAGACGCCTCAGGCAGGAAGCGCAGATTGAAGCATCTTAAGGCCGATGACGGTGGGTTGCCTCCCCCAGCTTATTGTTGAGGAAGAATTGAAAGACAGTAATCAATGTTTGAACTAGACCTTTGAACACAGCGAGGCTCATTGATTAAGCATTATCAAATTAATGAGATTGAATTAAGTTGTGGCTCTTTTTTGTTTTGTTTTGTGTTGTGGTGGGGGAGACCCACTCGGAAATTTTGCAAACATGTTTTTGCAAATATGGTTTTCGTTTCCTTCTTTTGCTGCTGTAGTAACACAATTTCCCTCAGGGGATTAATAAAGTACTTCTTTTCTGTTCTATTAGGATGTCTTTACAGAATATTTACCATAAGGTTTATCTGTAAATAATTAAAAGATGAAATTAAATTAAGAATTTACAAACCAAACTAATTTTGTGATATTAATGTTGATTTCAGAAATCACAAAAACTACCAGCATGAATAATAACTATAATAAATACCTTAAGCATTTCCATACTTTGGGTGATAATCGTGTTTTCCTGACGGGTTAGGATGTCCTTATATACACATTCTTCTGCTGTTTATTATCTCATATTTCTATTTTGCTCCTTGTGACAAAGAGAAAGAGAGAAAAGTCAGAGAGTTGAAACGTGGTTAAATGTTGTGGCATGGCCGGTGTGCAGATTTTGAGAAGACAGGGCCGTGTGGTCAGCTCCAGTTTTCACAAGCCCAGCGCAGCTGATATGGGGGTCGTGAGAGGGGTGACTGAACACAGCAATTGGACCTCACAAACACTGAAAGAGGCCAGCGCCGGCCTACCTCTGATGCTGCCCGATCTTGCTTCGGGGACTGAGAGAAAATGTTGTCGGACTCGGAGAGGGCATCGTCCATCATGGCCCCAGTCCGCCTGTCTGCTGGCTGATTGTGGGAGAAAAGAGAGGGTGAAAAGAGAGAGGGAGCGAGAGAGAGAAAGAAGCTTAGGAGTCTACCGGGAAGGCAATTGTAAGAGAAACAGGAGGAGAGAAAGAAACAAAGAAAGAGAAAGAGGGGAAGACAAGGAGAATATAGCCTCTGCGCCCATCCACTGACTCACTGCCTGGCTTTTGGCCACAGGGCCCCTGGATGGATTCACTCCTCTACTCCATCCCACCATTCTTCAACCATATCTCTCCACTCCCTCTTCCCATCAAGAACCCACCCCTCTTCCTCTCCATCACTCCATCCCTCCATTCTTTGGCCCTCCGAAGCCTGATCTCTCTCACTCTGTCCAATGATCCCTCCGTCCTTCCATCCCTCCTTCATGGACAGCTGAGTGTGAGGCTGATAGGCCGTGGAGTGAGTGGGGCAGCTGCCAGCGCCCTGCAGCAGAACCATCTCTGACAGGCCACTAATTCAACCGACAGAAGAGAAACCTCAACCAAACACTCAGATTATGGGTCCAAAGAGAGGGGGAGAAAAGTTTAGAAAATGGGAAAATGAACTAAGAGAGACGGAGGCGGTGGGCTAAGGTCTGGGGAAAAACATGCTCTCACTGGTCCAAGATGGGAGTTTTAAATGGAAGACTGAAAGAGACGATTGAGGGTAAATTTGTATTTTGGAAATCTGCTGTAATTTGTTTTGAGTTTGGTTGTTAGGCAGGAATGACTGAAAAATTCATTAAATCAGGAAAAAGTAAAAAAAATAAAATAAAATAAAATAGAAGAACAGCCTCAAACCATATTCGACCGGGATTTAAGGCGTGATTGGACAAAATATAAGCTATACAGTCACAAAATGGTGCGATTGAATATGTAAATTCTGTGTAGACTTAACACATTTAGATTTTATTCTACACAGTTCAAGAAAAGCTGAAATAAGAGTAAAAATGTCAGACAAAAATGTGATATACCCCTTTTTGCAATAGGCCAGGCATTAAAAAAACCCACTGCAGCACCTCTTTCCATTTGTTTATCTGTATAAACTTACTCATGGCCAGCCAGGAGCAGTGCTCAATGAACAGCTTAATTTGTGGATGCATTTCTATGCCTAGAGTAATCTAAGGAGGGATGCAGAAAAGGTTGGATACATTCATCACAAACACAAGCTTAACATAAGTGAAAAATTACAGGATTCCCAATGACCTTCCAACCAATCAGGCCCGGTAATTACACTCATTCATTACGAAGGAAGGGAGAGATGGAAGAATACAGAGATGACCCTTCAGGACAACAAAAATGTTTATAGATGGGAACAAAGAGGAAAATGCTAATGGCTCAGCTATCTGGCTGGATGGCCCTGAGACAGTGCAGAATAATAATTTCCCATCATAAACCAACTATAACCCCTGCAGAACTGTACATGGGAGTTTCTGCTCGTGTGCCAGCAGTGCTCTGCCGCTGTTTGTACCGCAGGACTTGCTCTGTCCTCTGTTACCTGGAATTTTAGATCATTTGTATATTTCTATAATTGTGTATTCTGCAGAAATGTGCTAATTACATTATCATTGCCGGTATACATTTTGAGGTCATCTATGTTTAGTGTGCTCACATCCTCATGTCAGACCTCACAGATGACATCCATTCTCAGATTTTAAATACAGCATCAATCCCATCATGACTTGTGGATTATATCAATACCTGTACTTTATTCCTGAATCTTTGGCTCTTTGTATATTATATTCATGCGTAGTCATTGCGTAGTCATTGCATTGGAGCACACCAGGCAATATAAAGTAGCAGCACCAGTGCACAGACAGCAATGCTCTACTCGAGGTGTTACTACTTGGTTGCAGGGTCTGGTTTGGTTAATATGGATAGTTTGGTGTCAAGCGTCACTGTGTCATTGTTATTTAAAGATGTATTCAAAATGTTATTTTAATGTACTTTGAGTCACATATTATTTAGGTCGCCCAAGTACTGCAGATGCTAAGTCTGTCTTCATTCATCTGTGACGTGCATCAGTGAAACGTTTCAGACAATAGCATGAAGGGCCCATTACAAGCTCTTAAAGCCCAATGCATTGTTTTGAATACACCCCGAAATGATCACATGACCTTTATAGTTTCTACTTGAAGAATGACTAAAGAAATGAATCAGTTGTCTTTCTGCTAACTGACAAATCCCTTCAGGTGTAATCATTAGTTATGCAGTGTCTGGCTGTACAGTATTGGTCTTGGTCTAAAGACTGAATATGGGATCAGGTGGGGACTAGTGTTGGGACAGGGGATTCATTTGAGTCCTCAGTAAAAGCAAAGTGACACTTCATTCAGTGTTCATCGCCTGATAGATAGCCCAATGTCATCAGAGGACAATCCAAATAAAGTATGGTTTAATAGTGCAGTAATTGCATTTCATATGTTGCATGCTTTATTAGGTTGTGTGTCGTGTGTCAGCTCCGGTGCCTCGTCCCGTATGTAATTTCATGTAAACTCCATTTGTCTGGCGCGCTGGATATTTTTTTTTATTCCCCTTATATTTTGCTTGGCTAATAGCTGGAGCACGCACGGCCCACTTATTTCCCATGCACTAACAACGTGGCGATTCCTAGCTGACTTAAAAGTCGAATCACTATCACGCACAAATAGCACGATGCTCTGGCACTGAACTTTTCGATTCATTCCATTTCCCAGACGACGGTATCTGACTGCTTTTCTCTGATTATGCAGATGATATTACTTTTTTTTTTTTTCCTCTTTGTCGATATGTGTTTAGGTGTCATTTGCAGTGGATGATGTTCTCATTGCTCAGTTTACCGCGCCCATAATAAGATCACCTGTGGTATGAATACATTTTCCCACTCTGCTCGTGTATTTGGATTTGCAGGGTAAATGAGTTTCTCTCGGCCTCGGAGAGAGTGAGAGAGACAGAAAGAGGGAGGGAGGGAGAGAGAGAGAGAACACATCAAGCACGTTCTTAGATTCACTTTAGAGCTTGACACCTCGGCGCTCGGTCAGTAAATGGCTTTTCTACAGCAGGAGGTGGAAAAGGGGGTTGCGTGTGTGTTTCTGTGTGTGTGTGTGTGTGTGTGCGCACTTGCATCAACATCTGTGGATATCTCTGTGTGAGCGTCTACGCTGCAGCAAGACCGCACGTGTGCTTTCTCGTGTTTGTGCGTGTCTTCGGTAAGCGTGTTTGCGTCGGTCGCGTGTGCGCGCGTGGGTGGAGACGCCGGGTTTTACAGCCACATCTACATCCAGGCGCCCTCTTTGTATTCCAGCCTGCTACCCAAGCACAGGCCTCAGCTGTCATTATTCCCTGTCCGTCCACAGAGAAGTTATAGTTGGCAAAAAACCCATCAGGTGGGCAGGACAACGGATAATTGAGGTGATGATCGGAGCTGTTCAAAGACAATTGATAGTGATGGAGACAGGGGGAGCGGGGAGCTCAGCCGGCTGACCGAGCTCTCCGGGGGCTCTGGGAGCGCCAGACCAGAATGTGGAATAACACATAGCCTAGCTGCTGCAGCTCTTGTACCAAAAAAAAAAAAAAAGGTACACTTTGTCATTTTATATTAGAGGAAATTAATAAATAATATTCATCTGTAACAATCAAATTTTCTGCTTCATTCAGAGAAAGAACGTTTTTTATTTCAGTAACAGCAGTACAGTATGTGCTGGCCCCGGGACCACCCTGGGCTTTATTAATAGCCCAAATCCCCTCCGTCTAGCCTGCCTCAATCACACAGCAACATATTGAACTAGCGGAGAAAGCCATGACCCGAACATCATATTTCCACCAGCTCCAATCCGAGTGACAAGTTGCCAAACTTCAAAATCTCCCAGAAAACCCAGTTAAGGCAAAGCAAGTTGTAAAGGCGTTTTTCATAAGCCGAGGGACAAGGGGGAACAAATGGAGGTTATTACTTTCCTCCATTCCAAATAGCCCCCTACTGTCTGGCTGAAATAGGGCTGGCAAAAAAAATGTCTGTATATCTCACATCCACACCTGACATCATACCTCTGGATTTTTCTATTACCTACTTGGCACCTTTTTTTTTTTTTTTCACCGCTCTCGCTCCATTTTTCTTTGCCCACACGCAAATGTTATCACCTGAATGTCATCAATTGTGTACATATAGAATCAGCCCATAATTCTGGCTGATTGAGTAGCTTCAGGAACATGGATCTTCGAAAAGTCCTTGGACGTCTTTGCTGAAAACTTTGGATTCTGCCGGCAAACCCGTCAGTCGCGTTTCTGAAGCGTGCTGGTTTTTACCCGACTTGCATGCAGGTGCGCGTGCGCTTCTGGCGATCGATGAGTGGTTCGAGTCCAAGTGCGCAATATCAATAACTCCATCACACAAATAGTGACACCTCAAATAAAAAAAAAAAAAAAAAAAAAGTCATAGGCGCACACAAACACGGGCACATGACAGAGGCATTGTATCAATAACTCCCTCGTTCGTACGATGACGCGCACACGCTGTCACGCCCAAGCTGTCACACAGAGACACTGTATCGATAACTCAATATTTCAGGTGTCAGTCTTGGGTGGTGTGCCATGCCCTTTGAGAGGCGGGGGGGGGGGGCCTGGTTGGCAGCAGAGGACAGGGAGGGACACACCCTGACAAGGCCGTCACACCTTTCAATACCGCCGCTCCACCTGTCATTAGCTTGTACATGTGTGTGTGTGTGTGTGTGTGTGAACTCCTGGCTTGAGGTGGCACCGTCAGCAACTATCAACAGCACCCCCCCACCTCCCACCCGCCGCCACCCATTTTCCACCACACTCACACGCCTCGCCGTCTCACCGTTCTGCAGACTACACCTCACAGGTCGGCTGATCTGGAGGGCGACCCGCTCCAACTTCCCCCCCCCCCCCTTGTGACTCCCCCCTGCTTCCCTCTCCACCAGCTCCCGAGTATTGACCCAAGCTGTCACCCTTGCCGGCACCCCTGACCCCCCTCGGAGGCAGGGGATCCATGGCGAGGCCGAAGGTTCAAATGATTTTCCTCCACCTCCCGCCGTCCTGTTTTCCCACTGAGCTGATTGCTAATGACAACATTAGAAAAGGGCATAATGGAGATTCTACAAACAATTTGCCCCTTGGATTTGCGAACCTAAATGTCTGCAGAAGTTACAAAGGGCCGATGGATGATTGTTTTGTTTGTGTTTCCACATACTTTAATGTCAAAACAGGGACCTGGTGCTTCAAGACTGTGGGCCACTGTGAGCTGTTTGTTCATAAAAAGATTATGCATAATTGAAGTGGTAATGAAATCTGCATGCATTCATTCTCATTTGTTATAAACCATTCTGCAGAGGTTTAAGATGTGACAATGTAATGCCTAATTTGGCCCAGAAAGCGTAACACATTTACCCTTCATCTTCCTTAATACCCCGTCATCTCTCTATTATCCATTATATTTAAACAAGAATCTGCCCAAAAACCCTTAAAACACAACGTATGTGGACGTTAAACTGCCGCACTGAGAGATTTTAGCACCGAAAGGGTCAAAATTACTGAAAGTATAAAATTTGCTTTGAAACTTCATTTTACAAAAGAAAAAATGCAGCGGTTGAAGGAGCCTGTCTGATGATAATAAAACAGTCCTGATCTTTTTATCTTGCATCTCGCGGATTAATGCTAATATAAGTTTCTCTCTCAAGCGCAATAATAACATCCTGCCAAACCCTCCTAAAAGGATCCCCCCAGAGCAGCCCTGATGCTCCTCCATTACAGAGCCTTATAATAGCTTCCCTGGGAATATATGTATTTATGTGGCAGGAAATAACATTAGAGTGAATTTTAACAACTTTTATAAATCAGGCGAGCTGGGGATGGCAGGTACAGAGAGAGAAGGAGAGGGAGAAAACGGTGTAGGTGGCGATAATGCTGATGAGGGGTATCTGAGATGGCATCCATCACCAATGCGCAGCCATACGTGCATCAAGAAAATGGGTTAAACTCTGGTACGCCATATCGGGCGCAACCCCTCCCCCAAAACACGAGGCTTTCTACATTTAAAGAAAAAGGATTAAAAAGGCAATAACACCATCCACGCTGAACCCGCTGGTCCTGCAGGTGGAATCCGCTTCCCCCCTCCACTCAGAAAAACAGGGGAGATCTGCCCATTAATCAAGTTACAAACGGGCCGCGTGTCACTCGCGATGGGCTTTTTCCGTTGGTGGATTCCTATACATACTGTCTGATTACCATAATGTGTTCTTGGCAAAAATTCTGGCAGGGGCCGAGTGGGGGTGGGAGGTTGAAGGGAGGAGTGGGGGTGGGAGGGGGGTTTAGGGATGGGGGGGGGGGGGCTGCTATTGAGAAGCGAGCGGGAAGTAAATAACAAATGGCCCAGACCCCACCTCATCCGGAGTGATTTCAATCCAATGTTCCATCATAGCTAGTGGAGAGAGGCGAGTGTTTGGGGTTTGGGCTATCAATTACAGATATGTGTAGGCAGGCAGACACTATCATTTCGCTGATTGTCACCAGTCCACCGCGGTGACATCAGGAAGTGATTCATCAGTCTATTTCCTGTGACACCCGGGAGAAAGATGACATGCTCGTGCCTGTGGAATTATGGGGGATCCTGAAAGGAGGGCTCTTTAACATGCTCGGGGGGGCAAACACATTCTAATGCAGACATTTAACCTCTCTCCGCCAGCGATTGCTCTTGACTGACTCGGTCCATTCATTCATTTCAGCCACAGTCTGGCTGTTGATGAAACGATCCGCGCTATTTGCTCACTAACGTGTCAGAAAATGTGTCTGTGGCATGGGAAACGCTAAAAAGTTGCCTTTTGCAAGTTGCCCCAAACAAATCCTCAAGCTTAAAAATGTGACAAATTAACATTCCTGAGAAAGGGGCAAAAGATATTTGCTAATGAGAGTGTGTTTTGTGATTTGTTTTTGCGAGTTGCAACAAAGAAATTAGCAGTTCAAGCACGAGTCAGCGCTAAAACAATGTTATCAGAAGCACGCTGCCATCATAGGGTCATGTCAGGGAGTTTCTCATTAAGTGATGGTAACCCGTAATAGTGCTTAATGGCTCAAAGAAGCAATTTAAATGGCCATATTTGGCAGGAAATACTGAATAAATGTACTTTACTAAGAAACAATCTATTCATTTGCATCTAATCATCTGCTGCGATTACTTTTGGACGCTTTACTTGCTGTGACAGCATATGACAGAAAAGAGAGAAAGGGCTGCAGCTAATGGTTGTTCTAATAACTATTTTATCGGTTATGAAAATTGTGAAAATGTGCTTCACAGTTTGCCGTCAGACAGTCGAAATGTCACAGGCTTTCAGTTCATCATCACATAAGATGAGAAAAAGCGGCAAATGATCCAGCTTCTGCCAAACCTGCGATTTATCGATTAACACACGATACGTCGCCGATATGGATTTATTTAGCTGTGGATGCACAAGTCAGTTGACTAACCGTTTCAGAGCAGAAGAGGGAAAACATAGGGAATGATCAGCAGAATATTGGTTAATCGCTGTGAATCATTATCGTATGAAATAATGAGCTATGGGTTAAAATACTGCGTCTTCCCGACACGACAGTAGCAGCCAATCACAGCTGCACGGATACAAAGGCAGGAGAGGTAAATGTCCTGTGCCTCGTCTTGCTCGCAGGTCATCCTTCCTCAGAGATTCATACCAAGCTGGCAGTAAGCACAGATGATACCAGCAGGCCAAACTTTATTCCTCCCCGTTGCAATTGCGTCTGTGAGCAGTGACTCTATCAATCTGCTGGCGGTTGGGAAGATTGCCTAATCCGGTAGCCAAGGGACTCTTATCATCAGTCTGCCTCTTCGCTGTATGTGTGTGTGTGTGTGTGTGTGTGTGAGTGTGTTTGCGGGACCAGCCAGAGCCTTATTGGTGGGAAATGTATGTACTGCTCCTCTTCTTAACACTGTCACCCTCATTTGTAAACACAGTCATCCATCAGCCGCCGACCCCCCACTTATCCAAACAGATGAAGAAGGTGTATGTTCTTATAATTTGCTCTCATCTCAGAGAGAGACAGAATAATAATAATCTCTCCCTGATGTACAGTTGCACGCCTCCTCCCCCTTCTCCCTTTTTTCCTCCACTTTCATCCTCTCCTCTTTCTCTCCCCCTCGCTTGTGGATAGTGTATTAATGAAGCGGCCTAATTTGACACCCCGCCGCAGCGTAATGGATTAAAACGCAACACTGCCATCCGTCTGCCAGCCGCAAATAAAGCGCGCCGTATAAATATTGTAATTCATACCTGCGATAAGAATCATGGTGCCACCTCTCGCCTGTGCGATAACAACCTTAACCTGCTGATGCAGATTGGAAAAATCTGACTGTGTGCCTGTTGGCGTTCGGGCGTTTTTGAATTCATGCTTGTGCCGCAAATGAGGCCTGTGAGAGGACGAGTTTCCAGCATTTATGTAAAACTGTGCAAGTGTTCTTGTTTTGAACATGCACATGCTGCTAATGAACATGCACGGTATAGATGCTTGGCATTGTTCAGATAAATGTGTGACTACTATTCTAGTATTTTCATCTTGAAATAATAATGTGAAGCAATATTTTCATGCCATGGGCCTCATCTTGTGTATAGAGTTTGCGCTGTGAATGTACTTTATGTGTACAGCGTTATTCAACTTTTTAAGGTTATGCATGTAGTAACTGTTAAACCTTCAATACAGTTGCACCAGCTGCTAGAATCAAACAGAAAAACCAATCTGCATCGCAGTGTAGTGACCGGTCGGCCTCATAGGCATAGGACGATCTGGCATCCTGACCCATGAGCCTCAGCCTCTCTCTGCTACAGAGACAGAGTCAATCAGAGGTGCGAATGCAGTAATTGAAAGGGAGACAGCTAATTCAAAAGGCTTTATCATTGTTTTTGTATCACACTGTACCACAGTTGCTAAATTCACCTAAAACAGGAGAACCCTAAAGCGAAGTGATTGAAACCGGCAACTACACTAAGTTGCACCTTCAGCTTTTTATTGAAGAGCCATCCTTCGCGCCTTTGATTCAGGAGGATCAGGAGAGCTTCATATCCATCAAGCTGTAGAACGTTTTGTCATGTAACATTGTCTATGGGAGAAATCACTGGGACTCTTAATAACTTAGCAACCCTATTTTCACAATGATCACCTCCCTTCCACTTTCGGACCAACCACACCTCATCTTTCTTTTCTTTTTGCTCTCTTTTAATCATCGGCATGATGTCCGTCGTCATCACCGTCCAGCCTTCCTCTTTAGCAGCAGGTGTCTTGACTTTAACAACTCTTCTTTGTAAGCCGCTCAGACCGTCAGCGCTTTAGTCACGCTCTCGCAAGGAGCTTTAGTCCTCGCTCCTGATAAGAGCCGGGGCCATTGTGCTCCCGGCTTTGTCTCTTGCCTAACACGGTTGACACGCTGAGATAGTAATCTGCAACAACTTTATGAATGGACACATGACACGTGGCAAGCTGCATGGGAATAGATCAGCACGGCAGTTATGAGTGGAGATGTTGTCGCCATCTGTTCGGGCTTCCCGGGACCCTCGGAGATTTAGACTCTTGTATCTTTACAGAAAACGCTTCTGAATGTCGAGTGTACTTGCAGCTGCTGCTCGAAATCAGTTTATAGGGAACAAGCAGTACGACACTAACATGATTCTAATCACGGGATACAGACATTGTAATGTGAAAATGTTAAGTTTTATGCTTTTGAACATTTAAATAAGCAACATGGCAGCTCAGTTCCTGTTGTGACATTGTGCTTAAATATGTATATAATCAGTATTTCAGTACTATTTATTGAATTTAAACCTACTGAACTGAAATCATTTTCTAAAGTTGTCCACAACAACCACAAACTCAGCCTCATCCCCTCAACAGCATTATGGTTGCCTATTGTATTCAGAAGTGGACCTCTTGGATAAGCACTCTCACAAAGAGGGCCTCTCCCAACTGATGCTTCCAGAATAGCAAACATCCCAGTGCCTCTATTTGCAATGTAGATGTGCGAGTGTGTTCTCGCTCTCTATTGAATTGTTTTCTTAATCGTTTCCTTTGTGCCAAGGAGTAAAGAAAACAGATTGTGTCTGAAGAGCATTGGAAGTGCCAATGACCCCTGGTCACGACAGCTACGTAAGGACTGCCAGAGCAGCAGATAAAGAGCCGGAGGGGTCAACTGCTCTGTCCTGCCGTGATTGCTAGCACCAACATTTTCTTAAAGGGAGATAAATTTGGAAGTCTGCGCAGCTTCTTGCATTTCATATTTGGAAATAGTAATTCTTCTTTTCCATGAAGTTCGTCAATTTCATTTTACAAAGGTTGTATTTTGTTGCATTATTTGAGGTAATGGACCAGGGCAGGTAGACGGCAGGCGATATTCTTTTTCCTAGGATGGAGAAGGCAGGCTCCGCCCCACTCGTCTCCTGATTGGCACACCCTGATATTCTTACCTTAACCCTAACCAATCGTCACTCCACAAGCCTAAAGCTAACCAGCCCTCCCAACAAAGGCAACAAGAACTGGCCAATCAGAGGGGCAGGTCATAATCACACAACTGAATCAGAGGGATTTTAGACGTGGTTGCACACAGTGTCGACTGACAAAACAGGGGGTGCCTCCGTTTACCCGCACCTCACCACCAAACACCTCCGCTCAGCATCTGTCACTTTGCACTAAACGCCCTATACTACAGTACAAATGCATTAATAAGTCCTAAATTAACTCATATCATATTCTCTAAGGCTGGTATTGCGCATCTGTACAAATGAAATATTAGCAAAACTGGAGCCAGTGTTTAACTCTGTGCCTCTCTTATCTTAGAGAAAATGCATATTCCGAACTTATAAATGTACCAATCAATGTAGCAATGATCAAAAGGCCAAAACACTGTATGATTGGAAAGAAACCTAATTGCCTTTCAAACCTCCGTGGCACGTTCTATTTATTAATCTGAAAGTGGTTCCAAATCTTGGGGATAATGAAAATCTCTTTTATAAATATGTATGCAGTGGAGTCACAACATAATAGGGGCCTGGTGAAAAACAGGAGGCAGCAAGGCGGCTGAAGGATGAGGCGCAGGCCCTGCAGAAAAGAATGTTCCCCTAGCAGAAATTGGTTTAATTAATAGGACATTTTACATAATGATTACAGTGTAATTGCACCGACTAGCAGAGTGTCATTAAATATATCCTTGCTCCTTTACAACACCCTCCAGCTAAAAATAATGAGTTACATTGGAAATCACTATGCAACAGGTTCATAAATAACATTTAAGCCCATACAAGGCAAGTACTTATAAATAATAAATATTTGCCTTTTGTAATTGAAGAAAAAATGACTGCCTCTTTTTTTTCCGCCACTGCACGCTGCTTTGTCCCGTCGTAACGGTGGAAAGGAGATTTTTCCCATTTTTTCCCCTCTTGTAAGTGCTGAATAATTTATTTGCCGGCTAATAGTCAACACTGTCAACACCCGGTGGTTAAAATATACCTGTGTCCAGATAAATGCAGCAGCAGGCTACAAAGCGATTATTCCCTGCTCCCAGATATTTTGTTGGATGCAGTCCCTGTATACACTGCAGTAAATCACCGACTTCCAATTACCTTCCTCCATAAAACAAGGCTCGTATTCAAATCAGGCCCCAAAAGAGAGAGACAGAGACGGGGACAACTGAACCCATGCCTGCGGGCGCTGACTGAATGTGTGCATGCATGAGTGTGTGTCAGTGTGGGGCGGGGTGGGTGGTGGTGGTGGTGGTGGCGGGGGGTTAGAATTTGTTTCTTCGTATAATGCTTATTCCATTTTACTGCAAAGTGGCACTGCTCCACTATCTCTGCAATAGCGCTTTCATGCTGGCTGGGTTTCCATTGGCTTAAAAAGTTGGCTACTGAAATATTTTCATTAGTCTTTCTTCAACTGAGGAGCCAAAAGTTTCTCTTGAATATCGTCCAAAATATGATGAAAGAGTTAGATATGCCATGATCAAGTGCCATGATTGC
Organism: Datnioides undecimradiatus; assembly: GCA_008933995.1. Lineage (NCBI taxonomy): Eukaryota > Metazoa > Chordata > Actinopteri > Lobotiformes > Datnioididae > Datnioides > Datnioides undecimradiatus. The sequence goes on from WARS01000029.1 coordinate 19,333,011, forward strand.
AGAATTACCAAAGCGGTGGTAATTGTTCTCGGGGGATTGTTGTGCTGTAAGTGGATCTATCAATCATTTTTATGTATTGGAGCTTGGAGGCGGATTCTGGAGGCCCCCCGTTTAAGTCCTTGTTACTGTTGGATGATTATCTCCCATCTTCAAAAAGTCGACCACTCGGGAGCGTAGAAAGGTGTAAAAATTGGAATGAAATATTTTCAGAATTACACAAATGTTTATAAGCAATTTACAGAAATAAAAGAAAAATAAATAAATGAAAAAAATACATATTTTTAAGACTAGCAGACATATTATCATCTTAGAGCTCACTCATGTCCCAGGGATTTCTAGTCATATCTTATACCTAAGCGTTGCCAGTGATACATTAATGTGTATGTACCATTTTATAGTATATTTTAACCAGGTGAAGCAAAATTGACAATTTTAATCTTATTTTTTTTTTTCGTGTACATTTGTAATTTGTAACAATAACAGATGGCATCAATAAGAAAGTATAAAAGAGCGACTGAATACTTGAGCAGAGTATATGCACTGATTAAATGTGTTTAGTTACGGTACAGCACACACATCCAGTCTTCCAATAATGAATTTAACGTACATTAAAACTTTACATCTGTGTATTTGTGTAAAATCCACGTTGCTCCCTCTCACGCTTGCCCCACCTTCAATGTCCTCCTTCATGTCTTCTCATCACCCATCCCTCTTGTCTTTTTGTCTCCTCTCCTCCACATCCCGCCATCCCTCTTGTCCCCATTGAACCAGCACCAAGGGTCTGATAAATGTCTGCCCCGGTGTCATCATCACACATGCAGATTCCCCCTCGAACGCGATTCACTTTTGATCAGCTCCTCTGAAAGGCGGTGGATAAAAGCATTCAGGATGCTCTCGCTGCCGCTCGCCTCCCTGCCTCTGAGTGTATTAAATACCCCGATTCAACACCACACGCGCATATACACACACACACAAGCAGTCGCCTTCCCCCCATACCTATATACAGGCACCAGACACCATCAAAGGATTGCATTTATGCAGAATGCATCAATAACCGGAAAAACTAAGAGGCCTTGTCAGGGACGGGGAGTTGTCACAGGCGCGGGCAAACGATTCTACGCGGTGCTCATCTGAGCTGCAATCAGCCCATAATCTGAGTATACATCAGGCCTCTGTGACATGGAAATTTCCTGCTCCTCCGCTCTCATTTTCAGAGGCAGTAATCACAGGCAGAGGCGCTCAACCTCACCGAAATGTATAAATAATTTTCATTCAAACATATTAACAGTCAAAATACCAGAATCCATCATGGCGGCGCGGGGAGCTTCTTAAGAAGCAATCAGGGCCTCTGCATGTGTTCTTTGTCTTTGGCAGCTGAGAGACAGGGTGCAGATTACTTGTGCGAGTCCTGTTTTGCATAATGGCCTACCCCCTTGGTGCTTTTAAACTTTCCTGCCGATCCATTACGTTTACCAAGCCCAGTTCCCTGCCTGTCTTTAATATCATGCTTCCTTGGGAAGAAGATCTGGACGAGGGTTTAAAGACCTTTTTATTAAGGCGAGCATGTGGGCTTCCATCCATCTTCCCCACCAGCAGACACGTTTATGTTCCATGGACGGGTTATGTACCGCCATCTTAAAGAGCGAAAACTTGCCCTTTTTACCTCATTGGGAAAACGGGATTTTCAGAGACGAGTTAGTAGTTTTCAAGGTTACCAGGCCAGATGTGCCCTGAGCAGCAGTGGTCTAAAATGTCTCTTAAAGTGTACGCTGTGTGCCATCAAGCTTTGCCAGATCTTTTCTTTTAAATCAAATTTAAATGAAAGACATCATTGGACCTGAATAGAAACTACTTGTGCCACCATGGGTGGTGTCATAGCGCAGCGCATTTACGTACGAAGATGTAAAATAGCATAATCCAGGCATAACATCATCTCATTAAAGCACAGCAAAATATTCCTTTTTTCATGCCAGAGGAGAAAGAGGATGTTGGCGCAATTCACAGGAGGTGAAAATTAAGGCAGTTTGAGCTTGAAAGCTACCCGAGCCTGACAGGACATGGGTTGCAGTTTTATGTCACGTCGTTTATCTGCAGTTTATATTTTCTATGACCGCATTGTCTCTTTCAAGAACCTTTGGAAAACACACAGGCTGTAAAAACAGCCACCTTTTGTCTGCACTGTACCCCACAAATGCTAATGTTTTTGCAACAGTTGCAGCCTCTTAATGATCCACAAACACTTTTTGCGAGATATTTCTTGCTAATATCGGTTTAAGTGTCTTCCCTAAGCAGCAGATGTGGGGTCAGTGAAGGTGGAAGGTGGAGAGTAATGAAACATTCTGAAAAACGGAGTAAAGCTAGTGAGGGATGCCCTCATTGTCGACGATAAAGCACACTGAGGCAAAGCAAACACCCATGGATCACAACCCTTTTCATTACAACAGTAAGATGATCCATACTTTCCATTTCTCACCATCAGCTTAAAACAGTAAAACCAAAACTCTGATGTAAAGTTCCATAATAAAAAGAATAATAATGGCTCTCTGTGTGCTTACTGATTAATGGGTTGGATCTTAGCTGTGTGCAGACAGAGCACAGGATAGATTCTTGTCTAGCTAGGTTTTCACTGAAAAATAGACATGTCTTATCTTTTAAACAAAAGCTGTGGTACGTGCACTCTGACCTCTGAAGGATCATCTCAAAACTGAGAGAAAACATAAACAGGCTAAGATAAGAGGGTTAATAACATGCAGCTCATATGTGTGAGCAGGTGTGAGCTTTAAAATCCATCTAAAACTAAATTTAAAAAGTCCGTGTCTGTATATGACACTAGAGTTAGTGCACACATGATGTTAAGTCGTCCAATCTCCAAGCTTTCAACTCAATAAGCCAATAAGCCATTTACCAAACGCACAGACCTTTGTTACATATATAAATACACATACATTATGACAGTGTTTATCAAATTGCAGATCAGGATGGCACAGTGTAGAAATCTTTCTCTTGTTTAATCTCTTCTTTGCCCCCCCCCCTTCCTCCCCTCTCTCTGGCCCTCTAGACTGGAAGGGCAACAAGGAATTATAGCTCAGTGAAGTGCAGTGGCAAAGCCCCAGAGATTCATAGACAGCCTCAATGATAAAGTCCAATCCGGGAGAATCGCTACTAGTGCAATAACAGCGAGAGAGGGTCACAATAAAGTTTAGTTTAATGACAAGAACAAATAACTTTAACATTTGGCTGGGGCGCTGAACCCCTTCCTGGGGATCGCATCTGATATATCAGCGGGCAACTGCCCGTGACTGCTGGGCGATTGTGCTCGCCACTCTGGCACTAGTGATGCATGTGGGGTCTCGTGGCAGGTGTCCATTTTATAGACTTATTCAGTTCGAAATGTTGGACACTGGCTGAGGTTCAGCGTGGGGCGGAGAGGCCTGGCTAGATTATTGTTACTGCACAGCTGACATCTCCCAGGCTCCTCTCTGTGCTGCTATCTGGCCCAGGGACTTTACCTAACTTTTAGCCACTGAACAGCTAACAGCCAGTGTCTGAGGTGATATCAAGGCTGCTGCTGCAGATTTTGGACGCCATCCTGACGACAGGGCCACTTAGCCACTAATCGCCACACAAACGGCACAGAGCAGAAGAGGAATTATTGGTGACCAGCTGTTGGTCAGCATACTCTTCTGCCTCTGCTACCCAATGTCATTAGAAGTATGCATTTGATTTAACAGGGCTTCTACCAAACAGCTCCAACAGGTGGACTACCACGGTGACCTGCCCATTAAGGTCAAGGGCTACACTGTCCTTAAGTCAACAACAGCATTAGCAGATGTTTTACTTTTTCTTTGCAACAGTCCAGAAACCAAAACTATTCAGTGTGTGGTTACATAAGACAAAGAAACGTTGAAGTTCTTTGCATTTGAACAGGTAAAAAATTCTCATTGTGTGATAGTTTTGCAAGAAAAACTACGATAACTGATTTTAAAAATAGCCCCTAGTTAAATTTCTGCCAATTAGCCGATCATCTGATCACTAATCAAATAGTTGTTACATTGCTGATATTATATAAGTTGTTAGTAGTACGTTAGTAAGTAGCAGTAGAGTTATCAGCTGGACTTGCAGGAGCTGAAGACATAAAACTTCACTGGCAGATGCTTGAAACAGCGTCTCTCACAACCTGTTTTGTCTCACATCAACACGTGAACAACATGAGCACGTACGGTGCATCGATGAGAAGAAATGTATGGATCATAACAATATTCAATTTGCAGCCACAGAACCCTCTGACAGGCTGCTTAGCCTTCGGTGAGTGATGAGTGCTGATGGCCCTGAGGTGTTGCTGATGGCTGCACGGGTCTGCTGGGCAGCTGCTGGTCTGTGGCTGGATCAGGGGTCCAGGCTGGCAGCCATATTGTAAAAACCAGCAGGGGAGGAGGCCGTGGGGAGACAGATAATGGGACACAGATCTTTTGCATGGGAATAGCATCTAAAATGATGCAGTAAGGTGCTGGATGATGTGTTTAGTTCATTTGGTTTGACAAAAAAGCTAAATATTAGGATGGAAATATGGAAAACGGACTCGAACCTCATTGGAGTACACCATTTCCTGAACTTATCTTAATGCTAGGCCTCACTATCTGCACTCACCCATCCCAGAAACCCTCCCGTTGGTTATTTGTTGCCACATTTTAGGTTTACACGGCCTGAAAAGACCCTTTCAGGACAGCTATTGTTGAATGCGGGCCTCATATGCAGATCCATTTGAAGGGCCATTATCCAAAAAGAATGTGGGAGACAAAGTGAAGACAGGTTTGTGACAAATGATCAACCTGATAATAGGCTGTAAGACACACTTACCATGCTAACAACACGGCGCGCGGGACGTACGCGCCCCCCCCGTTGAAAACAAACAATGTGCCTCCAATCTATCATCGTTGATCCGTGTCATCATTGCCCCTCGATGGCCATGCGGACATCAGCATGACAATGCAGGGACGGCATTAGCGCGATAGATTATTATCATAGAGAATGTGGCACAAATCTCTTATGGAGCATTATAGCCGGTGTGGAGAGTAACAAACAAACAGATTTATGTCGTGCTGTCTCTCCGAGGGGGCATCCTGGCTGAGCAGAGTGTGTGTGTGTGTGCACGTGTGTGTCAGTTGGAAAGCTTCACAGGTGAAATGTTGTGCTAATTCTGCTACATGTTGGGCTAATGTCGAGCCCCCGGGTCCTGTGCTGTTGGCAAGCTGATTGGTGATTAGAGTTATAATTAAGAGCAGCTTTGACACAGGCACTGTCCTCCACCTCGTCAAGCCCCTTTGTGAAACACCACCCCCCCCCAACTTCTTCTACACACACTCCAACTGCCCCAACCACCCAACCCGCAAAGCCCCCCCCCCGGCCACTTCCCATCGCTGTTTATGGTGCTTCCTCCATTATCCGACAACAAAAGGAGTCCTCAGCACACAAAACCCCAGCCAGCTGTGTGCCTGACATGGTGGGGAATACACAGCCCCTCTCCAGCGACAATAAAAAGAAACTTGAGTTTAAACAAAAAAAGTTACACCATATTTGCTCAGACTAACTATGATGAAAGGCAATGAAGACAAGGGCTCCTCATGTAGGTATCAATATAAATATTACTGGAAGGTCAATTAATATGTAAATTAACTCCTCCATTTAATTAGCTATTTAACTATTTTCCAAGGCATGGACATATTAAATCATGCTTAAAGACCCCTCTAACTAGCCTCCTGACAATAGTGCCAGGGAGTCGTGGGCTCATAAACTACCGGCTTGACCTATAAAGAGCCCCGAGTCTGCTAATTCCATCTCAGCCTAATTTTATGACTTGCATAAAATAACCATAGTGCAGCTTTGTAGCTGTAAAGAGGATATGGGTAATAAAACGGAGCCGGGGAAAGCATCAGAAATCTCCTCTTCACTAGTGTCCTCATTTATTATTCTATTATTCTTTGCAGGGTACCGGGCTCATGTGAAAGACAAATGACCTTATTATATTAAATAATTTGTGAGGATATTAACCGTTAATCACACATAAACAGCATTTAAAAGGTATTGATTTTCCGGCGCTCTCAACAGCTTGTTAAATTTACGTCCAATAACATGATAATAGATAATCAGGTGAATGATACTCATTTGTAGGGGACAAAGGAAAGGTAATGGGCATCACTGACTCTGACTCTGCTATATCACTCTTTACCTCTCTTTCATGACCTTCCAACAGGTATTTGACCTTGAGCACACCTTAGTCCAAGTCAAGAGTGACACCCACATATCAGATATTATATCCAGCCAGGGAATTTAGTCTTGGGTTGTATCTTGTGCCTTTTGGTCAGGGCTAATATAACCTAATATACTACTCTGACCTGGAAAACTTTTCAACACTATGGTGAAATATGTACAAAAACTTTGCCCGACTACACTTTTATGACGGAAATAGTTATTTCAGGACTGAAATAATCGGCCAAATAATGGATTAGTCAATGCAAAGGCAGTTAAACGGCTGCAACGTTTAAGCGAAAAGCGCCCAACGTTTCCCGTTTTTAGCTCCTTCACTGTGTGGGTTTGCTGCTGTTCAGTGTTTGATATGATAGCAAAGTTGGTTATCGTTTGGTTTTGGACCGTTTAAACATTTGAAAATATCACCTGTGACTTCAGAAACCTGACATGGGCCTTTTTATAAATCAAGTCAGCAGGTTGTTCAATTATCTGTAATTTTGTATTGCAATACTGACCTAATGGCAAACCTCCATTTATATTTTATCTGTATGTGTGGCCGATTTTATCAGCCTACAGCAGGAAAAGCTGGAAGATAGTGGAAGATGAGCTATGATGCGGGGCTGACTTGAAACATAACCCTACAAATACTGTATGTAACGTGTCTTAGCCCGCTGAGCCACAATGATGACCCCACGCTTCAGCTTTATCAGAGCCAGCAAACTTTGGGTGGAGAGCTGATCCCCGTTTCTTTGTCTCCTAGACAGTCCAACACTTCATCAGAGGCATCACTTGCTGTTTGGCACCGCTGACAGCTGTATTCTGATCTCCATGATTACTTTTTGATGCAGCTTTTCCCCTCCTCTTTTGTGTGTGTGTGTGTGTGTGTGAGAGTGAGAGAGAGAGTGAGAGAAACAGGGATTGTGTAAGTGTGCGTGTGATTTCTATGTGTCTCCTGACCGCCCGCAGATACCATTTAGGTTTGAAAAGTCCTCCAAGTTGCTGTTGGGGAAGCTGACTTGCCACAATAATAAATTTGCAGCAGGTAGCAGAGAATAGCGAGTGGCATGCAAATCCGTCTTGGTGTCCCTCTGGGGCTCCGGTGCTCACTGCGGGAGAAAATGAAGCCATGCTGCTCCAAACACTGTCTCTCTTTCTCTCCTGGGCCTAAAGTTAATTTCAGCGGAGAGAGCCAAATAGGGTGTCGACCGGTCTCTTTTCTCCAGCCATGTAGACACACCGAGGCTTGTTTCCGAGATGGATATGTGAGAGGATAGACTCACACTACCTACCTGACACTGGCCCTCTTGATTCATTATGACAGGCCAATCTTTTATTAGCCTGGGCTTCGTATTCAAACCCTATCAAGAAAAAAAAAAAGTGAAGAAGCTGAATTTTCTCTGGATGAACACAGCAGATTTATTATGCGGCGCCTCCTCCCCGACCTCCGTATAGAGGCATGTAATTATTAGCCTCATGTTTTTGACAGAACTGGTTAGCAGGCTGTTATTTGATATCCGTGTTAACTGAAGCACCCAGATTGACAGATATGACCGCACGCGGCCGTACTGCTCTGCAAACCATTATTTTAAAAGAGATGTACTCTGAAGGACCTTCTTCGGAGTGCTGACTGAGAGGATGGGATCAAAAACACGCCGTTTTACTGTTAATCTCAGATTTCAGAACAGTAAATGAATACAAGGCTGGACAGTAGAGTAATTCAATTACTGTGTGGCAGTGCAGGCCCGGTTTTATAGCCCGCTCTCTGCTCTGTGAACACATCCACAGTTAAATGAACATGATAGGCAATGGTCATCTCCCCCCTGTTGTTACAAGATAGCTGTTAGGCTGCCTCAGTAATGATATGAACCAGGCCCTGGGTTCCCAGACTATTTATGAGGCATAAAACAATATTTTAATTTGGTCAGAGGAATTAATTTTTTTAAATAACATGCGAGCGTGTATCAGTTCACGCTCACAGCACCAGTATTGAGCAACTCATTATACCTGACGCTTCTAAAAATCTGGTTTGGATTTGCATTTATTTATTTATTTATTTATTTATTTATTTTTTGCAGTCACAGCTTTATATAAATATATGAATATCAAAAAGCTCATACAAGTATTAAATATTTCAATTTGAGCCGCAAAAATTTGAAATGCACAACTTTCTCTAGTAATATCTTGTGATATGTGGGGAATCACTGCTTTTTCCTTTATCTGATGTGAATTTAAATTTAAATTAAATTTATTATCTTCAGGTTTTGGACTGTTAGTTTGAAACAAACAAGCATTTTTACCAATTTTTTCGCCAAACAATTATTGAAAATAATTCATTTTTAATGGCGATAATCTCTGGACGTGCTTGGGAATATATTTGTGCTTGTATTGTGGCTGTAATATTTAACCAGTTTATTGTTTGTCTTCTGCTGCTTCATGTTATTGCACAGGGCTTATAAAACATAATTTTATGATAATGAAGTACGTCACTATGATAACACCAGTATGCATCATCATGAGGGCACCTATGAAGGTATGTGTCCAAACCCTCCTGCCCAAATTTCCTGATTTCCTTTGACCGAGGGACCGTCAAGTCACTTAAATCAAAATCTCTGAGTCAAACATCTGGTCCATCAACAGAGCGAGTGCTGCCTGCAGTCAAACTCACCATAAATCTATGAACCAGCGACCGAGCAGCATCCCGGTCTTTCAAAAGCAATGCTCTTGTAAAATAAGCCCAGCCTCCGGATGACAGGGAGCTGGCCAGCCGGAGAGTCGGGCCTTATCGTGCAGCTGATGCCGAGGCCGGTTTGTGATGGTGTTGGTGGATGGATGTGCTCTGGTGTTGGGAAAGAGGGGTAAACTGTATTGATCCTGATCTAGTCTCATTTTTGTAAGCAGACGGCATTTCCCTCTGTGTTTGGGTACCTTTTTGATGGCCCCTGACAGCCTCTGCTGAATGCTGTCGGAGGCTATTTGACAGGCTGGACAAGGGTGGAAGGAAGGGGGAGGCAGGGAGAAGGAGGAGGAGGATTGTGGGGGGGGGGGGCAAAAGGAGGAGGAAGGTAGCTGCTCAGCTCAGCGCCGGCTGGTGACAATCGCCTCAGCCTTGGAATCAATTCCCTCTGTTTACAGACCATTTCACAGCCCTTTACCTGTAACATCACTTGTGTCAGTCCCATTAATACCCCCCGATATATAATGGTTGAATTAGCATAATGGCTAAAGCGAGGCCCTGGACTGTGAACACATAGCAAATGTCAACATGGTCTCTTCACTAAGACAATTAGAGGCCATTAACAAGCCCGCTTGGCTGCAAACATCACCAAAGTTAAACACGATTCCAAACAGCATCCCGCCAGCCCCCTTTCTCACTGCTGTAATAGACGGGCCATAGAAACTGAAATGTTAGTAAACAGTTGGCCAGCTTAGACTTCTGCTAGTTCATCTTCCGGCTCCAGTGTATTCAGCCTTAGAGGTAAATTGCTGCAGCTGTATTAACTCTGGCTACCTGAGTCCACCTGGTCGGATATTTCTGATTTACATGTTTCACAGTGTTTTTCAAAGAAGCTTAACATCCAAAAATGTAATAGTATGAAGGCAAAAGATTACGGATAAAGATTCATTTTAATACACAGTGTGGGGAGAGCAAAAAGGTAGGCAGGCATTTGCAGATCGCTGGCGTGCTTTGCAAATCTTAATGAATTCCAATGCATATTTAGAGTTGGCCAATTAACTTCTTTTTCAATTAACTGGTTCAACCGATCTACTCAATTGCGCAAAGTCTTTAGACAGCTGGCGATCCTGCATATGGTAGCAAATTAGCGATGAGATAATGAACGCAGGTTTTAAGATAAACACCAGAAATGTATGATGTTGTGTCACAAAAAAACGCAGCCAATTACCACCCGGCGCTATGAGCGACGCACAGAGCGGGGCGAGCCGGTTTACGACGTCGGTGTTGCATGTACACATGCGTTTGAGCAGCGTGCTTACACTTTCACTGTGTCTGGAGCATTTAGCCCTTGGCCATCGTATAAAAACTAAAAGACAATAGTGCTAGTGTTAAATAAAGGCCTTGAAAGTAGTGTCACAAAACTGCAGAGGCAAGCAAGGCCAAGAGTCAACTGTTCCAGGACCACACATCATCCGATATGGCCTTCGAGAACAGTTCGGCGTGTATTGGCCAGATTTAAGTTCTCCCACACATGAAAATCTCACAGGACGTCCACGGAGTATGTGAGTTTATCAGCATTATACAAAGGGGGCCATTCATGCACTTGAATGATGAGTCATACTGTACTGTAGGTACAAGTCGTATCACACAGCAGGGTGTCCTCTCTGTCTCACGCTGTTTTCCTGTAATGCAGCATTTTGCAGTGTAAATACTTAACTGCGGTACATATGGAAGTAAACACACTCTTGCTTTTGTCAGATAATAATAATAATGCTAATGTTTTAGATTGAAAAAAGTCCAGCGCGTTAGCCAAACCTTAAAGCCTGTGATTCCTCGTCTTCAGTGTCTGTTTTAAAAGTGAGATTACTCTGAACAGGAAGAGTGAGTACATATAATTTAACAGTGTCTAATCCAGAAAAATAAATTACATTTAACTTTTACAGTAGGCAGTGCAATTAGCTTGATCCACAATTTATTCATTTATATAAAATCCTTTTTTTTCCTGCTGTAATCACATCACATGTTTCTACATTTGTTTATCTCTAATTACTTTATTATACTACTTAATTATTCAATAATATTACATTTTAAGTCCCTCCTACTTGTGTAATTATAACTCATAATTACACCTAAAGTCCCCCAGAGAGTCGCTATCTGTTATTTCCGGGCAATAAAGCCATACATTACAATATTTTTTACATATATATATATATATATTATATATATAATTTTTTACTATATAATTTATACTATATAATTTGTTCAATATCTTTTGTTTAAGTTATTTTTCAGTTAAATTCTTTCCTTTCCTGCAGCGCCTTCTCTTGTTTCCTTTTAAAGATTCATAAATGACATTACATTGACTGTGTTTATACGTTCTCCGGGGCTCCAGGTCGAAATGGTGTAAATATCCAGTGCGTGTGCCCTCTCAAAGAGATTTTCCCCATCCTTCCCCACGTTGACTCATAACAGATTGGTCACTGCCTGGCAGGCAGGTCACCAACAGGCCTCACCTCACGTCTGCATCAGGATGCAGCCCAGTGTCTGCCGCCCCGCTCGGTTCAGCTCAGTTCAGCTCTGCGGCCAGCCCGCGATGATAAGTCACCCAGCCAGCCAGTATTGATTGGGGGTCCTCGAGGCTTATACAAAGGCAAGGAGGGAGGTGACTGATTGTGTTTTACAGAGAACATTATCACTCCACTCAACGCAGGAGGGCCGACAGAATTTCCTCGCCCAAGAAATGGAGACGACCACCCGGGCTGGGAGTATATGACTTGACTCACTGAAGCGCTAAGTCCAATTTGAAAGCCAAATTGTGAGGCTTAGAACAAAGGGGAAAAAAGAGAAATGGTTACAGTTTGTCTGGTGATTTTTCTCCCTTTAGCACTGACCAGTCCATATAGTACTACCTTTTCTATTTGCGGCATTTTCTATAAATTCATAAAAGGGTTGAAACAAATTGCCTTCTTCTGTACGTGCTCTGCATGCTCTCGCTTTAAAGTCCACAAAAAGAGAACGTCTGCGGATATAAGAGCAGGTTTCGTCTCAACTTTAGTTCTTTCATCCGGTGGGTAAAAGTAGGATAGCCCTGGAAGACTTTGTCAAAAGTAGGCTATAGAGAAGAAGGTACTAATATGCACTTTTCCTTATGGGAATTAATTATTTTTTTTATCTGAGGCTATTTTTTTACAGAGCAGAGCACGAACCTTGCTGTGGTTTTATCAACTCTTCCTGCAGATTAAATGTGGATCAGGCAGAGCTGCTCCCACTGAGGGCTATGATGCACAACAGAAGATGATCACGACTGATCAAAAACAGCTTCTAGACAATGGTGCGGTTCAGCCTCGGACCCTCTCCTCAGCTTTGTCCCCTCCTCTTCCCCTGACTATCGTTCTTGATCATTTTCTGCCTAAATAAAGCTTGCACTCTCCCCGAGTAATCAGGCAAGAGTATCAGGATCTAATAGACTCACACAAGCTCCCTTATCAGCCAGGTGCAATCTGAGGCTGCTGCCGCTTAACAAGGAATTAAACATTTTTCCATGCCGCTGCCAGCACTTTAATTGATTGATGCTAAAAGTTTGGAAAATAAAAGCCTAGTGCGTCAGGCGCGGCGCTGCTTTCCAGCCCTGCCGGACTCCACAGAGAGACGAGCCCTCGATTAGAAGTGGCAGCTCGCATTTTCACCATCACTCGGCCCTGTCATCTCGGCCCTGCCAGGACGCGTGTGTAGGTGTGAGTCTGCGTGAGTGTGTGCGTGGCATGTGTGTCCGCCACTTCAACATGGAGAGCGGGCGGCTGAAAGACACATGTACTCGAAATAAGGGAATCAATAGAACACTTAATGAACAATTAGGAGAACAGCTGTAGGCCTGTCAGGCACCCATCTGTACACAGATCTGCTCTGAGAGAGGGAGAGCGTGAGTGAGGCCTCGGTGCAGCTTTGAGGCTATCGCTTCAGGACATGTGCAACCCCCCTCCGCCCCCGCTTCCCTTTATCCTATCTACATCCATTTACACGCCGCTCCCTCCCTTAGCTCCATGCTGCGAGAGCCAAGCCCAATTTAGCCAAGCAGACCTCCATCTCCTTCCATCCCTCACCTCACATTAGCAGGAGAAGCCGCTAAAGATATGGAAATGGCACAGGACATCCTTCAGGCTTGTGTCAGTGGAGGGGGGGGGGGTCGATAAATTTGACAATCCATGGCATTTAATTAAAATGGCTGCCGGAAGCTAGGCAGTTTGTTTTTCTGTGTGGGACCCAGCCCGGCGTTTATTGCTCAAATGAATACATAAGTGTATTCATAAGCACCCTGAACATTAAATCCACCTCAGTCTTTGAGATGGGTTGAGGAGCCGGGAAGGGGGGGGGGGTTTCAACTTTCAACGCTGAGCGAGCACCCGGACAGATGGAATTAATATCTCCACCTCTCCCCCCAGTGATTTTTAACGTATTCTTGATGCATAAAGAGATATCCTCCTCAACGAGGGCACTGACAAATGAACGTCGACCACAGTCAGCTCCCCTGATTTGCCTGTCTGTGACAGTGGCGACCTTATGTGCCAGTCAGGACGAAAAATAGTCAACAGTAAACGTACACCGTCGGAGGCGTTGGATGGATAGGTTCAGCCTTCGTCTGGGCGTCTGACGGTTTTACGTGTAGATCAGCAGGTTATGACTGACAGCTATTATGGTTAACTAAGCACGGGGATCTGAGAACAGCATCGGAGGATGGGCAAAGTCTGATAATTGACCTTGTACAGCCTCTCAGTCGTTCTTTATTAAAACTTCATTTAAAGAAGAACAACCCCGGGTGGCTGCCGCTGAAGACTCTTTATCTCTCGCTCCCTCCGCAGCCATAATGGATTACATAGGAATCCATTATGCATTCCACACAAGAAAGAAGTAGGGCCCAAGACCTGCTTAAAAATATATTTTTAGTACTGAAAATTAATGTGTTCACACAAGCCACTGAATCATTTTAAATGTTCTTTTTTAGTATATTAGGTATATGTGTTGAAAAGACCTATATTTCAATGAGGCCTTGGGCCCAGCAGTGCGAGAGTAATGGGCGTACTAATTTATTCATGATTTTAGCTGTATCGTTATCTGTGTTTTTTCTCGTGGTTGTTATTGTATTGTTTAATGGCGTACACTGTGTACTTTGACGTCTACATCTGTTGCTGTGGAGCCTCGCTTTCAAACATTTTTATCTCTTACTGAGCTTAAATGACAACAAGGAGGAAATAATCCGCGCTCCTTTAAAACGCAGGCACTTTTACGCCGTTAATCAGGCTGCGCGTAGACACACTGTGCGCTCCCTTACAACTATCACACCCAAGAGACTCTATTTAGTTCACCATTTTATTATTTATACCCATTTTGAACATGGTTCATGCTTATATCTGCTGAGTCACTGCAGACCAATGTGGAAAAGTTTTATTTTATAAGATTTTTGGGTGTTAACTGATATTTGTTTGATTGTAATATTGTGGACACACAGTGTAAACATGCAAAGAGAGGGATATGACATGCAACTAAGGTCTTTGGCCAGAATCAACCGTATAACATTGCAGTTATTGGGCCTTGCTATTATCCATGCTAGCTTGTTGCCATGGCGTACTAACGCAACTAACTGGAAAAGAGCCAACATCAATAGTGACGCGGTGACTGCTGGGCCGTATTCATCCGAATTAACACAGTTAACTCAAGAAAATGTATCTGTACCATTCGACCCTGGTTCACTGAGTACAAACCATGCTGGATCTGTTTGCTGTCCGTTTGTGTAACGCATTAAGTAAAATTGAAAGTTGTGAAACACTCTTTCAAGCTCTTCAGTCCTCTCCATTCCCTCGATGACGAGTGCTGTCAACGCCGCTCGCCGTTTGCCTGCCAAAGCTGAACTCCACATGAAAGCACTGCTTGTTTGCAGAACTGGTTGCAGTCTTGTAATTTGGCTGTGTTAAAACTTGCGTGACAGGACTTGAATGCTATTGCGCTATTGCGCACAAGAGTGTCCAGTGACTGGCCAAGCCTGTTAGTCTTGCTGCATACATGCAACTCTTTGGAATCTGCCATAAGTAAATGAACTAGGGCTGCAAGCTATCCAGAGTTTTAATTCTGAAATAATCTGCAGAAAGAGAAAAATAAAAAAATGTTAAAATCACATTTTACTAAAGCCTGCACTGAATTAGTTAAATTGCAGGCCAAACCCCATATATATATTCATTTTACTAGTACAAAAAAACAAAGAAATAATGCAAATATTCATATAAAAACAACTGATTATTACGATATAGTTGCATCAAACTTTATTTAAAAAATGTATTGATTGGTCATTTCCGTTCAATATGAGCGCTCTGTGTGTGGCACGTCATCATCCTGACGTTTCTGCCCCTCTCTCACTCCCTCTATGTCTCTCACACACACACACACACACACACACACGTACCTGCTTATATGCACACTCAGCAGACTGCCACTTTAATATTTGCCTTGGACAATGGTCCACTCATTGTCCACTCAAGAGTTTCAAAATACAGAATGATTATCAGGTGTATAATTTTTTACAATTCTAATTTCTGGGGTATTAAAAGGTTAGATTGCACCATTAGGTTGACTGTGAGCACAGGTGCTGATTAAGTTGATTCACTGAGGCAATTACAGCCAGATCCCCTTTAATTACTGTGGGTTTTATTGCAACTGCGTGATAATGGTGCACAGGGCCTGCAGGACTTTTAGATGGAGATGAGATTGCAAAGTATCACACACAGACACAAATCTACAGGATGGAGGAGATCATTCAGGCACACACAGACACACGCGCACACACTCACACACACACACACACACACACACACGCGCGCTGACATATGCACACACAAAAAAGTGAAAAAAGCCAAAAAGAAAAAGAGTTTTTCTCTCTTGATTTATCTCTCTCTGTCACACACACTCACTCACAAGCCCACAGATGCACACTGGCTGTCATTAGGCAGAGGGGAATACTAACTAGACAGAACTTACATGCAACAGCATTGCAGAGACTGATGCTAGTTACAATCCAAGAGTCAGGTAGTGCTTAGACTTACCATGCTTGTGCGTGGCGGGTGATACACGCTCTTAAATTCATAGCATGTCCTGACAGACGCACACACATGCTGACACCCTGCTAACCTCCACCTTCCCATTCACACAGACCCACAGCACACTCGCCACCCTGCTCAACACAGGCATGCAATAAGAAACAAGTCGACAGCTACACAGCAGGCAATATCCCCTGCCTTCAGCCTCGGTGCGTATTTCGGATGCATCTGGTTAGTAAAAGCTGACAGAGGGCCGGCCATGCCTCAGAGGACAGCAGAATGAGGAATTTCGGCGTTCCTCCACATCACCCCTGAGATGCGGGAAACACAGGAGTGCCCCCGCCCCCAACACACACACACTAACACAACCCTTGATGTGCTCCCAAGATTCCCTGTCACCGGGAATGGAAATCGAAAGCGGCACACACATCCGTTATCTAAATGTTAACTCCAGTGCCCTTCTTGTTGTCACAGCCGGACGAGGTTAGCCAACACAAGGAGAGGAGCTTTGCTTTGGGCCTCTGCCATGGTACACCCCTCTCTGTAGGAAGTGAGGAAGACTGCGATGCAAACTAATGGCAGTGAGGTGAGTTTTGCTGCATTATTTAAGTTAAATAAAACGAAAAAGATGGAGCAATGACGTATCTTTCTAGATGTCCCCACTGACCGTTGTCCTAAAGGCAAGGTCATGACATTAAAAATAACTGTAATTCATTGATTGAACTCAGAAAAAGCTCTTATCGGACCTGGAGCAGTATGCTTCTCAGCGACAACTTGTACAAAAAGTTCCATATCAGCTGTTTCACCGTTTTAGTTTGCCGTCTTCTATTAACGTTCTCAGATTCAGACCAGGACGCCGCTTCATTTAAACTCTTTCCAAACCACGCTATTTAAAAACTCAGTGTGTCTGTCGTCGCTCTTTTCTTGTGTGCATACACTGTACATACAAAAAGACCATCCATCCATCCTCCTAACTACCTATCCCATTCAGGGTCCCTGGGAGCTCGAGTCGCAAACTAACTGCCAATGGCCGACACTCCTGCAAATGAATGTGGCAAAAGCATGCACTTTTAGTGAATGCACATTGACAGGGCTCGATGGCCCTGTATGGTACATTGCAGTCCATTCCCCAGCTAATGGTTTGCTCAATAGTGGACCAGTCGTCCCCAGTGCTCATTCGGACACAAGCAAAAAAAAAAAAAAAAAAAAGTGAAACCAAGAACCAAGATTGAAAAATACAGAAGTTTGGGCAATATGTTTGAAATTACAAACACAATACTATTAACAGTGCTGTTCACATGTCTATAAAAACCTAGATAAATCATTACTTTAGTCTTAAATTACAATTTATTTGTAATCATTAAAATAAATTGGCCTGTTTCCCAAAACAGTGAAGTAATAGCCTACCATACAATTACATATATGTAATATAAACCCAGTAATTTATTGATATATAGTCTATGGTTCATGATCAGTTGCTTGACGTATCTGTTTGTAATGGGCGTTTGAAGCAGTTTTGACCAGGATGGAAACATGTTTCTCTTGTTTGATTCGTGGAGTTAAAAAAAAAAAAAAAAAAAGTTGAAGAACCTTTGACCTAATAAGTCCTGTAGGTCATGTTCACATGGTGGAGCACCCTTGAAGCTCGTGTCCTGTGTGGCGCTGATTAATCACAGCATCATGACATCTGTCTGGCCTCAACCCAGAAGAGATGTGTGAGGCATGCAGTGCCTCAGCACTTCTCCAGGAGCTTCTGTGAGCAGGATAGATGGCGAGGCGGGGGTTGGGCTGGTGGAAGGAGACGGGTGGAGACAAGTGGACAGTTGCGTGGACAGACTTGAGTCTCTGAATGCAGTCTGAAGCAGCGCAGGCGGTATTTACGCTCCGACGGCTGCGGGATCCGGGAGCCGGATATATTTAGCCGCCTAGAGATATCACGCCGAGATGAGATTTCAAAGTGAAGTACCTGTTTGAAGATGCATGGCATTCCACAAGGGTGGGCAAGGGCTACTGGGTATAAATCTAGCGCCCCTGCACCTGGTGTGAAGACAGGGAGGGAGTGTGGCACCTAAGATTTAGAATGACTTACACACAAGCTGTACATGTGTAAACTACACACTCATCCATATAAATTTACGCACTACCTATGAATGGAAAAGACCGGACACTTCACTTTTTAGCTCTTTAACATCCACACAGCTTCACACACACATGCACACACCCGCCAGAGAAACAGACTGAGAGACTGTGCATATTACATTTTCTACTGTGTCTTTCCCTTTTTGTTAAATCTAATTCTCCTGGATGTTCTCTGTGTCATCCATCATGGTCTGATGTTGGCTGGAGGAGATCCTGAGAACCACGGGGTTAGAGGGAGTAGAAAACTACACTTTGTGGTGCATCACAGTTACCTTCCCCGGTGCAGCTAAATGACACAAATTTGGTTATACTGTCACGCAAAAGAGAATTGTTTCGTGCATGAGACTCAGAAAGCTTGAGACACCCCACTCCGTACTGAGAAGAGGTATAATATCCATAGGGCTGGAAGGGAGGTGACGCATTAACAAGCACCTTCTTGAATTATAAATGCCCATACCATTAATTTCACAGTTTAATTATATGATCAATCTTGTATTAGATACACTCATATAGATACGCTCATATATCTACATAGTTCTTGTTTCCTAGTTTTATCCAAAAAAACTCATATTATCTAATGATATGCTACATTTTACTGAAAATGAAAAAAGGTTCATAGCAAACGTTATTATAATATTTTTGAGAATGACATGCAGACTCACCCCAAATGCCTTTTACAGCTTATCCTGGTGTCAAGATTGAACCAGCTCACAACACTGACCTGTGAATGAAGTCCCAGGGGTCTCCATGTCTCAGTCAAGGCTGTAGGACAATCAGGGGTTTATTGCAAACACAGGTATGATCGTAAGATATCAGAAGGCCTTACTTGATCCCCTTCACAGTTGATCCCTTCAAGTCCCTCTGAGGGCTGCATGCCACAGGCTGTTCGCCCTGCGGATGACACCAAAATAAAATCTTTATTGGGCGTCTCTGAGTCTTTACGTGCAGCCCCCAGCTCACTATACACACACACACACACACTCCCCATCCATCTATGCATCCATCTGTGGAACACAGGAGTGACTCTCATTGACTCCCTCTTTGTGAGGAATTTGCCCGGCTGCAGATTAGATTTTCAGGAATCTGCAATGTCAATGACACTTAAGGCAGCTGTGTTAAACGGGAGGGCATGGTGTATGAGTTTGTGTGCGTGAGTGTGTGTGTGTGTGTGTGTGATCGGCTTGCTTTGTAAAGCCACCGCTCGTTTATTGCATTTCCCCTGAGCCTGTGACTCATTAATCAAATATTCATGCATCCCCTGTAAATACATGGAGAACACAGTCAACCCTCAGAGCGCCTTGTGCCCCCCAGCACAAATGCTCTTTCATGTTTCTGACAAAAATCCCCAAATGTCCCACCCCCTCCCCTCGCCTCCCTCCTGCCCATTCAACCCTTCCTCTTCCCTTCCATCTTCCAGAGCTGGAGAATGTCGCCGCTGCTTTGCTCCTGCATACTTGATGCTCCCGCTCTGTCCACGCAGCCGGTCAGCCGTCCACAAAGACAGAAAAAAGACGTGGACGAGCACACAGATCAGACAGGGGATCTAAATGATGCCTTTATGTGTTTTGCCATTGCTTCTCCATGGTAGAGAGGAGAACAGGCGAGGGATTCTTCTTCCTTTCTGTCCATCCATCCTCACCCTTGCCCTGGCTCCCTCACAGACGGGACAGTTCCCTCCTTTAAAAAGCAAGCCTCATCATAATACAAGAATTTGTATTGTACAGGAAAACAGTCCGGCATAGCTCAAACTAAGGGGGCAACACACAGATTATCCATGGTAACAGGGCTTTGCACACAAGGATATTTTCTTTTCCTCCACAGAAGAACACAATTGCAGCCAGTGTCACTGGGTCACTTTTTTTCCGGTCCCTGGTTAATGGGCTGTAGAGATGGTTAGCACGTACGATTAGTTTTAATCTACTACATTTGACTGGGAGAGAAAGGGATTGAATACATTTCAACACACCACTGAGATTTGTATCTAGCACAGAAAAATGAAGCAAACAATTTTATTATTTTTTTTTTTTTGCTACTAGAGTTGCGTCAAATTCTTCCAAGTGGACCCACAAAAAGCAACAACGGACTAACAAAGTCAAATGTTTTGATTTTATTCACCTTTTTGCTGGGCAGTGTTTAAACAATACACGGATGAATTTCATAGGTTAATGTATACGTGCATAAAAAGACGTGTTTTTTGAGGTGATGAATCAAAAGTGCTTGATCAAATGTTTTTTTAACGTGTCTTAGCCTCCTCCTTGTGTATAAAGTAAGAAACTTCACATGAAATGTAAGAAAAGTCAAAAAATTGTTAATTGCACAAATCATGTAGAAATTCATTTGGAGCGTTAACGCAGTATGTGTCTCTGATGTCCTCATGTGGTGTAGATTGCTGCTTCCCTGAATCTGAATTATGGTCTGTTTTTAACATCAGCTGTTATCTTAAAGTGTGCGAGACTTATGCAGCAAGTCCTTCTACATCTTAAGAACTCTACTGCGAAGGGTTCATAACAGATAGCGCTTACTGAAATGTAGCACACAACATTATCCCTCTGACAAACTCTCCTGTCACCGCTGGTCACTCGCACTGTGATGCACAACTCAGCCAAGATTAACATCACTCAAAAATCCTGCAGAGGCGGGCAAACAATCGTGCAATCACACAACCGGATCGTAAATTATGGCCAAAGAAAGAAATGAGCTCTAGCATATACGGAAAGTGTCCTTCAAAACATGTGTCCCTCATGTGCTTCTATGGTTTAGGAGGTTCAGAGGTCGTCGCTTCTGTGATGAAATGTTTTTTGGCAGCGAAGTTTGGAAATGTTACTCGGCTCAATCGTTAGGTGAGCCCTCTTCTGTTAATTAAGGCTTTAAAATACCCCTCGTAGACAAAAGTATCTAAACACTGTAGGTGCATTGCTGTGAAAACGTTATAAATTAGTCGTACTTGCTTTCAAACACATTAGGTTTGCATCGTTGTTGGCAAATCCCTGTGACATGACGTGACATGATGTGCAAAAAAAAAAAAAAAAAAAGCTCACAACATCCCAAAATCTGGTTTGTTGAGATTGTCGGCTTATCTGAAGTCCATAATATGATTAATAATGGTGCAAAAAGGAGTGTTTCCCTAAACGTTCCTCTTCTCTAGATGTGCGTAGGCAAGAATTAACATCATTGGAGTCAACAGAGCACCAAAAACACCAAAAGGTCCCAAAGCTTCCTGAACAAAATGTTCAGGAAGCTCATATTGCTAGGAAACAAGCACAACTTTAACCGGTAAATGACAGTTTTGGCAAAGGTTTGATCTACAACAAGGTTTGCAGGAAATATAAACTTAATTACTGTAGCTTAAAAAAGGTCCACAACCTTCAGGGTCACAAACAACTCCCGACATGAGGTTTTGTATAACGAGCAGTTTACTTAAAAAAGTAATTCCCAGTCAGTAGTCTGTTGAACTGCGCTGTCAAAGCAGCACAAAGTCCCCCGTAGTGGTGACCGTCCTCCGCGGGTCACGGATGAAGGGCCATTCTCTCTTCTCCGGGGTCAGGCCGGCCGACAGGTCGTAATCTCTGCCATGACCTTGCACGAAAGTGAACGCGGGGTATTTCTCCTTCGCTGAGGGCTGCAGCACCTGGAGGAACAGCAGAGCAGTGTTTCAGAGGGGTGCTAGTGTTGCACCATGTTGTGTATTTCACAGCAGTTTGCTTTGAATTTCATCACTCAGCCTAACGCGGGGTAACGTCTCACTTCCATTTGTTCTGTCTTATGTTGCCATTTTAGGCACATAAGCATATTCATTTTAATAAAAGCTCTGCTGAGCCTTCTGAGCAGCAGCGGGGCAGGTTCACAGAGGAAAGAAGCTGGTTTACAACATCTGCCCAAGCTGCTGACCGTTTAGAGAAAGGGCGAACTCAGTCCTATTCGTGGCTAAATGGTGCCACCTAGTGGTCCACTTTAATCACACACACCTAATATATTTAAACAGACATGAAACTAATAATTACTAACGCAAAGTCAAAGCAATAATAGTGACAAAAATAATAATAGGTTGCCAGTGTTTATTTTAAGGTGTCCTGCGTTTAAATGGTACTTCTGTACCTTGGACACCTCTTGTCTGATCCTCTCATAGTCTTGAGCACTTCTGGAGTAGAAACCAATGGTGCAGCTCGGGTCCATCTTGCTGAAAGGCATCTTCTTTGGTGAGGGGCAATGATACGACTAGACAAAAAGAGAGAAAATACATCAGAAAATATTCATCAAGCTGCAGGACCAGACGACGTTCAGCAGCTGCAGGGCACACGTACGCTCCGCGGCAGCGTCAACAGCGAACAAGATGTATTCTGCATCATTTCGTGAATGAAATCCTATTTATCTGCTGTCGCCGCGTCCATAAATTTACAACTCTGCTGTGTTGTCACATTGTATACCACCGCATGCAAAAGCATAAAACAAAGTTGCTATACAGTGCCGCGTGCTGATTTTTATGTATGGGTCCTGAAATATTCAGGCTTGCAGTGCCTGATTCGGTATTTGCCGTATATAAGTGGCAGCTTCACACATCTGAGCAGCAAATAAATCAGCAGATAGGGACTCTGTAATTGGGCCGAGGGCTGCTTTAAGATTCATACCCTTAAGTACTAACAGAAACTATTAAATTCACATTACTGGGGGCCCCAGTCAGCTCGTCTGTGTAATTTCACATTACCTGGAGAGGGAAATCGCTGGTGCTGACATCCACAAAAGACTGACAGTAATGAGGGTCCATGTAAATCAAGCTGTCATCTGCAAGGACAAAACAAAAGACAAGTTATTCAAAAACATTGGATTATTACAAAAACGCGCTTCTCTCCAAT
Source organism: Datnioides undecimradiatus (assembly GCA_008933995.1). NCBI lineage: Eukaryota > Metazoa > Chordata > Actinopteri > Lobotiformes > Datnioididae > Datnioides > Datnioides undecimradiatus. The sequence goes on from WARS01000029.1 coordinate 19,356,002, forward strand.
TTCTATGCAGAGTAGCTCAAAGTCACCCGCCCGGCCTACTGTTAGGCTTGTGCGCGTCAAATATGCCTCCCAGAAGGTTGTTGCTTTTTAATATCCACCAGCGTGGATTAAATTCTGCATAATCAGATGCGTTTGTACAAGCACATTCTTTACACCCACAAAAAAAAAAAAAAAAAAAGAGGTTGTCATTTAATTTTTGTGGGGGGGAATTACTTTTACAAACACGCAATTATACTCGACCATTTGCATATGATGAATGCTGCGCCGAGCTGCGCCTTGGCAGGGAGAATGTATTGCTTGTCATTTAGACATCATCCACCACTGTATTTCAAATTGGTAAAATGTAAATGCGTAAATATTGACTGCCAAGATGTACAACTGAAGGTTCCTCCTGGCCCCTGAAGGTGATGAAGAGTGGCTCACTTTGGAGCTCGGATGAAATTTAATGCATGCCTCCTATGGAAATCAATTACAGCTCACAACTTGGGAGGTTTACTTGTGATAAATGGGCGAGGCTTTGATGGGTCAGAGAGAATAAAGCGAGCCCTGCCTCACTCGCTTCCATTTCCACTCCTCTCCGTTTTCCTCACGCAAACAGGAATACATTAACTTACTTTGTCTCTTCACATAAGAAGGGTATATTATGCAAAACAACCTGCTATTCACACCCAACCGCTCTCTGTGTGTCTTTCTCTGTTTTGCATTATGCTAACACTAACCTTGAAATCCCACAAAGTAGCAGGCCTGTTTGGGCTTCCCTCCGATGATACCTATGCAGTACTCCAGACTCAGTATGCTCTAAATAAAGAGAAGGGACAGAGAGATTCAAAGTACATCCGACTGGCTAATATTTGTTCTCCCAAATGCTTTATTCAATGGCGATAAAACAGATATTTTAAAATCATCATTCCCCACAGTGACTACTTCCTGTTTACTGCACCATCATTACTTTTGCTGTCTTTAACTGTACACCTAAAACCTACAACTGAAAGAGAGCTCTAGCCCGATCTTAGCGCACCCCTCACCTTTGCAAAGTTAAAATAGTCAGGGTTCGTCTTTTCGCCTCCCAGCCGCACAGGGATGAGGATGATGACGGCTCGGCTGTCCGGCGGGGTGGAGGCAGACACCGGTTGGTCGTTTTGCTGGGAAGGCGGGGCATCTGACCTCTCAGCAGAGGCTTGCCCTGGCGTTGGTGCTCTGTGGCTATCGATGACATCAGCACTGTACACTATGGGGAATCAGTAACACAAAGGTCAGGCGGCGGTGTTTTGTCTGCTTCCACGTCTGCCGTGCCTATCTGTCAATCTGTCGGCCACTGTGTGTGTTTATCAGGCTCCCAGTCCCGTCTTTCTGTAGCCACTGCTGGTTTCTGAAGTGTGGGGGTCATGTATGTCTGAGGAGGTGTTTAAATATATGCATATTTTATTAATATACCAGGCAGAGTGTGTTACAGATGTCATTGATGTGGCTTTGTCTGGACACATAAACACACGAAGACACGCTCTCTCACCGCGACTACCTCCTGCTCTGGCTATGGAGGAGACGAACATGAATCAAAACCCGAGTTATCGGGGTTAAGAAGAGGCTGGAGTGGGACGTTATAGATTTTTGTAGTGAATGTGTTCGTTGTGGAATAGACACGGCGAGACTGCTGTCACCCTTCCACGCTGCTCCACAGTCTCCCAGCAGCAAGAGAGATGGTGGAAAAAGAAGGGTCAGTTTGGGCGCCGTGCCCAGCATCCTGTTTTATCAACAGCAGCAGGCTCATCTTTCATACCTGTGCAGTCCTGGGAGACATAAGCAGTTATACCCGCCAAGCCAGGGTCCATCGCTTCCTCGACAGCTTTCCTAAGAGAGAGACAGAGGAGAGAGAAAGAGAGAGAGAAGAGTGAGCGCGGATACTTAATGGTTTTCATACAGAGTTTATGCTAAGTAAACATCAGGGCTACATGTTATATATAAAACCATAAACTTAAAAACACAGAGAATACGGATTTAATGACGTTAACTAGCGTCACTGCCTCGCTTCAACGATACCTTGACAACTGCATGTATTAATGAGTTAGATGACTGAATTGATGAAGAGGCTGCAGGTGAAGTGGTTGTTAATTCGTATGCATTGTTTAAATAATTAACTGTAAGCTGTGAAGATATTGTGCAGACACACACACACGCACAGAACAATGCTGTAAAGCTTATGTGACACAAAACACGTTTGTCCCCTACAGGACAGCTAGTTCCAGGCTTTCTTGTGGGTGGAACATTAGCATTAATTCACTGATTAATTGATTGACAGAAAACAAATGAAAACAATTTTGTTTTTAAGCAAACAGTAAATTATTTAAGTAATTTATCAAGTCAAAAATATGTTGTTTGCAGCCTGTTGAATGTACATGTTTGCTTACTTCATTGGTAAATTTATAGATTCCAAAATATAATTGCCACAACTCATCAGGTGACGATGACATGAAAGGTTTAAAAAGTCGCTTTTGAGAGTAAGTAACCATAGACTTACTTGAGAATGTGTGCCACCACAGCAGGTCCATACCAGTCCCCCGCCTGCTTCCCCATTGTCAAACCCAAGCGGACCAGCCTGTGGAGGCCCAACTGAGCCGAGGAGCTGTCCCCAAACCAGGATATGAGACTGCGGTGGTACATCTCTTTCAAATGTGCATCTGCTTCCTCTGCAGAGCTGGGGGCCTGGGCTTGGTGTGCGGGTGGTAATCCGTGATCGGAGAGCCCAGGGGAGCCTTGCAGAGAAGCCTCCAGGGAGGCCACCAGACGCTTGGCCGCAGTGGTAGTCCATGTCTCTGTGTCCAAAGGCTGGAGCTTCAGCGCCTCCGACCAGGTCCAGTCTGTGGAGGAATAACGTGTGTAAATATCATTAGCTTTAGAGTTATACAACAGACTTCTTTAAAAGTTGATGATGAATACAGAATACCATGATCCATTTTTGGAATTTATTAGAAAGTGGCTGTCACTCTCTTAAAAACACCAAAGTCAATATTTCTAAAGATGAGATTTAATTATAAACAAAGGACAACTTGGAGGTGTTACTGACCTGATATCAGTAACAGAAAATAATGGGAGGCTTCAATTTGATTTGGTATCCACGGGGATCTGATTCAACACATCAAGGTTCAATTAGGAGCTTCGCCGCCGCTGCCGAGAACTAAAAGTCTTTCAGAAGTTATGAAATTAAAGCTTTTTGCCTTAAACAGACAGACATTGTGTGCTTCAGTATCAGAATAGGTGTCATTCTGTTCAATTATAAGTTTGAGTGTCCCAGTATTTCACTTTAATGGTGCCTTAGCCTTACAAACAGGGTGGGAGCCGAAGGCGGAGAGAAAGGGAGTGGCCAGGGCTATAAAATGGACCAGAGTAGAGTCTAAGGCATTAACAAAATGACCTTGATCCCAAAGTGAATCCAAGTGAAATTGATCAATAAATATATTTAAGTGGCCATTAGTCATTTTATAGAGAAATATTTCACCAGTGACATATTTTAGATTTGACAGAAGAACAAGTTTTAGATATTGTTTTCTAAATGACTGCATTAAACTGGCAGTCATCTCGTCACGTGGACCCATGAAGTGTAGGACACTTCAGAGACAATAGATCCGACCACGGAATGAGGAATTCGCTCATTTTAAGTGCCTCGCGTCAACTAAATTAAACTTTCACTTTTAGGTCGAGAATGAGGAAACTCTCTACGCTGGCTGTAAGTCTGCCTTCCTGCACGGAAAATGAGGTAGAGACTTGAAACGAAAAAAAAAAGAAACTTAACATGAGATAACTTATTTGTCTTGTGAAACTCTAAAGTTGAAATTACAAGATTAAAGCGGGAAAAAATTAACATTATTCTCTCTTATCGCATTGATTATCTCAGATTTATGTTTGGAGGGCTTCTCCAATATCACATCCACCAGCTGTGGCACAAAAGGATCAGTCTTGTCTTTTGTCGCGTGTTTCGTCGACACTTTTCATACATCTCGATGGACAATCAGTCCGCTCACCTCTGCCCAAGAAGTGAAGAATAAGCGCCTGAGCCAGCATCATCTGCCCGGCTCTCAGCATGCAACCCCAGCCGCAGTCCGAGGTCAGGCTGGAACCTGGCAGGGGCGGGAACTCTTCCCTGTAGGTCAGCCACACTCGGGACGCAAAATCCTTGCGGAAAGCCTCCACGTTCCCCATGACAAAGTCCTCTTCTGAGGGCTCATAGCTGGCTTCTGATGGACTGTCATCATCTGTGGCAAACACACGACTTGTGATTTGTAGTTGACTTTCATCATCTTGTATCATGTCCATTTGACAAATCTACTGTCTGTATTTATGTCCTTGCTGTTTAAGTAATAACAGACGCGCATGCCTGGTTATGTATGGAAGATATGTATGCGTGTGAATGTCTTTGCAGGGAGTTGACGCTGCAACTTTATGGACCTGCGCACCTGCATGTGTACACCATACCTTCAGCCTTAAAGTGGTAACATTTGCCAAGCAGGAGCACGGGGGAGTTTCTACTGAATGAGGTCTTTGATTTCAGAACCCAACCTAGGATGTGAAATAGTAAAGACATTGTCATACTTTGGCTGGTGGTTGACATGAAAGACATAACAAAACAAACACGCACAGTGAGGTACTATTTGCTCAGCTGACTGGCACACCTACTCTACAACACCCGTCACGCAAATGCTCTGGGTGGCTCCCAAGATTCCCAGCTTACTACAGTATTACATCGTTGTTTACTTCCTGAAACAGCAGAAACCCTAGGGAGCTTAAAGAACACAATGTCACACACAAGGCAGTGTGGACGGTATGACAAATAACTATTTTAAGGGCTGACTCAACAGCAGTAGGTTCTTGTCTCACTGAATCCTGCAGGTTGTTTATATCTGTGCACTCTTGTGTCTGTAGCACCTGCTCTTTCCGATCTCTCTAACTTTTCAATCAAGTTATTGAATCAAGATATAAGATCGAGGGCTATATTGACAGGTCGAAGCAGCCCTGCGCTGATGCATGAAAGCACTGGAAACAAAGTGGACAGAGCGACGTATAAGCGTGGGTGTCTGAAGCGTGTGCGTGTGTGCGTGCGTTTGGGAACTAGCCTCAAGCAAATTACTTACTGTACTTCACATTGTGCCACACTGACAAGAACTTTGTCTTCAATTTTTCCACCTCGTCGCTCCCTTTATTCTCCATTTGGACCAGAAAGGGATGGAACCCATTCCCACTCTGGTGCACACAGCAAACACACACACGCGCGCGCACACACACACACACACATACGCACACAGACACACACACACAAACAGTAAGCAGGATCACTTCACAGTGGAATTTCACATGATTGAACTAAACACGTCTTTACCTCAGAGTGGAGTTTTCCCCAATCACAGCCGCCTTAAAGATCTTTTCCAAAGCCAAACCTTCACATTGTGTAATACTGACAATTTAAAACAAAGTGTGTCGCCGCCGGCTAGCTGTGTAACTTCACACTGCCCCGCGATCGCCAATGTTTACATGGAGGAAGTAGAAGAGTCAAATCACGTGATCTCGCGGTGTTTCCGCCGGTCAGGCTCGATTTAGCGATCAGAGTAGCCCGAACGGGCGGCGTTTACACCGGTTTTTTTTTCCATTGCATTTACAATGTCTGAATATGAAAACTCCGCCTGTTTATCATATACCGTGTAACAAAATAAGCGCTATAAGTGTTAAAAGGCAGGGTGGCGAATAAAAAGCCGCAGGCGCTGCTACGACACTTCCAGCACACCACTTCTAATTAATTATCCCTGTTATATTTGAGCTGTTGCAAAAGTGTGTGGATGGTTGTCTAAAAATGTCTCTATTTATCTGCGATTCACCCGTCAAAGTTACTTCACACATCCTAAAAACGCCTGTCCTTGTGATTAAATTTGATGAATTATTGTGATACATTTATGCTATTAAAATGTACTTATCTTTTAAGTTGTTTGCAAATTGGAAAAACTAGTATAACCTTGAGAGTGGAAAAAATGTTTGGATAAAAAAAAAATAAACGGTGCAAGAGACATTAATGGGTCCAAACTGATATAAAATATATCCACACATAGCATAGATTTAAAAATCACAAGGTTTAAACAAGTGTTGAAATTACTGTCTAGTAATTAGTTTCTCTGTTGTCCAGAATTCAAGGAAAAAAGTGAACATTAAGAATTAAAGAATAAAACATAAAGCTGCCCGGCAAATGCATGTCGATAAATGCTCATTTTAATGGCGTATATTTTGCACAACCTTGAAATAAAACGGACCTGTCAGTATCCAAGCTTTATTCCTCGTAATATAGTGCGCAGGGGGGGGTTTCATTGGGTGTGTTCTATTGCGCACCATCATGGTCGTTACGGTAATGATTCCATTCTCCTGCTTTCCCGTTTTCCCTGTGGCCGTAGTGAGTGAGTGAGTGGAAAGCGGAGTCTGCCTGCAGCCTGCCTGCCTGGGAATTTCGCTAAAGCACATCAGCGGCCACTGCCATGGCTGAACGCCGCGCCTTCGCCCAGAAAATCAGCAGGTAAATACTTGAGACCCCGAGACGAGCTTGTGAAAGGCACACCGAGCACTTTGTCGCTTTTAAATAGGTCGCCCACAGACCACCGCCGAGGGAACCCTGTGAAGGAGGCCCAGCCACAAGAGCAGCCTGGCTGCTCCGAGCTAGCCGCTTGCTAGCCACATCGGCAAAGATGCTCAGACCCACCCAGACAGACAGCGACACCGCTAGCTGCTGGTCCCTTTTATTACCCCTGAATGCTAACAAAGGGGCGAGGTGTAATATCGTTGTAATAAATACATTCTGATAAAAAAAAGAGTTAGGTTTTCAGCAATTATTAGCGCCGAAACGGACTTACTATTATTTGAAAACCGTTAATTTTGGACAGTTAGCTAGCCATCTTGCCCACAGTAGCTAACGATGAGCAGCTAGGTACTACAGGCTCTGGTAGAGATGTGACTGAACTTTGTAGAGTATTGTTTTAAGCAAGAACCCATTGACGGGAGATGGCAGATAACTGTAATGCAGCAAGACTGGGGACAAAAGCCTCCCTCAACAGCTATCAAATAGCGATATTATAATCTCTTCCCCGCCCCTCAGACGGATCAAAGTAATCTCTTTAACAAAGGGCTTTGTGCTAGCTGTCAAATACCATCATCACAGACTGGATAGATAGATAGATAGATACATTGATAGATAAACCTGACCGAGATAAACTGCTGTCTCCCACAGCTATCAACATGTTTTAATTACTGTCTTTGCTGATTGACTTAACTCGAAGCTAAATATTTTTTGCAACTGATCACAATCAATCATATTTCCCTACTCGTTTATTTTGATTCATACCAAAGGCTCTGTACCTGTCCTTTAATATTTTTTCTTTTCCATTTTAAAATTGTTATTGTTGCTTAGTTCACTTTATGTAGCATTTGGTCAAAAAGTCAGCTATGTGTTGTACCTGCAGGGTGAATGTTGTGATTGAATGTTGTGCTGTGCATGCATACAGATGTACATAAGCACTGATACCACATACACTTTGAAATGTAATGCAACCTACGACATGTAACATCACAATCTGTGGCCTCAGGAGGTCCCAAAGAGATAAGGCAACATTTTATGACCGTTTCACCACAAAGGGCACACTTATTGTTGGCATGTCACTGAAACTTACTTAAATAAATAAGGGATAAAGAGTTGTTCGGGCACTCTGTTTACTTTGCTCATGTTATTCCTGTAGCATTGAAAAAGCACCTCTTTTGTCCCTGTTTAAACCTGCTGACTTCCAGCTACGTAAGTGTGTGTTAGCCTGTGTCACATGTTGGAAAATTAAGTGACTAAAATTGCCAGTGGCTTTAAGCAGACCTCTAAATCACATGTCTCAGTTGAATGCTATATATATTAAGATCTTCTATTGGTAGCCATTTATATTTTGTTCATGTGTTGGATTGTTGTTACCATCTTATTTAATCAAGTAACTCCTCTGTGCATTGACCAGTGCTAAGTAAAGGTCTGGTAAGAGGCATTGGGGAGGTCTGTGGAATGCATTTGTTGGTTCACTGGTTCTGTCTGCACTGCAGAGGCCACTGGGTCTGCATTACAGTACATAATCACGTTATCTTATTTTGGCAAGTTTGACCATGCAGCTTTCGTCTTACCTTCCTGGTTAAGATGATAGGCTTCACCCTTTGTTTTGCAACCTGGCCTCAGGCTACTGGAACATTTGCTTGTATGCAGTATTTTTTTTTTATGATGATGAACTCATCACTGTAGCGGCTACAGGGAAACCAGATTTGGTTTAGATGTTTTGTGGTTTTGCAGCCTCGCTGACTGGGTCACACCTAATCGTTGGTCATCATTACTGTAATCATAGCTACTAGCTGAAAGTAACCTTCAAAGTAGTTATTTTGATATTGCATCAGGTTGGAGAAGGCAGAGTGCCAGGAAAATAGGGCCACTCATTGCTAATGAAGAGAAAAAGCACTGTAAATCCTAGTTGTTGGATCCTCACAGGCCATGTTTTACCCGTGTAACATAACCTTGAGTCTTCAGTGTGTAGCCTTTATCCATGGCTCTAATTTGTTATTTGTTTGTGTCACTTTGGGCTACTTGCTGCGTTGTTGTTTTGTTCAAGGCAAAGGTCTCTGAGTGGTTTTGGTGGTTGCTGTGATTTAAACGACCTGTGTATCGGTTGAACACCAAGAGCTTTGTGCTGACCACTAGGGTCCAGAGGTTTTTATTTCTTTCCTCTCCGTCCGGGTGTAATATGTGATGCTGTCTGAGGCGACGCAGCAAGACTATGAGCAGAGACACAAAGAAAAGGACAAGGAGTATAATATTCAATGTTTGGAAGCCGTGTCTTTATCCACCAGGATGAGGGCGTGTTTCTTTTTTTTGTTTTGTAGCTACAGAAAGTCTGTGTCACTTTCCAGTGAACTCATAAAATGTTTCACGCTACAGTATTGTTGCATAATATTAGTTACTTTGTGATAATATTGCAGTTTGTCATGTTCTCCAGGAATAATAGTTGGCTCCTAAAATTTATCTTGCAGTTTATTGCTCTTTTTTAAATTCATTTTCACAGCTAAATGCACAGCTTTCACAGGTTAAGTAATGCTAGTGCTTTAGGTTTAAAGTATTTCAGCATTCAGTATTTAAAGTGCAAGGTCAAGTGTGCTTTGAAGTGTTTTGGTTAGTTTTCAGTGCCTGTTTATTCTTAGCCATAGGGGTGGGACAAATACCCTAACTGCAATGTCAGTTATGGTATTTGTGTGCCTTGTGTATCATGGATCTTGTCATACTGTTGATACAGTGGCACCAGTGTCTGGATTCCCCCCCCCCCACTCTTGATTCTTTCTTGGGAATGTCTCTTCCTTACTGTACACAGTTGACACCTGAAACTTGTTTCAAAGATTGTTTAGGTAGCATTTAGCCTTTATGTGAAAGTTAACTGTGTAGAGAGAGAGACAAAAAACAAGGTTTAAAGGAAAGAATATGATGTGTCTGGCGTGAGTTAAGCCCCGGATGTTGCACGTGGTATGTCCCCTACTTTTTCAACAATGAGAATGGGGATTATATGTTGTTTCATTTGGCAATTTTAGGGGATTTTCCTCTCAAGTGAACATTTATCAGCCTCGTAGTTTTGTTCATAATGTTGTAGCAGAATATCTTTGAGTATTATGTATTGCAAATTCACCTGTATCATTGTGTAATCCCACTATTATTGTGGATAACATGTTATTATATCATTATACTGTTACTGTGTAGTTCTCACCCTGATTACATTTAAGCCAGCTATGTCTGGCTCGCTGATCATTACTCATACTTGACTGTGTACTTTTTCTTTCTCTTTCTCTTCCCCCCTCCACCCATCTCACCTTTGTGTGCAGGACTGTGGCAGCAGAGGTCAGGAAGCAGATAGCAGGCCAGTATGGGGGCTCGCCACAACTCTTCAAAAACCTCAACGTTGGGACCGCAGCAAGCAACACTGTGAGTAGTCTCAGAGGCCGCTGAAAGTGAAATATCAAGCTATTGTGACAGCTGCTGCTTATGAGTTGTTTGAAAACATGGGGTAACCGGCCTAAATTACAATATCAGTGTCTGTGCTGTCAACAGTTGGGACTGTACTGTGACTGCTACTGTTGATTTTTCACAATTGGCTAAATACACTTCTGTTGTCTGCCATGTTGGTAAACCAAACACAGGTCTACTCACGTGTTTGGGAAATCACATACTTGGCTGGTTGCTTCGCTCAGTGGTATATGATTTCTGGGTCATTCTCTATTTTTATATACGTTTTTGCAGATGTAGGTTAAATGTTTGACACATATCATCATGCAAGTGCAGTAGGGATACCTGCTGACATCAAGTCTTAAGTGTACCACAGTATTACACCCCAAGACATGTTTTACTGAGCTGGTCATTTAAATGGCTGCATAACCGTTGTTTATGTCTTGCTCAAAAACCACAAGGGTTAACCTTTGATTGACCTGTTTACTACATCCAGCCTGCTGCGCTGTTTCTCGGGTTGCGAGTGCGTGAGGCCAGGCAGTATGTTTGTTAAAGGAGTAGTGCCAGTTCACCCTCAGCGGCCCTGAGCCAAAACACCACCAAACACTGCCCCTCTCCTCCTTAATTAGGCTACAGTTGGCTTTTAATTAAACTGTGAAAGGTATTTGTGCTCAAATTCCTCAAGAGGGAGGGAGAGAGAGAGAGAGAGAGAGACAAACACACACACATGCACACACACACGGACACACACATTCACACTTAAACTGAACCTGCTGAAGCAAAGATTCTCCCTGGTTTCATCCCTTTAGTAGCAGACTAAAGACCTATGGAACCATTAGTCTAAGCGTGAAGTAGCACACTGATCTGGTTATTTGATTTTGCTGTTTTGAATGTAAAGGTGATGCATAAGCTGAAACTGCTGCCTCGACAGAAATAACAGAGATTGCCTCATATTTTGACCTGTTGGTGCTGTACTTGGTGCAGACTCATAGGCTGACTAATAACCCCTAACTCTACTACCTTCCTCAGAGGGAATCGATCCCCTGAAGCCTTCACTAAAACTAGTGCCTTTAAGACTTTACTAAGACATTTATGTACAATAAAAATAAGAATAGGTGCAGACAGGAGAACTGAACAGCTGACTACGTCTTCACAGCTAATTAACTTTTCCCTTTTCTCTGATCCCTCCCTCTTCTTCCTCCTCATCAACCACCAGGTCCCCCTCACGGAGGCAGTCGAGCCAGTGGATTTTGAGGAGTACCTCATCACTCACCCTCCCATCGTTGAGTCAGGTCCCCTGAGAGATCTGATTGAGTTTCCCCCAGATGATATTGAGGTCATCTATACACCCAGGGAGTGTCGCACAGTGGCGCAAGCTGTCCCAGAGGAAGGGTAAGGCTGCTGTGCGGTAGTAGCTGACGTTGAGTTCAGAACAGTCAGAGAATGTTTTTGGTCATATAAGAACATTTTGACTTGACAAACCTATAAAATGAATTATTTATATTAGGAGCATATGTTATTAAAGATACGATACTAATGTTAAAAACTTGAGAAAAAGGCTGGTCTCTACATTCCATCATTAGAAAAAGCATTGTGTATATTTCTGCAGTGGGACGTGCTCTGTAAGGCTTGATGCCACTGGTTACTGTAGCCCTCTGGCTCTTGCTATATCAGAAGAGGTTGCACCAACACTACACACGTGTACTTTTCTGTGTGCGCTGCTAGAAAGATTTAACGACATCACTCTAGTGGCCTGTCATCTTTATTCACTAAGAGTAATGCATAAAGTCTGAGTGTGGATCTAAAAAATAAAGCTAGTCTGATTGACTGAGTCTGTCTGGCTACAGGGACACCGATGCGCATGTCAGAGACTGTGTCAGATCCTACACAGAAGACTGGGCCGTCGTCAACAGAAAGTAAGGCTGCTCTTTGTGGAATCTCATCAACGAATTTCTCTTACTAGCTCTCAAAAATTTGAATTATATCTGTTAAATGTTATGTATGTCCCGAGTGTGTTGCACATTGCTAAAAAGTGAATGACTTCCTGCTTCCCTAGATACCACAAGCTTGGTACGGGTTTTAATCCCAACACTCTCGACAAGCAGAAGGAGCGTCAGAAAGGCCTGCCCAAACAAGTGTTTGAGGCTGATGAGATGCCAGACAACAGCAGCTATCAGGACGACCAGGTACCTCATAAATCAGTTGTTTAAAAAAAAAAAAAAAAAAAAAAAAAGTTTCATCTTCATTTTTTTTAATCACTTCTTAAAAATTTGAGATTGATAATACAAAGGTATTTGGAGGACGTGAATGTGACACTCACTCACACTCACTCGCCTTTGTCCCGTAGGATGACCTGAAGCGGCGGTCAATGTCTATAGATGACACCCCACGTGGCAGCTGGGCCTGCAGCATTTTTGACTTGAAGAACTCCCTCCCTGATGCGCTCCTCCCTCACCTCCTGGACCGTGCCCCAAATGAGGAGATCGACCGACACAATGAAGAGCAGCGCAAGGCTAACCGCCATCGTGAGCTCTTTGCTCTGCACCCGGCCCTCGATGAGGTACAGTTTACCCCTTTACCCATGGAACCCTTTTCTACCAGGCACCACTACACTGGCAATATCATTTATGTAACTCGGGGTTATTCAGACCAAATAAAGCTATAACTCAGTCTTTGTGTTTAAAACCAGTTCCGGGATGTTTTCTAAATATTGACTAAATTTGTTGTTCATGGTTTTCTATATGAATGTGTAGGAGGAGCCCATCGAGCGCCACTGTGTGCCTGAAGTACCTAAAGAACACTTTGGCCAGAGGCTACTCGTCAAGTGCTTGTCCTTGAAGTAAGTGGTAGACAGCCTTTTTCAGAAAAAAAAAAAAAAAAGCCTTTTTATTTTACCGCCGCTTTCTGCTGACCACTTCCTTTTTTCTCTCCCCTTGAAGGTTCGAGATCGAAATTGAACCCATATTTGCTAGTTTGGCCTTATATGATGTCAAGGAAAAGAAAAAGGTAAGCTGTTATTCTTGCCTCCTCAGCCCTGAGTTGTTGGGTCACTTCTGCAAACCATTAAAATTGTTGGGAGGACAAAACGAATTTGATGAGTGGACTATAAAATTTTATGTTCTGGCCCTGTTATGCTTGTAGGAATGCAGTTAAATCAAACACTGGAACTATGTATCTATCTGAAGAAGACCAACCACTACTGCTTCTCTCCACTCTTTAGCTGACAAACACTAGAGGGTAGCAGTTGCCTTGATAAGTAGATGTCTCATGTATATATTGCTCTGCACAGGAGCTGCATTATTTCACAAGTAGGTCATCTGTCACTGAAATGTTATCATGTTTGTCAGCCACGACGAGCAAAGAAATCAAGCTGCAGGAACACAGGAGTTCATTCAAGAATTATGATTCAGTACTAGCGTGTTGTGGCCAAAGTTTTATATTTTCCCGTTCTTGTTATGATCCTGTTTTCATCAGCTGTCTGTCTGTCTCCCTCAGATATCAGAGAACTTTTTCTTCGACCTAAACTCTGAGCAGACGAAGGCGATGCTCCGTCCCCACATTCAGACAGCGGCCATCTCCACGCTGGCACGCTCTGCCATATTCTCCATCACCTACCCCTCCCAGGATGTCTTCCTTGTCATCAAGGTCAGACAGTTGCGATATAATCCCCTGTGTCTTGTTAAGTCTCATTTGCAAATAAAGTACAGGTGTGTATTCTCAGCCCCTGGCTTGAATCTGACAGTCAGTCTTTGTCCTGCAAGATTGCTTTTAGTGAGGGTATTGACGTTGAAGTGTGTGTTTTGTCCCCAGCTGGAAAAGGTACTGCAACAGGGTGATATTGGAGAGTGTGCTGAGCCCTACATGGTCTTCAAAGAGTCGGACGCTGCCAAGGTATGATCTGTGTGAGTTTGATGTGGAATGAATGAGTAATACTTTAAATGAAGGTGTTAAGTATGCTTTGCTTATCCAATTATCTATTATTTTAGCCAGATGTTTTAAATGCACGTCCCTGTTCCTGATGTTACACATTTCACATAATAACCTTTTAGTGAATGAATGCTTCACAAATTGCTTTTCTTAAATCTGTGTCACTGACTCAAACGAACATGTACTTTTGGTGCAGAATAAAGAGAAGCTGGAGAAGCTTCGCAGCCAGTCAGAGCAGTTCTGTCAACGTCTCGGCCGCTACCGCATGCCCTTCGCCTGGACAGCCATCCACCTGATGAACATTGTAAACAGTGCTGGCAGTCTTGAGAGAGATACAGAGCTGGAGATGAGTCTTTCAGGTATGACAGTGCATTTTTATGCAACCCTTTCAATTATAACTGGAAAAAAAGATAAAATCAGTCGCAGTGTGGATGCAGACAAAAACCGGGGTTAATGTTGTCCTTCTTTGTCCTCGCAGCCTCAGTGTCACATTTAGTTATCAGGGGACAGGGACTGTGGCAGAGAGTCATGCGTGGGGCTCATGGGCATGTCAATACATTACCACACTTTAAAATCTTTATCTGAAAACAACGTTCCAACAACAAATAGTAAAAAAAAAGGAAAGGCAAATTTAAACAGAGAGAAAAACATCCAAACCATCCAGCCATATTGATCCTCGGTGTGTTATTTTGGGTTTGACTTTGGGTGTTTGTCTAACCTTGAACCTCACGAGGTATCTTTGATGCTGACTTTGGTGCCTGCCTGTTGCTAGGCAGATTATAAAAATGTATGCACTTGGTCACATGGGACAGAAATAGGGGATTGCTCTCTAGGCCATTGTAACATTCCCTAAAAGAAAAAACTATCAATAAAAATAAATAAAGGTTTTAAAATTGTGTTGTTTTTCTTTATAAATGTGTGCAGAGAGGAAAGGCTCTTGGTCAGAACGGAGGAACTCCAGCATCATGGGGAGGCGTTCCCTGGAGAGGACCACCAGTGGAGACGAATCATGCAGTCTGACAGGCTTTAGACCAGCAACGCTTACCATCACCAACTTCTTCAAACAGGTCAGAAACACAAATATGTGTCTGAAATCTAAGTTGTTTAGTCACTTCTTGGTTTTAACAGACAAAGAGGGATATGTTCGGAATTGAATTGAATTGTCGCACACGTGTTGTAGGAGGGCGACAGACTGAGTGACGAAGACTTGTACAAGTTCCTAGCAGATATGAGAAGGCCCTCTTCAGTGCTGAGGAGACTCAGACCTATAACAGGTACAAACACGGATTGAGTGTTCTTTGATTGTTGTTAACCTGATCCCCTTCAATTACTTGACGCAAGAATAAACGGACCACATGTGTTTCAAATAAATAACAATAATTAAATATCCCCTTTGCTCTTTCTTTACCCTTGCCTCCTCTCCATTTTGTCCTCTGTTACTCACCACAGCCCAGTTGAAGTTGGACATTTCTCCAGCTCCAGAGAACCCCCACTATTGCCTGACCCCTGACCTTCTGCAGGTTAAACCTTACCCGGACAGCAGGGTACGCCCCACCAGAGAGATCTTGGAGTTCCCTGCCCGGGACGTCTACGTGCCAAACACAACATACAGGTATGGAAGCATTTTGATTGTGATCAGCTTTGTCTTGAGATTGTATTCATTTGTCATGATTAAGATTTCCTGGGTAGCAAAATACCCATTTTTTTATACTAATGCAATTATTGAAGTAATTGAGTTGAAATGTATTAAAATATAGCTCTTTTATGTTGCCTGTCATTCTGACATAGCTTCAGTGGCTCCCAGGTAGATTAACATTTGAACAAACGATTCCTTTCAGTAGTAATTTTCCCTCTCAGTGGCTTTTCTGTAAAGAATGTAGGACTACTGTGGGATACTACCCCTAGTAGCTTTTGACTTTTTTTACGTCAGAGTTACATCGATTGCTTGTTCGATAATGTGGGTGAATATAGGCAAATTCCACATATGAGCAGGATGCAAACATTCGCTTTATTGATTACTTTGAGAGTGAAGTACAGTAACTTCAGTGAAAGTCTAAACCTCTAAATCTCCAAACTCTCAAAATCATTACATCCATTCAAGCTTTGCTTTGATGACCGACGCTGGCTTGTTAATGTTTACCTCATGTCTGCCAATATGCTATGTACATTTTCCATCTGAGTGAGTGCTATTTTTGTCAAGGTCACTGGAAGAGATGTTCTGATTACTGTCTGACATGGTCTCCCTACCACAGGCCATGTTTGTCTGTAGATAACCAGTTCCTTCCTATTGTAGATTAACTCATGTTGGAGCTAACTGATCCATCCCAGGGAGCTAGAAGTACTTGGTAAAAGAGAGTCACACTGCGGGCTTTACATCTTCTTTTTTGATCATTGTATTACAAAACCAAAGTTTTCTCAGATCACAGGTTTTCTCAAAGTCTTATTGTTTGAGTTTATAAGTATATATTAAGTGAGATGAGTGATACCTGTTTACTAAGCTTTATCCAGCAACCCCATCTCTATGATTCATAAGCAATAGGATATAGGCCTTGAACACTAAAGTTACATCAAGTCTTGGTCAGTACAAATTTTTAGTTCCACGTACTAAAAAATGTAGTCACGTTAGCTCATTTGATCATAATCTTTATTTTGTCTCCATAAACATGCTGTGTTAGAGCACGTAGGTAATTGTCAGGGTGACGTGTTAGTATGAAGCACATTTACAGTACAGTTAGTTAAGCCACAACAATGGACAAGAGTCAATATGACTCGGTAACATAGGAAAAATGTGAAAATTGTATTTTTCGAACAATGCCAGCATAAATCACATAATAGCATGAACAAAGTTTAAATACTTTACAGAGTAAAAAAAAAAAACATTAAACAAACAAATGGAAAACCCTCATCAGTGCACTGCCATAGTTTTAAATCAGCAATTTGTACTGAATTTGATTGGTAATGTCGCCACCTCTTGAAATGAAACCAGCGATGAAGCAGTGTAAAATACCAGGAAAAAGAACTACATGGTCTTCACTGAAAAACATCACTAGTGTGGACATGTT
This sequence comes from Datnioides undecimradiatus, assembly GCA_008933995.1. NCBI lineage: Eukaryota > Metazoa > Chordata > Actinopteri > Lobotiformes > Datnioididae > Datnioides > Datnioides undecimradiatus. The sequence goes on from WARS01000029.1 coordinate 19,373,018, forward strand.
TTGAGATGTTAGAGATGCAGTGTGTCTCCCGAAACCCAATTTGCATAATTTGCTGTTGGTATTGGTGCCTGTAGCTCCTGGGGAACATGCAACAGCTTTGCATCACAAAGAGAAAATACATTTTAAATACACTACTGTTCACTAAAAGGATAACCCAGCACTCTCTCCTCATAGTTTTCTTTCTATCTGTTGCAGTCCTGTGACATTTTGCAGCCAGCACTGAGTCCGATTACTGAGGTGGATCAATATGTCCATTTTGCAATGTTGCATAACGATAGTTCTACTGTCCCTGCTGGATCAGATCCAATAGGTTAATGACCGGAATGGCATGGTTGCATCATTGCAACTGTTCAGTGTATTCTGGTCTGTGGCACTTTTGACCTTTTATCTGTTGGTCAGCACCAGCCTCAGACGAAATCATGTTGGGAAGTAATCAGCTTAATGTTGCAGATAAACTCAGAATTTGTCGTTGTAGACGCATAAAATGACTACGTTGCTTAACTTTTGCCTTCTGCAGAACTTTTTTTGGCTGAGTTTAAGAAATAAATGATCGTAAAAATGCCAGTGGTTTTGTAAGAAAAGGTATGAGTTGTGAGCTTCAGTTGAAGGTTGGAGCTTTAGGGGCTGGTCGTACAGTGATCTTTGTCATCTTCAGAGTGTAAGCGGGCCCTGTGCCGGGCTTCCAGTAAATGCCTCTTCTTCTGGTAGAGCGTCCTTTTGCCTTCATCCACAAATACCTTCCGTTAAGGTTTGTCTCTCCACAAGCGTTGAACCACCAACCACCTGCCAAAGGGTCAGGACAAGAGACATAAGTTAGATAAACAAAACTTGATCGATGGTGGAAATACAGGTCACCATGAGGACACTGTGCTGAACCAGCTTGTAAAGCCATTTACCTGTGTAATTGCGAGCGCAGTAGGAGTTTCGGGTTTTATTGTTATTTCTGTCTTTTGTGGAGAATCTCATGCCGGTGCTGTTGGCCATGGCATCAGGCAGTTCACCAGAGAAGTTGCTAACATGAAGGGCGTAATCCTTGGTGGGACCTTCCAGCGAGAATTGGTACTCAGCCCAATGCTGGTCCTCCTTCCAATCCTCCAAATCAATACGCAGGATGTAAACTCCCTGTTGCGTGAGGCTGTGGATCTTCTTTAAGCCCAGCCAGAAGTCGTCTGAATAACACACCATTCAGTTTTTAGCTTGTTAGGAGAGCTTTTTCTGTCCTTGTTTTCACATTTCTTTTAATTAACAGGGCGTCTCCAAAGATTTTATACTTTATTTCATTCATTCTAAATAAGATTTTTTTTTTTGTAGCACCTCTTACACGTGTAGACACTACAATCTTGTATGTAGTGATTGCATGAATTTCTATGCATTAGCATTATTTGGCTTGTGGGAGATTGCTGCACTATATTGTAAGTTTGAACCATTAAGAAAGTAGTTCTGAAAGAACAGTACAACTAAAATTCACGCCTGTGGGTCCCATTTGTTTTGCATGGCTGCACATATGAGCGTCCTTTTAAGCGTTATTGATGGTTTACTTATTTCTAGGAGGGAAATGTCAAAATCAACTTGCATGTTTTCAGCAAATGATAAAAGTACCCACTTTCCAGATCTCCAAAGCCTCTCTCATACTTGTCCCACGTCTGGTCAAAATCCAGCGACCCATCGACCCGGCGCTGGATGACAGTTGAACCTCCATCTATAGAATGGTTTAGAAACACACAGTATTTCAAGTCAGGTTTCTGTGTATAAACCACACATAAGTTTACACAAGGCCCAGGAAGCCTCTTTATCTTAGATAATGAGAATGGGATATCCCCTTCATTGTCTGCCTTTTTGGATAATCTCTTCCTGTGGCTATCTAACTTGATAACCTTTTGGTTTGTGGTCTTTGCCTAATGTCCTGTGTTAGTGCCTCTGAAACAGAAACAGAATTTTTTTGACGCTCTCACTTAGAACTCAGATGGCTGTAGTCTCACCCACCAGAACCCATTTCACAGACAACGTTGAACGGCTCAGATTGGTTTGGCTTGATAACGTAGATTCCACTGTTTGCCTGTCCTTTGTTAAACAAGTCACTGCAGTCCACAGGTAGGTCTGAAACACAATGAAGCAAACACACTATATACATCACGATTTCCCCAAAACTATGCATTCTCCTTTTATGTTAAGACAGTTTATGTTTTAGCCACCATTTGAATAAATGATAATATATCTGAAATAATGTTACCATTTGTGTCCTGGCCAGTTGAGTTTCTTGTCAGATATTCAAACATATCAGAAGCTGCAGAGTCTGAATCCATGGGCTTATCGACTGTATCTTGAAAGCTGTCGTAGCTTATCTGGAAGGCAGTGCAAACAAATCTGCAATATTAAATGATGTTGTCAGCCCTAAAAAAAAAAAAAAAAAAGCAATTATCCTCCCCATGTTTATATCCCTTTCCCAGAAAAATCAGATGGTTTCAAGTACCAAACTAGATTCTCACAGACTGCAGATGTTTGGTCTTTAAAGACAAAATGCAGTGAAATGTTTTTGAAACATTCTCTACCTTTTCCTCCAGATTTTTAATCTTGATTTTCTGGTTGTCAAGCTGATCATGTTGCTCCCTCACAGCTCTCAGCAGATTGGTGATGGTTTTCTCTTGAGCTTCAATCACCTCCTGAAAATGGCATGATAACAACATTTGTCCACTGTAACTATACATCTTGGATTTTACATTTAAAGGGTAGCTGTTGAATCACCAAACTGATCAAATTGATAAGTGCTGCAATTTCTCTGTAATGCCCAGAAATAATTTAAATGACATGTACATTTATTTAACCTAGTTTAGTGTAGTTTAATATATTTATTTCTACTATTAACTTGGGGAAACGGTTGGTGCAGTTTTCATTTGCCCCCCTTCTGATCCATTTTGTCATGCAGTCTTTGAGGAGTCACATCAGTGTATCAGCTCCTTACCTTGAGTGTTGTGATTTCACTAAGCTGGTCAGCAGGTACCATGCTCTGTGAGAGTCCCTTCAACCTCTCCTCGAGGCTCCCCACCTTGCTCTGTAGCTGTGTGCGCTCCTGCAGAATGCTGTTGATCTTAGAGTTGATTTCCAGCGACAGGTTTTTGATCTCCTCGTTGTTTGCCTTCAAGAAATTGGTGGTCTTCTTCAGCTCCTCCTCTTCCTCCTTGATCTCTGACGTGACCACCGAGAGCTGGTAGAAGGACCGGTCAAAAATGTTCAACTTTTGGAAGATGTCGTTGATTTGGGCTTTGGTCTTGTGGACAAACTCCCGTAAACTTTGGCCTAGCTGAAGGAGGCCATTTGCAAGTAGACGAACATCATCCAGCATCGCAAAGCGAGACTTTGCCTCAGTCGGGCTTGGTGCTGCTGTAAAGACCTGGTAGGGCAGGGTGTGGTACTCTTCTGTACCTAAGGACTCCAGAGGAACAGCAGCAGTTGAACTAGCTAGCAGCAGCAACAGGCAACACAGCCTCATCATGACTTTCTTGTCCAGTTCTAGATTGTGGAATATTCTTCAAAGCAGTGCTTCACTGCTCTTACTTTCCTAGATTTTGTGCTCCTCTCAACGATCTTTTCCCTTCCCCTGGCTGTAACCTAGACTTCCTTGCTGTTTAAATGATGTGAGAGCAGCAGGCTGCCCTGTGTTATATACTGCCCTCTCAGTAGAGGGGGGGGGCATTAGCTGATCATTAAACCCTACTATGTTTTAGCTCTGTACCCTACCTCCTCCCAAATCCCCCTCGAGCCCTCCCTCTCCTGAACAAACAAATCACAGCAGTGAGCAAATGACATATACACCCCCCCCCCCCTTCTCTACTACCCATTTAACCCCAATCCCCTCTCCATACCACACCCTACCCTGTTCTCCATCTGTGGTGCAGAGCTTTAGCTGATCAGCAGAAAGCCAACAATGGCCATCACAGGTTTTTGATGGATCGTCAGTCTGATCAATCTCAAACCTTATAACCCTGCACACACTTGGCTCTGATTGATAATGCTGTGTGTAATTAATGCTCTTGAGTTTGATTTAGTATCCTGCTGAATCAGCCTAGCACCAGGCTCTCTTTCGCTCTCTCCCTCCTCCTCTCTTTGCGTGGGGAGGGGAGTGAGCCTGTCGTCTATGCCAGGGTTGAGCTTCTGGGCATGAATGATGTTGGAGAGTTTGGACAGTGTGTACTCATCATCTTGGTTTTATTGCTCAGCGCTGTCATTTTTTTTCAAGTTTGTCATGTCTTGTGTGATATTTTTCAATGCCACCAGACATGAAATCGGGAATGTATAGCTTACTGATTAGCTTGCAGCTTTTAAAGGATCATTCCTGTGCACTGAGTCCTGTCGTAAAAAGCAATCTTTATGGGGAATTCTCAGTAAGTTGTTTCACGCAGGCTTGCAATGTTGGTAAAATATGTTTACCTTCAGCCAGAGAGGGGGAGAAACTAATCAGTGAAATGACTTGGTGTGGTATTTAATTGGAATATAAATATTTATACTTTAGGCACTCAATCCTCTGTGGTTCCCAACCTCCTAAAATAAGCTTGTAGTGTGAAAAAGGTCCTCCAACGTGACCTAAGAATGTCATGCAGTCGTTACATTTTTTTTTTTAGATAATTAAAGCTTAAAAATGGTTCTTGTTCATACAGGCGTGGATGCATTTCTGTGTGCATCCTCTGCGGTGTTTTGCGGTTTATTGCTATTGTTTAAGTTATATATTTTCATTGGTTAGCTGTTTAGTCACTTTGTATTGCCAAGGAAAAGAATATGATATATTTTAACAGAAAATACCGACACGTCCAGCTCATTGCCTCTGGTTAGCTTTAGATTAGGACAGGAACATTTTCTGGCTGTTGCAATGCACCTTAAAATCCTACATAGTCCTCTTAATGAGCTTTCCCTAGTAATTTGCGGTTACAGGAATGGATTACCTCAGTTCTCAGCAGTGAAGGACTGCTGCTTTTTCATATGAACGGGGCAGAAAGAAAGGGTCCTATGGAAAAGAAAAATTTGGCCACGGATTCAGTGAATGTGCCAGGAATTTGCTTTGTCAGCATAAAGCTGGGAATGATTTTCAGTATCCTCCATGCCAGCCCAGTGGTTTGCATTGTGGCTTAACAGTTAGGGGTCTGAACCTAACATGTCCTGCTGGGGCCTCTGTGAAGCTGCCATGTTCATGCCCAAGTTCAAATTTGCGCAGGAATTTTTTAGTAGGATGTCCGTTACAGTTACTGTCTTTGTGGTTAGTTTTCACTTTGTGCATACTGCTGTATCTGTAGTTATAATGATTCTTAACATGCATGCTATCCCTTAGTCCTGAGAAACTCTTCTAGTGACCCATTCATCACCTCTTGTGTTGACCCCTGGTTGAAAGCAGTGTTCTGATAATGTGGTGTGAGTCAGTCCTTTGTTCCATGGATGCGGATGCCTTCAACCACCGCCCCATCTTTTGTTAATCACAAGGTGAAAACGCACGCTCTATTGTAACATCTAATTGGCTGAGTCTGTCATTATATGGTGGGATGAGGCCCTTTGTGGAAGAACATGATTTTTTTGATTAAGCTGCACTTAAACAGATCTCCAGCACTTTGACCAGTGTTACTCTATTTATTTGATTCAGAGTTTTTAAAACAGAGTTTATGTACCCATAGCATCTTTTCAGCCTTTTGAAATTCTATAACATCAGTTTTTTAGTATCAGCGTGGCCCCTTTTTGCATGCTCTCAACTACTGGAGAATGGCTTTTTCTCCTGACCTGTTGGTGAAAAACACATGCTGGTCTATGTTTAGAGTCAGTAAATAATGACTTTGTCCCCTTATGTAGCCTCTGGGATCAGAATGGGGAAGGTGGGTAGCTCTCATATCGAAGTTGGAAGTACCTGTGGAGTTTTTTTCATAGTGTCCATGCGTACAGATAATTAAAGTTTAATCTCTTGAGAAGAACTGACTAATTATTGAAACAGCCATTTGTGATCAAATGAGTATTTTAAGTCTGGGGTCTATTTCTGCTCAAATCCAACAACTGTGAGGCTTCCGTTTTATTTGCAAAGACATGCTAGTTCCTGGGTAGCAGATGAAGGGAACGAGTGAAATCTTATCAGACTGGAGAGATTCCCACGCCTTTTTGTCAGTTGTGGTTCCAGCTGTGGTCCCTGTGGGGCCATCCCCCACAGACTTGACTACGTCATTGCGGTTTGTCAGCTGATCCTGGGTTACTTTTCACTTCCTATTATGAGCCCTCCTCCTCTTCCCAATAGTGTAGTAACCAGTGTTATTGACCGTTTTTTTTGTAATATCAACTAAGGTGCACCGTACAGTTTATGTTGGTAGAAAGTTCTTTGTTATGTAATACACTGGATGAGTGAGTGGGAGAACAACCCCTCTTTGCACATCAAATTATTTCATAATTGTGTTTTTAGATAGACAGTAACAGTTCTCACGCCTATCTGAAAAATGTACTTGTATGTATTTGTAATGTATTTTTCAGGTAGCTGCACCTCCCAGAGTTATTGACAGGCCAAGGCTCCTGTATTTGCCGGTTGCCGGATGTTTCACCTACCGTGGTGGCCTTGCCCTCTTACATGTATCAGTAACTCAGTAACTAGGTCAGCAACTTTCAGAGACCCTTGGCTCAGACATCAGAGTAGGAGGTCATGGGTTAAATTCCACACAGTGAAGGGAAAGGACATACAGTGCTGCTTGGAACGCTGTCAATCCTATAGAATTTTCCGTATTATTGCATTACTCAGACCTCAGATGACATTAGGGCAGAATGATCCAACATTAATCATCTTTGTTTGGAAAGAGTATATGAACTTTTGCTTTTAGGACCTGGTGTGACCCCCCCTTAAGCGATCTTTACTACCAAATGTTTAACTTATGTAACTGTGGTTCAGTCGCGCACGTTGGCTCGAGGGAATGTTGGCCCGTTCCTCTACAAAACTTCTTCAGCTCGGTGATGGTGGTAGGCTTCCGTGCATGAACTTACTTCAAGGCTTTTATTATTGAGTCAAGGTCTGGACTTTGACTTGGTTATCCCAAAACAATTCATGGTTTTAAACAGTTTTTAGGGGACTTTAGACACTTGTTCAGTTTTCATTTAACTCCGTGCTTCTCATTTGAACCAAAAAGTTATACTTTGTACTCACCCTTCCCCTGAACAGTCATTCCATAACCTTGTGGTTCATCCATATCATCAAGTAAACTTTAAACAGGCGGCAATGTTCTTATAGAGTAGTGGCATTCTCATTACTATTCTACCATACACACCATTTTTTGGTTTTATGGGTGTTTGTTGATGGACTCATGAACATTAACAAAGCCCATAGATCTTTAGATGTTACCCCGGGGTTCTTGTGACCTCCTGGAGTATCTCAGTATTGATCTTAGAGTTATTTAAGTTGGATGGCTATTAATCAGGAAAGTAACAATGGTGATAAATATCCTCTAGTTGCCTATGATGGTTTGGTGAATGTCTAAAGGGTTCACATATTTTCAAGCATCGCTGCATGTGATTACTGATTACCTTGCAGTATTATCAAATATAACGTGAATATTAAACCCACCTGTCATTTACAAAATAGTTGTTAATAGAAAGCACAAGCTGTTGATATTTATTAGAGTTTTGGGTTCTGTTCTATGCTGTAAAACATCCTTTTACCTCAGACCTCAAACTGATGAAGAGGAAAATACATGTAAAGAATATAGATACAAATACCTCCTTAGTTTATTACACAAGTGCATTATTTATTGAGTTCTGCAAAACTAACCTAACTAACCATATGTATTATAATTAATATAAAATGTAATATTTTCCTTTGGATGTTTGATGTTTAACGTAAGATGCCTGTTTTGTGCATTTTACACATTAACTCAACACTTTTGTGTCACTTATATAACATAATTAATGATGCGACTTGTTTTCTCTGTTTTTGTGTCTGTGCACATGTCTCACCCGTAGGAATTTGCTGTATGTGAACCCTCAGAGTCTTAACTTTGCCAACCGCCAAGGCTCTGCTCGCAACATCACAGTCAAAGTGCAGTTCATGAATGGAGAGGACCCAAACAATGCAATGCCGGTATGACATGATATGGTGTTTTAATTTATCTGAGTCTACTGAGCTATCTAGTTACGTGTTTGTACAACTACAGCTATAGACTATTACCATTTCATGGTGATGTGCTAAAGCCAGTGTACTGGCATTTGGTAATACTGTTGCTGTGTGGCACAATTGTGCAACATAATAGCACTAGATTATTCTACAACTGTGTACATGCTACCAGCTATGCTCTGGATAAATCCCTGTTTCTAAAATGGTCATAATTCATTCTAACATAACTGAAAATAAACATTTCTTGTCCTCCAGGTGATATTTGGGAAATCCAGCTGTGCAGATTTCTCTAAAGAAGCCTATACTGCTGTGGTGTACCATAACAGGTAAGTCATTTGTCTTTTGGCATGTGTGCTCTATGGAAACCGTAATTGGGATGGTGATGACACATGTGTAAAACTGTACTAATCCAAATATTCCAATATGCTGACCTAACATGCCACACCAGTTTGGTAAATATGTTATCACTGTCACAATATTCCTGATAAAGTGCTATTTTTAACAATGTCCCATCAATCATGGCATCCATGATTTTCACGAGATTGGTCAGTTGAAAATGAAACTCACAAATAATCTCCTTTTTGTTTAACATCAGTGCAACAACTACCCTTACACCTCCATTACCCTACATTTGATGGCATTCATTAATAGGTTGAGCGAACCTTCTGGATATTGTCGTGTGGTGTCCTTGGCGCGAGTATCTCTCTACACGAGGGGTCTCTAATATTTTATCACCACTATTAGGTGTTTTTTACGACATCCAGCAGTTCGTCATTTGTCATCCAGGGGTCACACCTTCAAGGCTAAAATTAATCAACCTGTGAATGATGTACCACTGTGACTAGGACAATCATGCATCAGGACTTAATCCAGTTTATAAGTAATGGTCAGTTACAGTCTGCAGTTCACTCAGAAGTAGCATAATATTTCTTTTTTCAAAATTTGTAAAGGGGCAGATGAATAAAAGTGAATGACAAAGGGAGAAAAGAACTCTCTTTTATAGGAAATGTGTTGGAATCCGCAAAATCTTCCACCTTTGTGCTTGTAGGATCTTTTGGATTTGATGTAATGTATTCATCTAGTAGGCCATTATGTTTTCCACTATGGTAAAAGTTGCTTCCTTGAGGAGTTTTACTGTTCCTGAGTCCGGAACCAAAATGTTTGTTCCCATGAGAAATGAGAGCCCTCACGTGACCTTTTATAAGCAGCTTCATGTCCTAAGGCAGTTCTAATGGATTTGTTGATTGGTCTGCTGTAGTTACGGGTTGTTTGTTTCTGGGCATTGACCTGCAAAACGTTTCCTCCTAGGGGGCTTTAAAGAATTCAGCTGAAGTGAATTATGTAATTTCTCTCATTTTAGATTGCTCGACTTCCACTTTGAAGCTCTAAAGATTCCCAAGTTATAAATGCATGAATTAAAATGCACTAATATGCAAGTATGTTAGAAAGAAAGCAAGCTTGTCTAGCTTAGAATTCTAAAGCATTGGGCAAACTATTGAGAATTCAGTCTTATAAAAGTCCTCTTGGCAAGCAATGAGAGGACCTTTTAGTTGTAACTGACTGGAATACGCCCCAATATTAGGACTGGGCGATTAGAGCAGTTTCACCTTGCACCAGGCTTGCTGTAAAGAAAGAGACTTTTAATGGGTAACAACTGACCTTTAACCAATTAGAAGAGGCTTTGTTTAAAGTGAGACACTGTTTTGGTTTTATAGGGTGTTCGGGCCATGGCAGATCCATAGTCAATGTGGATATAATTAGAACTGTAAGGTTAAAGTGAAATGCCCTTGAGGTGACTGCCTGAACCACATGACTTAACCTGTCTACGTAGTGTGGAAACTCTTCGACTCTGAGTGGCTGTCGTTCCAATCACCCTATTAAATTACTGAATACAAAGCAGTGCGTAACGCTGTTATCGTTTTCTAATCGCTCTGAATAGATCCCCTGACTTCCATGATGAGGTCAAGATCAAGCTTCCCGCCTCCCTGTCGGACCACCACCACATCCTCTTCACGTTTTACCACGTCAGCTGCCAGCAGAAGCAGAACACACCACTGGAGACCCCTGTGGGATACACGGTGGGTGACAGTCACTGGGACAGTTTTGATTACTGTCACCATGGTTCTGGGTTGCTGGCTGTTTGCACGCTTAAGATAATTTAACCACAATGAATTTAATACATGTACTAAATGAAAATGTGTTTTTTGTTCTCTCATGTTTTACTTTCTCCCTCTAGTGGATCCCCATGCTGCAAAATGGGCGTCTGCGAACAGGACACTTCTGCCTGCCCGTATCTCTGGAAAAACCACCACAATCCTACTCTGTTCTCTCACCAGATGTAAGATACTTCTTTTAAATAAAAAGAATATAACTATTTTAAAAGTTAAATCATGAAAAAACGTATTATTTCTTAATGCACATTTCTTATATGATAAAGACTTGATTTACGAGCTCCTCAGAAATAATTCATGCGCTGTAAAGTGTTGATGTTCCCAGTGTTAAGTGTTAGGTGTAAAGATTCAAATGATTGTTTTTTAGGAATGGAGTCTGACGGTGCTCTGTTTTGAATCACAGTCCTCCGCACACAGTGACGGTATTTTCACTGCTTGTAAAATGATAATGCAGCAGAGATGTGCTCTGTTGTCGTTGCACTTCAGGTTCCTCTCCCAGGGATGAAGTGGGTGGACAACCATCGAGGAGTATTTAATGTGGAAGTGGTGGCTGTTTCAACCATCCACACACAGGTAAGAGTACTGCATGCTGTGGTTTTCAGGGGAAACGCTTCTGGAAAATTTAAACCTTTATTTAACCAAAATAATTTGCTTTTCGCAAGCAGTTTAATTGTAGTATCAGTTGCCATGGAGTCATTTATTTGAGCATCACATGCAGGTTGGTGCTGTTTTCACATTTAGACAGTAATTCCTTCCTCGCACCAGTTCATTAGTGGCTGAAACTCGCCTCGCCAGTAATTTACTGGGGTCTACTCCATCTCTATGTCGGCTGGGGTGTGAAGGGCTTGACTGTAGTCCCAAGGAGCCTAACTGGGACTAATGTGCTCATAAATCACTGTTCCTGGCGTAGATTAGACTCACTGGATTCCTGTAGGAAGGTTCGCTTTGTGGCTTGGACTTGGTTTGCCAGTGTACAGACGAGTAGCTCCAAGCATACTTTGTCGACTTCCTCCCCCCTTTTTTCTTCACATTTAACACTAAAATATTGTTTTTCTTCTTTTCTCTGTCTTCCTCTTTTCATGTTTTTCTATGTGCACTTTTCTGCACAGTTTTCCATTTTGTTTAGGAATAAAGTTCTGACTATCTTCTCTCCTTTACGCCCTCACCCACATCCGCCTCTTGTCTCACTACAGGACCAGTATCTAGATAAGTTCTTTGCCTTGGTACACGCCCTGGACGAGCACATGTTCCCAGTCAGGATAGGAGACATGCGCATTATGGAGAACAACCTGGAGGCTGAGCTCAAGTCCAGCATTGCAGCGCTCAACTCCTCGCAGCTGGAGCCGGTGGTTCGATTCCTACATCTCCTTCTTGACAAGTTGGTGTTGCTTGTAGTGCGGCCGCCTGTCATTGCTGGGCAGATAGGTAAGATACTGTGTTACACTTATCAGCTGTGCGTTTTGGGATGTTTTATTTTGTGTTTGCAAACTCTCTGTGTATTTGCACGCCTCTTTGCCCATTTCTCCAAGTTTGCCTTTGCTTCTCTTTTGCTTCAGTGAATCTGGGCCAGGCGTCCTTTGAGGTCATGGCATCCATAGTGAACCGGCTTCACAAATACCTGGACACCAGTCAGGACATGCATGGCCGCAATGGCCTGTTGTCCTCTTACATCCACTACGTCTTCCGCTTGCCCAGCACTGACCCCAACTCGCCTTCTCCAGGTATTTTACTGTCAGTTCAGTCAACCACCCTTCATTTCCTTTATTCTATGTCTGTTTTTCTGTTTTCTTCTTTAAGTTAACCTCATTCAGCCCCCAACTGGCCTACACTGGGTGTCTATTGTCAAACCTACCTGCCATAATTTTTCTTCTTCTATTTCTTTTTTTATCTTTTGCTTTTTTCCCCTCCCACATCTATTTTGTCCTCTGCCTGCCCAACACAGACCCCAACTCATCCTCAACAGGTAGATATGGCCTATCACTGTACCTCTTCATCTGTGTGTGTTTGTTGTGCTCACTGAAATTAAATTTACATTTAGGACTTCATCTAATCTCCAGGTAATACAATTAGGTAGTGCCTTTGATGTGTGTTACATGGTTTGCTAATAAACTATCTACTGCCATGACACCATGGTTGCTAATCATTTATAAATAAATACAATTATGGACAACTTACTAGTGTGTTCTCCACCTGCTAGATTAAGTGTTTTGTTTGGATATTTGGCTTTCTGATAAGAGGCAGAGGTGGTACAAATTCAAATGTGTGCCCTATGAGCAGGGTTACAATGCAACCATCCTGTCAGTGGACCCAGAGGCTTGGTAGACGTAGTTATTTGCATCACTTTCCAGTCGTCCCATTCTCTTCCTTTGTGTGTTGTCCCAGGCCCAGGAGGGTTGGGAGGATCGGTTCACTATGCCACCATGGCTCGCTCAGCTGTTCGACCAGCCAGCCTCAACCTCAACCGCTCCCGTAGCCTCAGCAACAGTAACCCTGACATCTCCGGTACGCCCACGTCTCCCGATGACGAGGTCCGCTCCATCATTGGCAGCAAGGTAAGGTCATCAAACGGTGTTTTCGGTCACACGCGAGCATGTAGCCTGTCTAATCTCAGGACATTTAGAAGTCAGAAGATTTTCTGATAAGGCATAAAAAGGAAATTTAATGAGTGACTTTAATCTAGACAGAAGCGGCTCGTAGCAGTAGGGCTCTCAGCCACATTGCAATATTTGGCTCGGCCACACTGCACGTGGATGTCCGATATCAGAGTTAAATATTTAACATCGCTGTAGTCCAGCAGCCCTCATTGATTTGTGATGTATTTTAGACACGCTCATGCAAGGTGATTGTGAAGCTGAATCTATAGTTCTTAACTCACATCACGGCCTTCCATGTGCACATTGACCCGGGGGACAATTTTATCAACATGCAAACTGTAAATACAAGGTTGGACATCTTATCTCCCTAACCGCTGTAACAGCAACCTGACACACATGCATACTTTGCGTGCACACACAATGCTCGGCATGTGCAGGCTGTGAAAGGCGCAAGTGACATTTAGTTTATGGTTAGATAGCAGATGCTAGCAAGAGGATACAATAGCACATTGTTTCGCTAGTCAGTATATCTTTTGAAGCCGTTAAGAATTGCTTAGTCTTGTCAGCCTCTACTGGCTTTCTTTGTTTCTCTTGATTTCATTTAATTTATATGTCGTCATGTATTTTGTCTTGTTTTCCCACTTCAGACATTTTTTTATTTTTTTTAATTTAACCCCAAATTACCCGAGCTGTGAGTGAATGCAGCCCCTTGTTTGATGAATGTTCCCTTTGCTGCTAATACTTAACTAAACTTTCTCTCTTGTCTCTGAGGAAGGGGAAGTTATTTCTTACACAGACAGAGAAAGGGAGAGAGAGAACCTATGTGCTTTGCTCCTCTTTGGTGATGATTTGGATTTTTTAATTTACTGACAGCTAACCTTTTTTGGTCCTTTGGCATCTTCCAGCAGTCCAGACCTCTGAACCTCTTTAACCTGTCATTATTCCTTCCCTCCTCCTTCCCCCGTGCTGCTCGCTCGTTCCCTTGCTTCCTGTCTGCCTTGTGTCCTTTGACCTTGGCACGCCTAGGGCTTAGACCGCTCCAACTCGTGGGTGCACACCATGGGCTGTAAGAGTGCCCCCTGGGGATCCAGCCCTGGGTCCGCTCCAGAAACCATGCAGGTGGTTTTATGAATACCCCGTCCTTCACTTTGCCTCACTGAAAAAACAACTCACCCTATTCACCTTGAAAGGATACTGGGGTATTTGGAGTTTTGGTTTATTTGTGTACTTTGCCAGTGTTACTTAAGAATGGTGAGATTCTTTAGCGAATTATCTAAGTTTCACATTTTTATTTCCTGTTGCCATGATCAGGTTTTTCATTTATACACGCAACCTATCGTGAAGCTACTTTCAGAGGCTTTAAGTCGCATTACTGTGATTGCCAGCTATCTTAATTTCTCCAAACTTGTAAACTACAACGTGTAACACCAAGGCATGAAAGACCAAAACTTTAGAATATTACAGTATTCTGGTAAAGCTTAAATCACAACCCTCCCATGATCCCATACATGGGAGTCACAGCCGCCTCCATGACCCTCTAACCCTCATGGTGGAGTGTCAGGTGTCACACCACTTTTGTTGTCACATCTAACACCTCCCTTTTTCTCAGTACTTGCATGGAAAGACAGAACGTAAATGTAAACATTTCAGTGGTAGCTTACCAGTCATTCATGGCGGCAGTTTCTTCGACTGCTCTTCCTTTCTTTCTGTCTGCTCGCCTGCCGTTTTGGGTTCCCAGTGGTCTCTTAGGGCTAAACCCAAAACCAAGACACACTGTGTGTATATCTCACAGAGGATTGTTGGAGTTGTAGAGAAAAAGAGTAGTGTTGGAAGCCATCTTCATCAGCAGAGTAGATTCTCTCTGCATTCATTTTATCTCATCTGTGTTTTCCCCTCTGCTTCTAACGCAGTTTTTCAGTCTCCCTGCTTTAACTTCATAGTCGCCACTCTAAGCTAGCATCCCCCGCATGACATCCTACTAACCCATCATAACATTCACCTTGTCACCGGAGCATGGTATATCTGTGGGTGCGAGTGCGTGCGTGTCTTCACGTGTGACATCTTTGTCGGCTTCACCTTCCATCTTCATGTGACGTTATGTCCCCCGTCATTTTAATTTGTCATGACATAAGCTTCTGTTTGTCCCTAATTTACACATCTAATATTATGAATGTCAAGGAATCGAGATGAAATTGATGAAATTGACTGATTGCATCATTCATTGAATTGAGCAAACATTAGTAGAGCATGCACGCTATCGGCGTCTAATCTTACACAGTTTACCAGTAATAATACCTTTTATACTGTCGGATTGTTACCTTATGTCATTTTACATTTATGAAGTGTTGTATTCACCTGGAGGGATGCAGAATGGCACATCATTAAGCAGCGGCTGTGACATCAGGAAATCAAACCGATCACTTGATCTCACAGCGCTTGTTGCAGCCGTTCTGCAGCCCTCCAATGTATCTGTTTTAGATTGTGGCTGCAACACTCTGAAGTGTTGTAGCCCCCGTCCTGTGTCTGATTGTCGTATGTCTTCATGTGTGACGAAGTGTACGAAAGCGTTCACAGAAGTGTGTTGTATGCATGTGCGTGTGTGTGCGCGTGTTTGAGTGTGTTTGACCCGGCAGACACAGTTTCCCTGTGTGCTGAGGAAAAAGGTGCAACCCCACGTTCCCGTTGCTCCTCCACTAACCTTGTTGTCACCGTTCCATTCATCCCACCCATAGGCCATGGAGCGCTGTGGCAATCGCATGTCTTCGCACACTGAGAGCGCCAGTTTCTTGCAAACTTTAACAGGACGGTTGCCCACAAAAAAGGTAGAGCCACTTGCACTGGGGGAGGAGCCAACCCCACCCACCTCTTTACTCGCCTCCTCACCTGTCTTGTCTGTGGATGTGTGCCTCTGGATTGGTTGATGTCGTATTTGGTGGTTGTGGTGTCTTGTTGAATGCTGAATGTCGCTGATCTGCCTCTTGTTCTGAATGTTTCAAGGACTTTTTGATGTAATATGAATGTCGGCTGTATTCTGGCTAACGCTGTGTGGCTAACTTAGTCTGGGAAGTCTCCTTTTAGTGCGCACTGTTTACTCAGGCATAGTTGCCTGGAGCTTTCAGCTGCAATTCACAGCCTTCCTCAGCAGATTAAGGTTGGCACTGTTGTTTATACTGAGCAATACTCAGTTCTCCATATGGAGTTCTTCAAAGAAGTGTAAATTGTATTTCTAGTAAATGTGCACTTAAAACCTTATAGAAATTAGTAAAAAGTTTAATTCCTATGATTTTACAGATTGATGATGAAAAATTGGATATTAATGTTGCACAATATTTATCTTTATTATACTTTGTCAAGATTTAGGAAGACTTGCCAGACGCTGGACAAGAGTCGGTGTGTTAGCCAGGCCGTGTTGGATGTTGTAAAAGAAAGTCATAGTATGATGCTTAGCACTCAACAGTCTCTTCATGCAAAAAGCTTGTCCATGCACACAGGAAATATTTTAGGATATGTATGCCATTATCTGGTAGTTAAATTATGAAATACTACAACTTGCTTGTTGATAAGAGTGCATTTCTATCATTTATCAAAAGTAAAATATATTGCACACGACTGTAAATGACTTTTTAAAAAAGCCTTCACCGTATATGTTTAGAGTGTTTGCAGCTGCCAACCCGTGTGTATATATCACAGTGTTTGGTTAAACCTCAGTTTGTCTTTAATCACATTCATTTTCAGTGTTGGGGGCACAGGAGCTCTACTGGACTGTATTATTGTTTCATGTAGAGAATGTTAGAGTTACTAATCATGTTAACGGAATCCAATTAACCTTTATTTCATGTCATACCCCCCATTAAGTAAATAAACTTTGGAATCCAGTACAGTCTGCTCACAACATGTGATACGTAGACCTGTGTATATTTAAACTTATCATGGACAGTGATGCTTCTCCTGGTGCCTCACATTCTCTTTGTCTGGCTTTATTGCCTCTCCCTCTTTGTGCCCCCCCCCCCCCTCCACTTCCTGTTCTGTGCTTTCTGTTTTCCTGTTCTGCTCAGCTCTTCCATGAGGAATTGGCCCTCCAGTGGGTGGTGAGCAGTGGAAGTGTCAGAGAGGGCGCTCTACAACAGGCCTGGTTCTTCTTCGAGCTTATGGTAGGAATCCCATGGCTTTGACTGAGATGGATGGTTCATATCATTACAGGGCAGTTTATCTTACCCAGTTAACCCCTTAACCACAGGTGAAGAGCATCATCCACCACCTGTACTTCACTGACCGGTTAGAGTCACCCAGGAAGAACCGTTTCCCAGAACGCTTCATGGACGACATTACAGCCCTAGTCAGCACCATCGCTGGTGACATTGTGTCTCGTTTCCAGAAGGTAAGCCAGCTGTTAGTGCGTACAACTGAAATGAATTTTATAAATGAGTCTTATCCAGGTTATATTAAAAAATACTGTACTTTAATACACAATTTTGTTCGTACTGGGCTTCATAATGTGGAACGAAAAGGCTTCAAAGGATGCCCCACATCATCCCTTTGGTCTGTTTGTTTCATTCACCTTATACAATCATAGACTGTCTATAGCAGACATATTTCCTGGATGTCACCCATTTGTTTGGAAGCCTTGATTTTGGCACTATGGCCATTATGGCAATCTTGGTTTTTAAGAACCAGAAGTGACGATGTCTGGACAAAAGGGTGAGCTGCCATAGACGTGCATAGATTTCTATCCTGATTGACTTTGGCTGTGATAGCAGCTTGTCAATCATACTGTAAACAAACCTTTTTAAGGCACTAACCTCACTATTCAGCCATGAAAGCTACTTACACTTCTATACACAGTCCATGTGTACGATGTAATGAAGCAGAAATTATGTTCACACTGACAACCTTGGAAACTTTCTAAGATGTATATGTCTCATCCAATCAGGACCTAGAATTGGTGGAGAGACTAAACACTAGTCTTGCCTTCTTCCTCAACGATTTGCTGTCAGTCATGGACCGAGGCTTTGTCTTCACCCTCATCAGAGCTTACTGGAAACAGGTAAATATCTCTATTGTATGTTGAACATTTCGTGTAGCACGGTGATTTCGATCATCATAAAGAAAGATGCACTTTTAGCAGGATCGGTGTGGCTAAACAGAATGCAGACCTAGCTCAAGCTTTGCAAATGAATTTGTCTTTTAATGTGGGTGTTAATCCTTAACGTGTACTGTTTCCTCCCTCCAGGTGTCCACAAAGCTTTATGCTCTGCAGAACCCAACCCTTGAGTCCCTGAGGCTCGATTTCCTGAGAATCGTATGCAGCCACGAGCACTACGTCACCCTCAACCTGCCCTGCAGCCTGCTCACCCCGCCTGCTTCCCCTTCCCCATCTGTGTCTTCAGCAACTTCACAGGTCAGACATACAGTGGTGAAGGGAAACTAAGAAAGCAGATTTTGCAGTTTTATCGTAGTTTGATCGTAGGCACCGCCATTATAGTTGTGATATCTGCAAATATGGCACCTTAATTAAACGTTTCCACCACCTGCGGTGCTAAAAGATCACCAGAGACATATTTGCTTCCGTTACAGGCAAAACATTAAAGCTCTTACTTGATTCAGTCTTTTGTTGCGTTCTTCCAAGCAGAGCTCTGGGTTCTCCACACATGTCCAGGACCAAAAGATAGCCAACATGTTCGAGCTGTCTGTCCCCTTCAGAGAGCAACACTATCTGGCTGGACTGGTACTGTCTGAGCTGTCTGTAATACTGGATCCAGAAAACGAGGGGTTAGTATGGTTTGGATTTACACTTCCTACAAAAGCTATGCTTCAGTTTCCGGGATTTAGTACTGATAGTGCAAGGTCCACACACGCTATTTTAATGGATCAGTGCGGTTGTCTGTGTGTGTGTGTTGAGTTTGTGTGTGTAGCCAATAAGCTGTCAAGTATTGTAGAGAAAAGAAAGGGCTATTTTCAGGTTAGAGCCTCTGTATCTGTTGGTAAGAGATAAGCCTGTACAAGCCTGGCAGTGAGTGACTTATGGTTCTGCAGTTTTATCGTAATGAGAGTAGATTTCTCGTTCTCTCACCCGTTGTGCTTTTTGCATTCGAATTGAAATACTGTCTTTCTTTGCTCCCGCTCCTTTCGTCTGCCGTCTCACCGTAGGATGTTTGGCCTTCACAAGAAAGTGGTGAGTGTCGTTCATAACCTCCTGTCCAGCCATGACTCTGACCCGCGCTATGCCGACCCTGAAGTGAAGGCCCGAGTCGCCATGCTGTACCTGCCTCTCATTGGCATCGTCATGGAAACGCTACCACAGCTCCATGACTTTACAGGTAAAGATTAGCAGCAGTACTTTAACATTATTCCCAGTGGTCAACTCAAACTGTCAAATGTGTCTCTTGCCTCATCCATTTCCTCTCTTCCCACTGTCCAATCAGGAGTCTTCTTATCATATTTCCCTCAGTTAAAACAGCTGAGAATGTCACAAGCAGAATTGTGGTATAGACAGTACAAATGCTGGCTGATTCATAATATGTCAAAATCCCAAATAAACAAAAGTTGCATTGTAACTTTCAGTAACATATCCTTTGGAACACAGCAGGTTATCATTTGACCTGTAATGCATTTTGCACGCTAACATAATGCACCAGCTGATCTCTGCCTCTCACAGTGTCTCTCCTTTAACCATGTAGTGCACCTGCCTTCATTTTGCATTTAATGAACATTCATTAATGTTTGCATTACCAGTAATGCCAGAGCAAGTAATAAATCAATGCTAAACTGATAACGACACATTTTATGGCCTATTTGCCGAGACACATTCTAGTTTAAAGAGATTTTCCCTTTCCCTTTTCAACCCCTTCTCTTTTTGTTTTGATTACATCCACATAACATGTTCAGCTTCTTGTCTTCCTAACTTCATCCCTGTTTTGTCTCTAATTTCAGTGAATTGGTTAATTTTCTTTTTTTTGTGCTTTCACGTCAGTAGAGTCCCACAACCAGTGGGGTCGGCCAGGAGGCCCCCAAGGGGCAGCGATGGGCAACAGTGGAGAAGAGGCAGAGGGAGAGGGTAACAGCCTGATTAGCCAGACTGTCGCCATGGCAATAGCAGGCACCTCCACCGCCTCTCCAATGTCTCGACCAAGCAGCTTCTTGCTTAACTCGCAGGTAAGACTCTGATTTTTGTGCCAATAATAATAGTAATAATAATTGTAATAGTAATAATAATAAAAGGAAGTAAATAAGTGTTTATCATGAAGCTGTTTATTTATTTTCATTCTGATCCATCCCAAAAGGCGAGTCGTCAGCACGGTAGCTTCTCGGCCGAGTCAAGTCGCAGTCTGCTCATCTGTCTGCTGTGGGTGCTGAAGAATGCTGACGAGCTGGTGTTACAGAAGTGGTTCACAGACCTGTCGGTGTCCCAGCTCAACCGCCTCCTGGATCTCCTCTACCTCTGCGTTTCCTGCTTTGAGTACAAGGTAACATCAACAGTGAATAGACCCCACTAACAAGTCAGACTGATGACTGATAAAGCGCAAACAGAGAGTTGGGGTATCAGTCGTATGCTCATATCAGCCATCCAGTGTAGAGGCAGCAAATGTGCTTGTGTTTAACCAGCAAAATATTAAAGACATAGCTCACTGAGTTACACTCTGCTGTGGACTTTGATCTGTGTTCACACATGTTCACATTTTGTTTTATATTTCCTAAATCTCCTGTGGATGGTAAGTTCTGCACTATCCTCTTACATGCAGAACATAAGCTTCTCTGCGTTTAATATGCTTTGGCTACTGAATGTGGTGAGACAGTAAAAGCAGACAACTCGCTGCTTTCTATGCTGTAGTCGTCCATTCCTTTCTGTGTATATCAAGCGACTTCTGCTCTGCCATCTGTTTGCTGTTTGCTGTTTTTGTGCTTGCACATTCGCTTGCATACTACTAACCTGCTTTGCTCGCTGAGTGCTGTGCTGCAAATAACTTCCCTCGCTGTGTTCTTTGTCCGTCCACTCACCCTCTGCCTCATGGATACAAGGCCCATGTTGTGTTCACCATGCAGGGGAAGAAGGCGTTTGAGCGGATGAACAGCCTGACCTTTAAGAAGTCCAAAGACATGAAAGCCAAGTTGGAGGAGGCAATACTGGGCAGCATCGGGGCCAGGCAGGAGATGGTGCGACGCAGTCGGGGACAGCTAGGTGGGGGGCACGTGTTTTTGGCACACGCTCGCGCAACTGCATATCTTTGGAGCAAACACAGATACAAATGCAAATACAAAGCAAGGCTCTAACAAGGAAATCAAGGAAAAGACAGTGCGGCTTTGACAGACGCAAAAAAACCAAATGATTGTATCCTGTTAGACATCGCACACATGCAGTTGTACCTTTTGAACAGAACAGATAAAGCTACAGACATTCAGCCGGAGTGGGTCACGTTTTGCTGCGGACACACTCCCTCTTTCACCTCCAATAAAAAAGTAAATAACCCCCTCTCCGACTTTCAGAGCGGAGTCCATCTGGCAGTGCTTTTGGCAGCCAGGAGAACCTTCGATGGAGGAAGGACATGACCCACTGGAGACAAAACAGCGAAAAGATGGACAAGTACGCTCTTCACTGCAACGCATTACTTTACTAATTTGTACATGATGTCAGGTTTTATTCACTGATGGAACACACACACACACACACACACACACACAAGGACATAAGGAAAGTGAATAAGGATTGTTCAAAACACAGTCTGTACACGTGTATGATAATGTCCATCCATACATTCATATTTATAATCATTTATAATAATAAACCAATACATGATGTGCTCAGGTGCAAAAGATCAACCTTCAGTCCTCATACCAGCATATCATTGCTAAAGTCCATCGATTTAGAAGCGCAAACATCACAAACCCTGCCAAAGCCCATTCAGTGCTCGTTGTTATTGTCCAGATGTTTTGCTGGATTCACGTGGGAACAAAGTCACGCTTATTGAAAATATAGCCAAGTGTTAAAATTCCCACGTTTTGCCCAGCAGTTGCAGATATCTGTGTTGCATGCGTTCTTCCAAAAGCCACAGCTCCGTATCTCAAGCCACTGGACAACAGATACAGAGCTGTGCTTTTTTTTTTTTTGGGGGGGGGTTTGAAATCTTGTTTTTCACTGTTCTTTTGTAAATTCAGCTCCAATCTTTGTTTTCTGTTGATTTCCATTTGTTCTCTCACGTCGCTTGTGTGTTCATGTAGGAGTCACAGATCAGTAAGGTATTGTATGGTCCACATTTGCCGTGTGCTCCTTTTGAGTCCCCCCCCCCCCTTGCTTTAGCTCCTCGTTTATGGTGTATCCACATGCTTGTGAGCAGCCGCAATGATGCAAAATGAACTTTGCTTTGAACAAAACGTTACTTCCTTACACATTTTCCCCGACGCACCCATTTTATGATTCATTTATTCTCCATTATGACTTCCTGAGCTCATATATGCACATGAATGCACCAGCAGAACCCCCCCCCCCCCGGTCCTGGTTCTGACCCTTGAACACCCCACATCCCATCAGTCCCTCTGTCCTGATAACATTGTCTGTCTCAGGGTTGGTAGTGGTTGCAGTGGGCCTGTTCTGCTTCTTAACCAGTGTGCTACTTGTTTTGGGGGTTCTGACCCGTGTGTCTCCCTGGTTGCTGCTGCAGCAAAAAGCAAATCAAGTGTAGCTTGTGTAGTTTGTGATTGATGATATTGTTTTAAAGACATAAACATGCATCACAAAAAACGCCACTCGTGTTAGTTTGAAATGCCAAATGTAGCCATTTAGGGAAGTGTAGATAAACCATTTAACCCCAGCGTTGCAACTGTAATTAGAAGACTTATTTCACTTACTTAATGATGAGAATAGCCATCTTGATGCTTTTAAATCACTTAACTTTCTGGAAAGGGATGTTACAGGTTTATAGTAATTGTCCGTATGTGGCCAAGCATTCATTCATTTGAGATCTGTGTCAAAAGACATCTCGTATCACAGAATCAACACATTTTAAATGACATTAGAGGAACTTTCTCAACTGCGTTCTGCTGTTGTACGAAAGTCTCACCACGGATCAAAGTTTTTGGAAAGAAGAAAACTGGCCCTTTCGTTCCAAACAACGATTGACTGGAAGCTTGTGCGACGAGGCAACGTTGTCAGCACAGCCATTTGGGAGTGGTCATGGTTTTGTGACAATGTTCTCTGGTTTCTTGATGTTTAGGACCAGAGCAGAGCTGGAACACGAAGCACTTATCGATGGAAACCTTGCCACGGAGGCCAACATAATTATTCTTGACACTTTGGAGATCATTGTGCAGGTATGCACTCGAACAACACTTTGTACATTTAGCCATGAACGTAAACATGAATCGGTGAACTAAAGTTATCTGCTGGGCTTTTGTATGAAACGTGCGTGTCGCTTCTTCTGTAGACGGTATCAGTGACAGAGTCCAAGGAGAGCATCCTGGGTGGGGTGCTGAAAGTGTTGCTGCACAGCATGGCCTGCAACCAGAGCGCCCTCTACCTGCAGCATTGTTTTGCCACACAGAGGGCGCTGGTGTCTAAGGTTAGATGACTCTAAAATCAATCCTTTCCCTTTCTTGAGTGTCATGACTTAACACTTTGTAATTTTGGTTTATTTCTCTCTGCCTGCGCAGTTTCCTGAGCTGCTGTTCGAGGAGGAAACGGAGCAGTGTGCTGACCTGTGTTTGCGATTGTTGAGGAGTTGCAGCAGTAGCATCAGCACCATCAGGGCCCACGCCAGCGCTTCCCTTTATCTCCTCATGAGGCAAAACTTTGAGATCGGCAACGTGAGTGTAACATACGGGAAACCAAAAGGTTCAGAATCCAGAATGGTATTAGTTGTTCATGAACCTGGGATGATGGGTTGTGAATGGTAAAGAACCCCTGATGTTTAGTTCTTATAGTGTTAACTGCAGTGAATCAGTAGAGGTATCACATTCATCACCACATGAAGTCCTTCATATGTAGAGAACAGAAGCAGTGCTATTGTGCTTTAATCAGTTATGACGTGGACCTGGATTACCACTGGTCGGGCCAGTTCTCAGCTATATCCTCGTATTGGTTTATTGTCTTTTTGAAATTTACTCCCAAGCTAGAAGAGACATCTGCTCTGCGGAGCGCTTCCCTCGCAGTCCATACCTGTCGCTCGACAGCCGGCGGCCTTAACAACTTCTCTTTGCGGTCGCGCTTTCAGAACTTCGCAAGGGTGAAGATGCAAGTCACCATGTCGCTTTCCTCGCTGGTGGGAACGTCTCAGAACTTTAACGAGGAGTTTTTGCGCCGCTCTTTAAAGACCATCCTCACCTATGCAGAGGAGGACCTGGAACTGAGGGAGACCACGTTCCCTGACCAGGTATTGATCTGTCTCTGTCTGTCTGATGACTGATTTTGTTAACTAAATTGACTTTATTTACTTCTCTACACCTGATTACACCTTGAATATCGGGATAGCAATAACTCAAGGCCTTCATTCTTTATTTTCCAGGTCCAGGACCTTGTGTTTAACCTACACATGATCCTGTCTGACACAGTTAAGATGAAGGAACACCAGGAAGACCCTGAGATGCTGATAGATCTCATGTACAGGTACAGAATACATGCACGCTCGAGCATCAAACGCCTTTTGATTTGTTGTTAAAGCTGTTATCAACTATCTCTTCTCTGCGATCATCATTTTCTTGTTGTTTGCGTGCTTCCTGTGTGTCTGATGTGTCTTTGCTTTTTTGTGACCATCTCCAGGATCGCGAAGGGTTACCAGACGTCACCAGACCTGCGGCTGACGTGGCTTCAGAACATGGCTGGAAAACACTCCGAGAGGAACAACCACGCTGAGGCCGCCCAGTGTTTAGTGCACAGTGCCGCTCTGGTCGCAGAGTACCTGAGCATGCTGGAGGACCGCAAATACCTGCCTGTGGGCTGTGTCACCTTCCAGGTAACGAGAGCTGCGGATACGTGTGTGTGCGCGCGCTTGCCTCTTTGAAATGTCTGTCGATGTGTGCCTGTTCAACTTTTCTTGAATTGGTGTGTGTGCACGCAGAATATTTCCTCCAACGTGCTGGAGGAGTCTGCTGTCTCTGATGATGTGGTGTCACCGGACGAGGAGGGCATTTGTTCGGGGAAATACTTCACTGAGATCGGCCTGGTCGGGCTCCTGGAGCAGGCTGCCGCCTCTTTCTCCATGGTGAGATGTGGAGAAGGACAGATGAGACAAGATGCCACGTTAGGGGTTTCAGAGCGAGTCGCCTCAAAATAGGAACTCCTATTTCATCAACATGCTGCCCTTCTCATCATGAGAGCTGTCAGCAAACCATAATACACCACACATAGGGTGTAACCTCTTCTGTTCTCCTAATTCACCTGTTTAAGTCACTGAAATGTGTACGTTCACGCCGCGGTGTTTGTAATACTCACACTTCTGTCGACCTCCCTTTCAGGCGGGCATGTATGAGGCGGTGAACGAAGTGTACAAGGTACTGATCCCCATCCACGAAGCCAACAGGGACGCAAAGAAGCTAGCCACCATTCATGGTAAACTACAGGAAGCCTTTGGCAAAATTGTGCATCAGGTAAACACACACGGATGAGACGTGCCTCCTCCACTGTAGGCTCCGGTAGCTTGGGGGGGGTTTACATTCCCACTGTCATTCTCATCTGGGTTAAATAGGTTATTACCCCTCTGTCCTTAATAAATTCAGTGGTATGGATCATGAATAGCATGCTCCGAGATCGTCGCTCCACGTGAGCAACGAAAAACCTCACTTTTGGTTTGCACGCGTGCACTTCTGTCACTCGTATTACATTTATCAGGCAGTGCCCAGTTTCTTCCACCTGGATTTTATAGTAGAAAAATAGGATGAATCCGAGGATGGGTTACAAAACGAGCAATGTTTTTGGACTACGCCACCTCAGAGTGCTTTGCATTTATGACACATGTAACCGTAAAAACACCAGACACCTTCACACAAACACAGCGTTGCATGGTTTATTTATTTAGCGTTTTAATTCCAGTACATGCATTTATTTATACTTTATAAGATACCTCGCATGCCGTGTTTGTATGTATAAACCAGATGATGCATGAGGCGTGGGAAGAGGCGCCTGTTGTTGTGACTCATAACCACGATGTCAAGTGACGGTGTGGGCACGGTTACGGTCGTCTGGTCCGCAGAGCAACTGCTCTCACAGAGCACAGCACAGAGCAAACTCCTTTGGTTTTGTTCGCAGAAACTGGTTTTTTTTTGTCAGAAGTCAGTTGCTGTGTCCTCCAGCTCGACACCCAGTAACCCGGTTTAGTTGCAAAGAGTCCATTCTCCTATCTGTAACATCGCTGTGTGAGCGACTGCCACACCGCGTGTGTCGGGGGGGGGGGTGTGTGTGTGTATGTGTGTTGTCGTTCACTTGTCCTGTATTCTCTTTGTCACACAGAGTACTGGCTGGGAGGTAGGTGGCTAAACAGTTCCTGCTTGGCCCTGCTCATGTTGTTTATCTTCTTGTGTCGTTGTTTTATTTACTCTCATCTTTTTTTATTTGCTAGCCGTGGGCATTCAGGTCCTCTCTTTGCTTTGTTACATACATCGAATCCATTAACATCTGCAGACAATGTCAACTGTCTGCCCCCCCACCCGTTGGGGACACTTGCTGTATACGCAGCAATACCTTCACCATTTTCCTCTCTCCTCCCTCCTCTTACGTGCCAGAGGAGCTTGTTTTTATAACGTGACAGTGTTGGCAGGCTGTGCATGGGAGCCACAGTGTGTGACACTAATGACAAAAGTCTCAGTGAATGCATCACCTGCACAATCCGCACTCTCCCTGTCCTCATCTTCTGTCTGTCTGCCGGCGTGCCAGTCAGAGCACACTCATTGGCCGTCTGCTGTCACACTCCATCTTCATCTCATCTTCAACCACAGGGCTCGATTTCAGTGCACTGTTTTCCTCTCGAAGGGTATCCGTTAGCCTCCCGGCTCTAGCCATTGGTCATTTTTTTCCCCCACGCACCATCAAATGAGCACAAGGTGTTGAAATTCCTGAGGCAGTCAGGTTTATTTTTCCAAGAGGGTTCAACTCACAGTAATCTCAGGATTACTTGATTTATCCCTTTTGATTTTGATCAGTTCCTATTCTCGCCCTTTCTTTGTAATAGTTCAAACTAAATCGACCCCTGATTTATTTCTTTATTTTTCATCCATTCTCTTCTTTTGTTAACAGTATTAACCTTGAGTTCTCACGGTTTGCTGCATGAAACTGACAGAGCACTCTGTGTTCCGTTTGGAGACGCACCCGGAGTGCATGTTGTGCTTCTGACGGTGGGGGATCTTTGTTTTCTCACCCTGTCCTCCTTTATTTCTGTCTGCCTCTGCATGGTCCCGATCCTCCACAATGAGTTCATGTTCTCACTCAAAATCGACGGAGATATTTTTGCTGTTGTGTGTTTAGTTTGTGTTGTTTTTTGAAATTCTCTGGAGGAACCCAATCCTCATTAAAATTTGTTCTGTTTTCTCCTTTTTGATTTCCCCGGTTGCCGACCCTTCCTTCCCACTTTACTTAATTGTGTCTTGTGGTAAGTTCCTTAGTTTCCAGGGCCTCTTAAACTTCTGTTCACATTTCTTTTTGCAGTAGAAATACAAAAAAAATAAATAAATAAATTTGCCTCAAACTTGCAGTAACCAGGAGGGATTACTTATCGACCTATCCACAGCTTCTCCATTTCTCATGTTACACACACACACACACACACACACACACACACACACTTTTTTGTTTTCCTTGCATCAGGCCTGTTGTGCTTTCTGACTCTACGCACTTCAGTGTGCAGCTGCTTTCCGGACGGTCTGTGCAGAACAAAACGCTCCCTTTATGGATCTGATGGCCATTCCCCCCGTCACTGTGCACTCTTTCGGAGATGTCACGGGATGGTTCGGTTCAGGCACAAGTTTAAAGTAGCCCTGGCCGTTTTTGTTCTGCAGAGTCTCTTTTCCGAGGGTGTCTTCTGTTCTCTTTCCCCGCTCGTGACTCGTGTGGCTGATTTGCCGTCTGAGGCTGCTTTTAAGCAACCGTCTCTGTTGCTTTGATCCCGAGCTTGACCTATTTTACTCAAACAAGGAAAACACAAAACACTTTTTTGAATAATATACTCGTTTAGGAGTCACTATCATACATATTAATGACACGTGAATACTCTGCTGGCTGATAAATCAGCATACTATGCATAGGTTGTTGTTTCTTGTTGGTGTTTTGTCCTCTTCCTGTTTCTGTGAGGCGAAACACCACACTCATCTTTCCTCTGTGTACAGTATTCAGCTGCAGTGGATGCAGATATGTGGGACTGTGGTCGCCCTGGAGGTTGCTGACCCCCCTCTTTTCTGCTTTCTATCTCATACTGACTTTATATCTAAAACTACATACATACACTTGCAGAGACTGGAACACAGTGGACACAATAAGCATAGATTTTACTCATTACATGACTGTTACTATGTTTGCAGAGTGCTGTGCAAATGATGAAACACACTGTTGCATTTCTAGATGTTAAGTAAACTGCAGCCTTCTCTGTCTTCCTTTACCCCCGGAGCCGTAAACTTACTGCGAAGGTTTAGTGGTTCGCACTGAATCTCAGTCTGCTGTCCGGACTGACGCGCTCGTGTATGCGACTTTAATTCCCGTTCTTCCTCGGCGCTCACATTTGTCGTCCTCTGCTCGCAGGATGGAAAGAGGATGTTCGGTACGTACTTCAGAGTCGGATTTTACGGTTCGAAATTCGGCGACTTAGACGAGCAGGAGTTCGTGTACAAAGAGCCTGCCATCACAAAGCTGGCGGAGATCTCTCACAGGCTGGAGGTGAGTACTGCCACAGATCTTCACGATACCACGAATCTTAAAGTTCTTACCTCTTTGCTCGGCTGTCAGCCTCCAGAACTAATGAGCCTCTGCCCTGCGTTGCTTCTAAGGGTTTCTATGGGGAGCGATTTGGAGAGGACCAGGTGGAGGTCATTAAGGACTCTAACCCAGTGGATAAGTGCAAGTTGGACCCAAATAAGGTCGGCGTTAAGCTAATGAATCAGTTAGTTAATGCAGTTTATTGAGAGTCTGAGCATCCATCTCAGCGGAAAAACGTAACCATTCACAAGTACGACTCTCCTCGTTCTGCAGGCCTTCATCCAGATCACATATGTGGAGCCGTACTTCGACACGTACGAGATGAAGGACCGCATCACTTACTTTGACAAGAACTACAACCTGCGGCGTTTCGTCTACTGCACCCCCTTCACTCTGGATGGCCGGGCCCACGGGGACCTGCACGAGCAGTTCAAGCGCAAGACCATCCTGACTACCTCCCATGCTTTCCCGTACATCAAGACACGCATCAACATCATCCACAAGGAGGAGGTGGGTGAACAGTTTGGAACCAGGTCGCAGAAAACCCACACCTGCAGAAACCCTTCGTTTCAAATCTTTCTCCGCGCTCCTTTCACTAAATGCACTCGTCACTTCGTCCCTTTCCAGATTATATCCACACCCATCGAGGTGGCAATAGAGGATATGCAAAAGAAGACTCAGGAGTTGGCCTTTGCCACCCACCAAGACCCTGCTGATGCCAAGATGCTGCAGATGGTCCTGCAGGGATCAGTAGGAACAACTGTCAACCAGGTAACGTCTCAACGTTTGCATTGGTACTGACTGAGTATTGACACCAAAGATGTCAGAAGGGTTATTAGAGGAATTTCGATGGATAATCGTATTATCCGTTTCCCTCAGGGTCCTCTGGAGGTGGCTCAGGTGTTCCTGTCAGAGATTCCCAGCGACCCAAAGCTGTACAGACACCACAATAAGCTACGGCTCTGCTTCAAAGACTTCACAAAGAGGTATCGCACTGTGGAAGGTTAATCCACCACTTAAGAAATTCGCCTGAGGGACACGAGACTTAATATGGAAGCAAATGATTAGAAGGAGTGTATCTCACATTCATGTGATTCGAATCTCAAAATTATGGACTTTTCTGCCAAAAGGTGTGAGGATGCCCTACGTAAGAACAAGAGCCTGATTGGTCCAGACCAGAAGGAGTACCAGAGGGAGCTGGAGAGGAATTATCACCGGCTGAAGGAGGCGCTGCAGCCCCTCATCAACAGAAAGATCCCTCAGCTTTATAAACCTGTGCTGCAGGTCAACTCGCACAGGTAGGACTGAACACCGGCGCTGATTCTGTGCGTGTGAGAGAGCGAGAAAGACAGAGAGCGTGTGAGTGTAAAATGTTAAATTTCCTTTTTGTTGTTCTTTTTAAAATCATGCAGCAAACGGACAGCTTGACAAGGTAGTTTGCAACTTTCAGAATATTTTGTGATGCTGCTTTTTATTCTGTGCGTCTCGTGCTCGTGTTGCGCACGGTTCCCACTGGTCACTGAGCGTCTGGAATATAAGGGCAGTTTGTAAAGCCGAACATATTCAGGGCATATGATAGATGTCTTTCTAACATGACGTGTCCTAGACGATTTTATCCGGATCACAATGGGAGCCATGCATTTGTCTTTTACACTGGTTGTTTTAGTAATTGTGGATGTTAAACTTTGGTTTTCCTCTCAGAAAAAGAGGAAATTGCAGAAAACTTTATGCACAGACACAGTTATACATAGGGCGTGACTGTCTTTACTAAACTAAACTTTAAAATCTTTTCGTCTGTGTAATTCGAAAACATTTCTCTGTCTGATTTCCAGAGATTCCTTCAGCAGAATGAGTCTTCGCAAGCTTGACATTTGAAGATGAAGAGAATACAGGCACACACACACACACACACGCGCGTGCACGCACACACACATATGTATACCCTTGCACACACACACACAACAGAAATTGCAATATTAATTTATTCTTGAGTGTAAATAGGAGTGTCTTCAAAGTTGGTCAGTGTTTCGGAGGGTGTGCTAAAGGAAAGGCTAAACGTGTTGCAGCTCGGTACGTCATTCCAGTGTCTTAAGTTGTTTACAGACAAACTGTTACACAATCAGAGGGACGAACAAGTGGATCTTAAAGATTAAAGAGATACCTTGGCATTTAGAATTTTTCTTTTGCTGACCATTTGTCCCACGTGGGAATGAGTCTTTAGGCTTGTCCCTTTGCAGCCTTTTTAAAAAAAAAAAGCTAAATAATGTCAGCCTTCACCTTTAAACCTACAGAATCTGCTGGATGTAAACCAACAAGCCACTGAATATGAAGAATGCTCTGAGATCCCTTTATTAGTTACTCACAGTGCCAAAAAAGCAAACATTTTATTTGTTCTACAGAAAAGGTACAATTTTAAAAGTCAAGGTGTCTATTTAATTATGTACTATGTGTCAAAAATCTGTATTCAATTTCATGTGTGCACTTTTTTTATTACGGTGTAGCAATGCATTTTACAACTTGAAAGTTTATGTAATTCAAAAAATGAAAACATGCAAAAAACGGTACCATTATTTATCATGATGCTTTATTACCATTTTGAGTTGGAAAGAACGTTTGAAAGTTAGGTACTTTAAACATCCTTGTATAATTTTATGTAGTTTTGTTTTATTTTAAATATTTTACTAAATAAATATTTTAATGTTCAGTTGGTTTTTGCCAGCGACCTCCTCGTTTCCTAATGTGTTATTTTTCCGTTTATGTAGGATTAATGTTAGTGTTGGAGACAAGAACTCAGTAAACTGTGTAAAAAGAGTGAAAAGGATCGGCCGTGAAGGTAAAAACTTTATTGCTTATAGTATGAACCTGCCAATAATAATATAATTACAGCTGGAATGAGGTACACTTCAAAGGACACAACACACTTATTGAGGCTGTTGTCACATTATATTACACCGAAGCTTGAAACACTTCAAATCCCAAACGTTGCTCCTTCCCGAGGATAAATGATTGACGGTAAAGTAACTGAACGTGGCCCATAAAGGGCGTTCACTCACAAAAACAACTAAATAACTGACTCAATCCCTGAAACCATGGCTGGAACCTCAGAAGAACGTCACCTCTGCTGAATATGTAAAACTACACAGACGTTTAATACCTAACCATAATTTTCACCTGCAAAGCCATATCATATTACTAATTACATAAGACAGTGAAAACACCAGACAACTGTAAAGCTCGACTGACAGGAAAAGTCAGTATTTGAGGATTCACAGCGTCCATTAGCACAAAACAAGCTCTGAGCGCAAAGTCCTGACGGTGTTCTGCCATCATCCATATTCCTTCAGCTTGTCTTTGCTGATCTCGATCCTAGACTTGCTTTCTCGATCTTGCTAGTCGTCTCAATCTGTCCCAGCCCAGTCTCCGTTCTGTCCTGATAGCTGCTCAAATGTTTGGTGGTGGTTTAACTTTTCCCAATCAAACTTTCTGACAGAGTCAGCAGAAAAGCAGAACAGCAGGTGGGTCGTCTTTGACCCTTCCCTGATTCAAGAAGCCTTTTAAAGAACACATCCAGATTTGCACATTAACATATGCAAACTATTACACGCTAAGTTACATATGAAAGATATATAAGGCAGTTTTTATATAACCTGATAGTTTACTGAGGGAATATACACTTGTAGGAGTTGATGTTTGTGAATTGGCACCTTAAAGAAGCTTCTGATGTCAGGCCCGAGTGACGAAGTCAGCACCCTGCATAAACAATGAGTATTAACAGAACCAGCAACAGATGGACAAACATCTAATGTGTGTCAAGCTTAACATTTTAGTGTGTCTGTGTAAAAAATATGGCATTATTGTAAATGTTACAAGTCCTGCATAGATGGCAACAGTTTCAGGCTTCAGATTTATTCAGAAAAATATTTGTACATAAAAACTTTTGTGAACAAAGAATCAGTGCAAAGTGGAAAGTTGATTCGGGAGGTGGACGAAGGCGTTCCTCAGAGCTAGAGATAATGTTACAAAGGGAAATCTGCAGCGTGTCCAAATGTTTCGTCTCACTTGGCTTTCAGTTGCTCGATCGGTTTCAAATACACCAGCACCGACAGTCTCCTGTAACTGCAGATTCACGGGCTGCAGAAATGTTGTTGACAAGACGAGGGGGAAAAAAAGACATTTCCAACATTTTGTATTTTCATTCAAATACATTTTAGTTCAAAAGTGCTTTTCCAAATTATAAAAAGGGAAATTCATACAAATTCAGGAGGAAACATTACAATGAGTGAAAAAGTATCAAAGCCAGTGTGTCAAAAAAAAAAAGGCGGGCCACTGTATTTAGTTTACAGAAGCAAGAATCAAAATAAAAATATAAAGTCACAAAACACAAAGACAAATCCCTGTTCGCCTGCACGCGAGTCCACGAGTAGCTTTGGTCCCCCAGTGAGACCTGACTGCTGGAGTTTGGGTTCCTGGGCTAAAAAGTATATTATTCAGGTGCCAATATGGCAGCCACAGTATTTTTGGCACCATTCGTTGTATTGACAAATACAACTGCCCTCTGTCTCGGTGCTCAGACTGGCACAACCCCCCCTGAGTCATCAGCTGCTGCGATGCTTGGTGTTAGCGTCCAGGTTGGGGCATCCTTCTGTAGAACAGCAGGTAAGGTGTTGACGAGGAGCACGTCTCAGGAGAGCAGGCTCGCAGGAACTCCTCCTCCTCAAACAAACGCACCTCAGAGTCGTCAAACAGCAGCCATTTGCCCTCATATTCAAGGAGGTTGTTCGCAGCCTGCTGCTCTGTGGCCTCCACCCCACTGCAGGGAGTCACCGATGCCTCCTCTCCTACTCCGGGCTCCTTTTTAAGTCCTGCCTCAGTGGTTTGGCCCAGGCTGTCGTTGGTTTTTCTCCGTTTGGATCCCTCTGTTGATCCACTGCCGGCTGCTTTCTCTGTTTGCTTGCTGCTGCTCCCAAGGTCGTAACTGGACAAGCTCCTCTGGCCCCCCAAGAGTCCGACCCCACCCTCTGACAGCTTCTTGGCTGCTGTTTTGCTGCTAGCCAAAGCTGCGCCTCTCCTTGCACTTAGGCTGAACGACACCTCTCCATCGTCGTAGTCCAGCACTTCGTCTTTCACCCGCGTTTCCTCTTTACTTTCTTTCTCCTCCTCCTCCTCCGTTTTTCTGTCCCGTAGACAGAGCTTTATATCTTTCAGATCAGACATGCGGACGTAGGCGGTGTAGTGGCCGCTGCTGATGGTGACGCCGCTGTGCATGACCACAGCAAACAGCTGATAGTGCTGACCCTTAGTGGACGACGGCCGTGTGCACCACTCCTCCAGAGACAAGGTCAGAGGGGTCTGCAAGGGAGTGTTGACTTTAGACAGACCTGCATACGGGTCCAGTCTGGGAGGAACAGAGGCAGAGGGGAGTTAACATCTGAGTGCACTGCAGGACAGACTCACATCTACAGTATTCTGAATGAAGGTAATGAAATAAAACTGGACAGTGAATGTGCTGACAGTGCATTCGCTCACTCCAAACTGTTGGCAGAGAAGCGCTTCAGGTGAATGGTGATCACTTCAGGGGTTTTGTCGAACAGCAGACTTCTCTCAGCCTCTGTGTAATGATGGCACGTCTCGCAGAAGTATTTGTCCTCCCCGACGATGCGCTCCACTGAGGCAAACTGGCCAATGGCCCATTTCAAAGTCTTCAGCTCTGGTTTAGGATCAGGAGAAACTGGGAAAAGACAGAATAGAAGTTATTTAATCCTGCTGCTAGTTTTTAACTGGATTGTGGTCAGAGAGGAAGAAGACATTATATATTATACTCTGTTTCCATGTTAATTGCTGAAATGTGCAGTCATTATAAATGATTTCCTTGATTAGCTAAATTAGTAATGGCATGACCTGCCTTCAGTGAATCACAGCTCAGGGCACAGTTTAAATCCTCACCCTCAGAGAGGTTGTCTGGGCTGCTGGGTTGATCGTCGAGCACTGGCACGCTGATGTCCTGGAAGTCTTCTCTCCTCTCCGTGAAGCTCTCACACTCCAGGCAGCGAGTCCTCAGGACCAGTTGGCCCTGGAACAAGTGCTCCATCAGGTCCAGGCCCTCTGAATCTAACAGAGACGCAGAGAGACACGGCTATGTGATCTGTCAGATTTAATGTCTGGAGACATGTACTGATGCCATCTGATTTCCCAGGGCAGAGGTTAAATTCAGCCAGCAGGAATCTAGTGTTTCCTGTTTTCCCTTCTTGCCCTTTAACTTTCTGTTTCAACACTTTGAAGCTGCTTTTAAAATAAGATAACCCATTAAGAAAGAAGCCAGTACCATGTGAAAGGCTCTGTGAGGCCCAGCAGATAACTTGGCTTAATTGCTGTGAAAACAATTTTACTCTTGAATATAAATTAAAAAGGCAAATCTTTGAATTAAATACTGTGCCCATCTCCTTAATTCTCTATTTTGCATAATTGACCAACCTGTCAATGTATGAGCTTGGAATTTATCAGTTCTACTTCATGTATTCTTCATTTCCTGCACAAATATATCACCCATTATAAATTTATACTAATTAAATTCATCTTGCTTTCTGGCTTACACGTGCTGCCTATGACCCATTCCTCTTACAGCAGCGATTTCATACCTTGAGATTTAAGTGCCGTCTTGTCTTCGGCCATGTTTGTTTGGGACCTGTCCTCGCTGGTCTTCTCGTGCTGACTTTGATCGTCAGCCCGCGTGGCCTCTTGCTCCGGTTTGATTTGGTTCTTCACAGTGGAGCAGCTGATCTTGCCCACACTGCGGAACTTGGAGAAAATGCTTGGTTGTTTCCCAGATGGTCTCAGCCAGCTCAGCTTCGCCCTCTTCTTTCGTTTTCCCTCTGCCTCTTTAGGTTGCTTCTCACCTTTGTCCTCACCGTCACTCCCTCCTTCGCCCTCCCTGTGTGGCTTCTTCTTCCCTTCCTCTTCTGCCTCCCCCTCTCTGTCCTTGTCTTGGGTGCTGTCAATTGTGATGTCACTGGAGGACCTTCTTTTGGAGCGAGTGAGGGGTTTAGTTCTCGTGTCTACGTCCGAGTCAGACTTCTTAGACTTCACAGATTTGGGCTTCTTCTTGGCGTTTCCCACTTCAGTGTCACTCTTTCTCTTGCCGCTGACTTGGCCGTCATCTTCGGTGGGAGTTTTGGATTCTGCTTCAGAGCTGCTGGAATCCAAATGGACGCCGTTCTCAGTCTTAACCTCAGGCACTTCGCCCTCCTTCTCCACCTCCTGTTCCTTCCTGATGGTGTCACAAGCCTCTTGGATGTATCCCAGGATGCACTGCAGCACCTCCTGGGCGTCATGCTGAAGATAGCCTTCATACATGGGGTTCAGCTGCCTGTAACACAACAGTTTGGGTTTAACGACTATAACAAATTAGGGGATACCATACTATTTGAATGTATAAGACCAGCCCCTTTAAACACAGTCTGTAGTTCAAAATTAGCACGCAGTTACCTGAGTGTGTGGAGTATTTTGCGAGGCGGAGTGGCGAGTTCTCCCTCGCTGAAGCTCTCTGGGTTTAACAGGAAGCCAGACTGCAGCTGCTCCACTGATGTTATCAGACTGTTGAAGCTTGCGAGGAGCTCGATTTGAGCTGGCAAAGCATCAACAGCAGCTTCTGACTGCTGAGAACATGGAAGCAGAAATAAAATACAGGCTATGGAATGGATGAAATAAGAACAACATCTGTGTTTGATGACAAAATACTGTGCAATATGCCTAAAAAGCCATTGTTTGTAATTGTACATTTTTTTAATTAAAAATGTAATTTGTAGTGCACCAACCTCTTCACTTTTATTAGCTTCTTCCTTGGACTTTTCTTTTCTTTTAGATAGGCTGTACAGTTTCTTTATACCCTCTCTGAGCCCTGGGCAATAGTACAGCACCTGCAGGAGCAATCAAACATCAAAATTAGTCACCTGTGGCTTCTTTACAAAGACTCCATCTGTACACAAAACTCAAAGGTTTTCCTGTATAAAACTTTCCAGGCAGGATCAGGGAAGACATGTAAAACATTCTGGATTCATTCATGAATAACGTATTAGCATTCATGACATTTATTTTCAGTACTTATCAGCGGTATATATCAATATCTCACAATACTATCATACATTAAACATACAAAACAACATGGACAGGCAGCTGAAAACGGGTGGAAGGATCAATTTTAATTACAATTACAAATTAATTTGACATAAGGTCAGTGGTGGAGTGGAGTACAGGTCGCCCAATAGTGGATTATTAACATCTAGTGTAATTACAATTGTATATACATACATGAATGTCGTAGCCAAACAGCCAGTAAAGATGTGTATCCATTCTGTCTCTGGTGCTGACCCACCTGTAAGACACTATTCAAATAGCAGGTGTTGCCCAAGTTGTTGAACCCCACAAATGGCACTAAGTTCTCTCTCTTCTCACACGGGAGGAGAAGGCCAGGAGAAGCTGGACATGGAGAGGGACCAGGGACCACCTGATCACAGCTGCTGGATGGTAAAGAAGAAAAATGGAATTTCAAAAAAAGGGAAAAACACCTTGCAGTGCCAACTGATGTACATCACATGAACATGCCTATCAACCATTAAAATCAGCTTTAGACAGTAGGCTGAGGTCTCAGATGTTCACATAACTAACAACCTTTTGTTTTGAATAAGCATGTAAACGATTGAAAAATAAGCATGCATTTCAAACAAAATGTTAGTTATCACTCACACTCTGTTTGATAGTATAAATGAAATTGCGTGAAGTGTGTACAAATGATGTTTTTGCTGTTCTCCTTTCCCAAAACATGCCTGCCAGACACGTCATCCGCCCCACGAGGTCACATCAGGGTAATAAAACAGGTTTGAACTTTGCATGACCCCAAATAGCCCGGACCAACCTTGGTTCAGGCTCCTCTGGTTCAGTCGTCTTGGGTTCATCTGCCTGCGGTTCAGAGAAATCCAGAGCCCGTTTGGTGTCTTTCTTCTGAAGAAACTTTAAAGACAGTTTACTCTTCTTGATAGGGCTCCCCAGGGCCGCCACAACATTTTCACCCTGCAGGCCAGGCATCTTTTACTCCTCTCCCCCGAGGGTGACGTTTTCTCTTCTTTCTACTGAGATGCAACAGCGCACCTTACTGGCAAAAGATGGAAACACATAATTTGTTTTCAGTGGGCGCCATCAGAGTTCACCGAGAACGAAAGTAGCTACGCACTAAGTTATTACCGTACAGTTACGTTACTCCAGCCAGAGCAGCTAGATTAACTTCGAGCAGACTGCTCTGGATCACTAACTCCAACCCAGTTACAGGCAGAACGACGCATTATATAACATGTTAGCCGGCTAACGCTAACTAACAAGTGTTTCTCTTGTTTCCATTGACCTCTTCATCAACTCATGAAAGAGAACCGTTTATATTAGCTAACGCTACCAGCTTGACGTTAGAAAAGTGGCAACGGCCGAGCAAACAGCGCACAATTAACCGGTGTTGTTCAGCACTTTGAAGACAACACGGCGTCTAAACTGGGTCAAAACGGTGCGGTGCGGTAAAGAAGTGGGAGGAGAAAACAGGCAACACGCCGTCTCTAACAGTTCAGTAAAAGAAAATGAACTTGCAAAACACCAACAGTGCCTACAGTGTCTAAACTCTTACCCAGATGCGTCATTCAAAATTAAAGTTTAATATATTTCATGTAATATCCAGTCTTAGAGCCATTTACAGAGTGTTTGACGATTCAGACGGTGCAGCAGAAGTTGGCGCTTTTTCCTGCTTGAAGACCGGCTGGCTGCGACATCGCCGGCGAAAACACCGGCACGACGTCAAAACGTCCGCCCAAAATCTCCAAGTAACGGCCACCGCTGTTATTAAGTGTACTCCAGACGCAATCACGACACTTGTATGTAATGTAAGTAGACTTTTGTGTAATGATATAGCCAAAAAGACTTATATATCCCAATGGCAGGCGTACCTTAAGTCACCTATTGAATTTAGGCCCCTTTCCCGGTTCCAGAAGCCATTTTTGTAGTCTTTTGTAAAACAGCGTCAAGTTAGGTCGTATAACACCAAACATGCAGTTGAGAATGTTCCTCCGGAGTAAAAGTAAAGAATTCGTTGGTTAGTAGGTTGGTTGGTTAAGTAGGTTAGTAGGTTGAAGGTGATTTCTATCTATATATCTTATTAGGCTTAATTAAGAGTCAAAGCAAACTGCAGTTGTAAAATTTGTAAAATCAATCAGTTGCAGTTTTTTTCTGATATGCCAATACGTATGTAGTTCAATGTTATTTAACCAAGATTCTTAATATAAGACATTTGAAGTATTTTTAAAAAAATGTTCTTTTGAATTGAAAGGCAAACAATATTACCTCCAACAATGGCACATTTTTTTTATTTCACCTCATCTAGAAACTTGTCAACTGTGCAATTATAACAGGTAAGAGTGGTGTATAGCCTATAGCCATATAAAACCATATATTATATTATGACCTAAACAGTGTACAGATAAAGGGGCAGATTATAACCACCCACTGGTGTGATGTGGCCTGTAAGTTGCTTTTTACAAGGGCTTTTCGGCTTTTATTTTGAAAGTGATAAACGGAAGTATAGTTGACAATCACTGTTTTTGCGGAACTCAATCTAAAAGAATAGGACTGTAGATGTGTTTTTAACAATACACGTGTTGTAACGTTGGCGCTTCAATATACGATAGCAAGACAATTCCTCTACAATCAATGCATGACTCAAATCAGCCCCGTTACTGTTAACGGTGAAAACGGTGTTTACGGGCAGTGTTCATCTGTAACCAGCAGGGGGCAACATTGTCCATGCAAATGGAGGTTAAAGTGTCCAGCATCATTCTCACTTCCACCGGAGCATCTCCTCATCTGACAGTCAGCAGAGACTACCCGTCCACGAATTTAACGGTAAGATACTATTTACGATTTCTCCAGTTTCCGCTTGAGTAGGTAAACGGAAATCTGCGTAAAGGCTTATCGCGAGAGTAGCCTATCAGATCTCTGTTTCAGCTTATTTCTATCAGTTGTAGTGTGTTGATTTTTAATAAGGCTGCAGAGTGTTGTTGCTTGCGTGTGTTTTCGCCATACGGGGAGACGATCGCAGCACCTGAACGCAGCGCAAAAATAACAACCGGCAGGTGTGTCGTTTCACCCTTGCATACAGCAAGTACAGACATTTGTCAATACGATGGTATGTATGCAGGACGAACTGCTGCTGCTGCTGCTGCAGAGTGGCTGCTTGGTCAGCAGCAAAGATGTATCGATGGGCATGAGCTACTGTGCCTCAGCTTCCAGAATCCACTCACTGTGTTTTCTGGCTTGGTGATCAAGTGATGTTGCAGTGAGGATGCTGATACAGTAGTGGGTGGGAGTAGTTTGGAGATACAGTACTTCCTGTGGGGCTGTAGCTTCCCCTAGTTGTAGTAGTGATGGAGCTATTCACCATCCCCATGCCCAGAATGTTTCTGCAATCTCCAGTTCTGGGCTGGCTTTAACATTATTTTTTCACTAACTCAGCACACCAGAACCCGATACCTCATTTAAATTGGGCTCAAATTATCTTGAAACCCCACATATGATGTTTAATAATTGCCTAATGGAGTAGATTTCATTATAGATGTAATAACCAGCAGGTGATTTATCCAGACTTAACAAGGAGCCCTGGTGGGGAGCTGTTTCGTTCTCTCACATCCCATTCGAAGCCTAACCAGGAGATGCATTATAAAGAGGGATTACCGTGTTTCACTTCCATCATCGGCTGCTGATAACATCATTTTGTGTGTCAGACACTGAAGAAGGTCACTGGAGCAATGAACGAGCGGCAGACATTTACTCAGCCTGGAAATGCGTTTTTCCCAGTTTCAGTGGACACGAAACCACTGATTCAGAGAAAAACAGCCACCTTGTTGAATTTGGACAAACTGCCCCTAGCTGCAGAAGGGGCACAATTCAGCCATATTGCCACCTATTGGGTGATCTCACAAGAATTTAACCCCTAACCTGTAGTAGTAATGAGGACCATTCTCCATGCACCAAGCTATGGAATTGGGCTTTATCAAGGAGGGCTTTGTCCCAGGAGGCACGGAGCTCCCACAGCCGGAGCAGCAGAGGTTGGAGGTGTGGCAGCTCAAAGCCTTGGCCCATGACACGAAACACCCCCTCCTCGGCTTCCACCCACCTTCTCTCCCAGGAGGGGAACACTGGAGGGAAAATGAAGGCATGTTGAGCGACAGGCAATGGTGCACTCCAAGAATGAGAAGCATGTCCTGAAGTCTACTTCAGTGTACCTCTCAACAACAAACCCCTCTGTACACAGTGTGTGCAGGGTATAAGTACACCATTTAATCACTCTGGTTACTACAGTCAGTCTGTCTCACACACAAATGTTCCATGCAAACACATATAATACCAAGTGATTATGCCTGCACCTAACAATTCCTTCATTATCAGTTATTTTTTTAATAACACATTAAAAGAAGTTAATCATTTTCAAGCTTAACTGTTCCCAAATGTGTTGCTTGGCAACTGCTTAGAGCCAGAAAATACTAAGGAACTTTTGACAAAGCTAGGCTAGTAGTTTCCACCTGTTTCCAGTCTTTGCGCTAAGCTAAGTTAGCCACCTGCCGCAAGTGGCTTCAAATACAGGGATGAGCTTGGTGTTCTTGTCCAATCAGAGACATTTTTAAATAAGACGAGCTGGAGACATTTTTGCTTAATAAATAACATTAAATTACCATTTAGGATCAAGATTGCTGCAAAATCTTATCCCCAAACACTTAATTAATCAGAAAAAAATGAGGAATCAGCTAAATGTGAGCCCTCGTCACATGTCGTGGCCTCGATGTGGACATGAAAGAGATTTTTCCTTCGGAGATTGTTTCATTGAAAAGAGTTTTTTTAAAAGAAGCTTCAAAGAGTTGTATATATCCCTTTTTACAAGAAAAAGTCAAACACTCATATTTTATTTTCTTTTTTAAGTAAATGTAACTGTTGTGTGACCCCGTGCGATTTATCTTGAGGCCAGAGCCACAGGTTGAGAACCACCAGATTAATCAGCTAATTTTTCCAGCTCCTTAACTTCATAAAAACGTACTGCGAGCAATAAATTCAACTCATTAAGGGCTGTTTTTGCCATGAAGGCTGCTGTTCCCTTGTTCTCCCATCAGCAAGTTTATTTCTTTTCACCAAAAACCCCAGCGGACATCTCACACAGCCTCTGCTCAGTTGGGAGAATAGTTTTGTATCTGTGTGTGTGTGTGTGTGTGTGTGTGTGTGTGTGTGTGTGTGTGTGTACGTGTGTGCGTGCATGCGTGCACATGAGTAAAAGCAGGTTAATGAGATCCTTTATCAGTGTATGCATGTGTGCATAACCTTGCATGCATATGTGCATATATCAGATCAGATCAGATCTGCACATAGGATTTCTCCCTCTCTCTCCCTCTCTCTCTCTCCCTCTCTCTCTCTCTCCCTGTGCATACTTTAGAGCATCTGAGCGACTCCCATTTGATGCATACTGAGGAGGTGGGTGTATCCAGCCCAGCCGCTCTGATGTTAGGAAGCTGTAACTCTTCCATCCTACTCAGTCTGCTCTCTACTCTCCCTGCTCTCCTGTTTCAGTCAGTCTGTCCGCCCTCTAGCGTAGTATTCGCCTTTCACTCACCACTATTCATAACCATCTAGATACATTTACACGGGCCCACACACAGGTAGACAGAATACCGTCTTAGTGGACGGATGAGTTTGTGTCTGGGCTGATAGATGTCTGTACATTACCTTGGAAAGAGCTAGAAAGTGGGGATCTGCAGCAGCGCTGTTCAAGCTGAAGTATTCTTCTCACTACGTGTTTTGTCCCAAAGGATACCACTCGCAGCTGCAGAGGTAAGGGAAGATTAGATGTGGTCTGCAGTTTTGTTTTGGGTTTTTTTTTTTTAGTTTTTTCTCTTTTTATTTAACTGCTCTGCTCTCATTGTTTCTTTCTCAGCTTTTTATAAGAGACCCTCTGTTAACTATGGATTTATTATATCGTCTGCTACCTGATGCTCTATCTTCCCCATTTTTTCTCTGCAGCATATTGCAGTTCAGTTGATTTTCTCCTTGGAACCAGCACACATGTATACATGTTCCAGCCATGCTGGAATGACTCCTCTTATCTTTCTCTCTCTTTATGCTGATGTTTATTTTTTTGCCCTGAGCTTTGGGATCTCCCACATCTCTTTGGTAATCAGATGCCGAATGCAAGGCGTGCACATAGATACTGGTACATGTATTTTTGTCTGTTTGTCTTTCACGTCTCTCTATACTGTTTGATTGTTTCCCTGGAGTATGCTGTTGGCAGGGCCAGGTTTCAGTGAAATTCCCTTCTGGCCTGACTAATGTCTTTCAGCTGGAGCCTGACATGTGAACATGCACTCATATTGTAGAAAGTACACTCACCAGACGGTGGATGGAGCAGGGCAGAAACAGCAAGTGATGGTTGTTGTTTAGAGTGGTCATATATGCAACTTTTGCATGGGTGCATCTTGCCGATCTGCATGCATTTTCTCTGCATCTTCGCTTCACTCTCTATTCTGTCTTTTCTGCCTCTCTGTCTAATGTAAACCCCCCTGTCTCTCTCTATTTCTGCTCTTTTATGGTCTGCATGTATTCACAGTTAGTCCTGGTCAGCGCTGTGCTTGCCTGCCACAGAGCATTGGCCATGGTTGACTGGCTAACCGCAGCTACACAGCATTAAAAAAGCAAAGCGCTCTTGTTACGTGGGCCATGTTTACAGGGTGTCACAATGTGTGCGTGTATATTTTATGCTGCATTCACTGACATTAAGAGCTCTTCACGCACGCTCAGGTTAAAGGGCACATTGTTATTCTCACACACACACACAGCAGGGGACTGTACACTGAGGTCAGCCATATCTCGGAGGACAGTGTGTGTTTGTGTTTGTGTGTCAGTGTGATTTCCTTGAAGGTGCAGAGAGGTGAGTCATACCAGCTCACACGCTGGTGGCCGTTAGAGGCATTCACTGTAACGATGCCGTGACGTGTGGTTTGCAAATAGAAACTGTCTGATGGAAGCGCGTGTCGGTGAAATGTCAGC
Organism: Datnioides undecimradiatus; assembly: GCA_008933995.1. Classification (NCBI taxonomy): domain Eukaryota; kingdom Metazoa; phylum Chordata; class Actinopteri; order Lobotiformes; family Datnioididae; genus Datnioides; species Datnioides undecimradiatus. The sequence goes on from WARS01000029.1 coordinate 19,416,890, forward strand.
TTTCCAGGAAATGAAAAAGGCCATTTATTTAAGCGTGTCACCGATGAATTTTTAAGGTTATCCAGTGTGATCTGACATGGTTTCATGGATGAGTCCTAATGACTTTCGTGATCTCCTAACCTTTTCTCTAATGCCCCCTGCAGGCTGACCGTGCAGTTTTTCACTTTAACGCTTCCAGTGGAATCAGAATCATACAACACTCATGACGTTTCCATCAGCCGTGGTTGTACTTTGTATTTAATGCTACTTAGCAAATTTTAGTGTGCTAAACTAAGATGGTATAATACTATATGTCAACATGATAGCATGGGTATTGAGAGCGTATTAGCATGCATCTCTGTTCAAATTACCCACAGAGGCAAAAACGAAAATGAACCATCATTTTCTGACTAAATGTCTTGAATAGTAAAGTAGTCCAGTTTGGTCCTGCAGTGGAAACCAGACCGTTAGGGACCAAGCCTTAGGTAGAACTGTATAGGAAAGGCTTAGCAGCTTAATCTGATGGAAAGTGTATTGAAGCACAGAAAAACACACACACACACACACACACACACACACACTGGGCCCACCCAGAATCTGTAGCCACTCCAGTGAGCATCTTGGGATGCCTGCTCCTTTGCAGAGCAAAGCGCAGAACACTTGCTTCACTTTGAACATGCAAAGCTCCCCCCCCCCCCACACACACGTTCTCCGAGTTTGTATGGCAGCCACAATGGTGATTATTCTAATTTGTTATTCTAAAGATAGCTGTCAGCAAAGAAGACGACACGATTCCCTCACACAAACATTGTAGTGACGTGTGTGTGTGTGTGTGTGTCTGGTGTGTCTAGAGCAGTGTGTTGCAGGTTGTTTTCTCACTAAGCGAGAACTGAGATGGCCAGTAATTTGCATGCCGTGTGTGTGTGTGTGTGTGTGTGTGTGTGTGTGTGTGTGAATTTGGCCGGTGCCAGTCGATGTCAGTCTGTGCTCTGTCTCCACTGGCCGAGCGCCCGGTGCTCCCATGTGGTTCATATTCTCCAGACTTTCGCATCCTCTGACTCCTCCTAAGGCCTCTCTGAACCTGTAAATGCCTTTGTTGGCCCACACGGCGTGAGCGTGTTTGCGCACTAACGTGTGTGATAAGTTGATTGCTTAAAGGGATAAAGGTGCTCGGTTTCTTACCAAACCAAAAAATCCACCTCAAAGACAAAACATAACTGGAAATAGCAAAAATATGTGATGGTGTGTGAGAGCTTTCAGAATCACTTCCTTGCATGTGCGCCTGAGATTGAGCCACGCTGGGTGACACAGGTTGTTTTTTATTGTTTTATCTCCACGGGTAGATGTTCTTTCATCAAACAAGTGGCAGAGCTTGGGCTAAGGAGCTTTAGGGCTTCTTAGCTGTGCTGTGGGAGGGAGAGGGACTCCCTAAACTCCCTGTCTGTGTCAGTCAAAGAAGCCAAAAACCCCTCGCTGAGAAAACACACAGATACATGAGAGCCAGGAGTCAGCACGCTCGCTCTCTCTCTCACACACACACACACGCACACACCAGCTGAGCGAACGCCTAGGGATAGCACTACTAATCTCATTCTCTGTTGACACACTATTCCTCAGATGTGCCATGCTTTCACAGCTCTCTCTCTCTCTCACACACACACACACACACACACACACCATGTTGGTATCCTAAAGCTAAAGGTGTATTCCTTCCTATCAGTGTCAGCAAAAGGGTGAGTTCACACCGGGCCAGAGGTGTGCATGCGTGTCTTTGTGTGAGAAAGAGAGCGTGTGTGTGTATACTTTGTGCCCGCAGCACATCTGCTCTGCAAACCACAGCTTCCCACAGACTGCACGACTTTAAAAAAACAGCAGGACCTTGCAGAAGTTCAGATTACGTGGCTCTTTGGTCCTCAGATGGTCTCTTTGGGGTGCACAGTAGTGAGAGGAGGAATGCTCCAAGCAGCTGAACTGCTTCAGAACACCTTCATTTCAATCCAGCGTTAAATTACTTTATTTCAGATGTGTGGTCCACTAACAGAAAGATTGAAGATATAAAGGAAAAGCTATATGATTCAGTATGAAAATTTCATTTGGAAATGTAATTTACCTCAGACAAAATGAGGAGTTTGTAGACATCAGCACTTTGGCCCCTGACAATTCATCGGTTTGTTGTGGCTGAGGTTGATCCAGCCCATTTTTCTGGACTGTGGCCAGCCAGCACTGAATCCGTTGCCAAGGTAGGCAGATTTTCTTTCTTTCTTTGCCCTGAAAGCACATTTTGTGTTTAAAGGAATGTCAGCTGGCTTCGATCTGTACACAGCAACGTCTTGCTACAGACTCTGAACTCAGCTGAACTCTCTGGTTTGGTTTTGATTGGCAAACCGGTCCGAATCAATTTTGTCATTCAAGCGAACAACTGACATGACACAGCAACTTATCCGTCTACAGTGTTGAACTCCTGTGTAGGTTAAAATAGATTTTTTGTCATTCACTCGGCTCAAATGCTCGTTTGTGGTGCCCTATTGTTTACAGCTACAGAGCGGGACTTTTACACTTTTGCTAACACTTTTGGAACTGATTTTTACATTTATGTCTTGATTAAGTTTATCGCTACGCTCTCTACATTTCACAGTCCAAATGAAATCTGGTGAACATATTTGTGCTTGCTTGCTCATGCTCCGTTTCAGCTAACAAAGATTGGTTTGCCAGAGCTGAATGAGGGAGCAACTGTTGCTACAGACAAGGCTACAGCAACCTGGAGCATGGCAGAGCCTAACATTTCTTGTGTGACATGTTTACCTGATTCTTCTTTCACATCTTTGTCAAAACAGTCTGATTCAGGTGTGCAAGTTTAAAAAACTAATAAGGTGTAAAAGGTGACAGTCATCTGACGCCGCAAAGGTCATCGGCGTGTAGTATCTTCTTGACAACAGCTGCTGCAACGCTGTAACTAATGGGGATCTTAATGAAAAATTAAAATATACACCGTGGAAATCAGTCCAGCCTTTGACAAACTGTGTTATGGTGTGCATTGTTATTGAGCTGAACAACAGTTAATGCGTTTTTGTGGAGTTTCCATGGTGGATGGATGAGTGGGTGAGTTTAGCTGGACCGGGGTCACCAAGGTGGGCTGCAGGTCATCACTGTGGGGAATTATGGAGATCAGAGGAACAATAGAAGCTGAGAGGCTTTTCCTTGTTCTTTGGCTTCTGGCTGGGTGGAGGGTACGATCTTGAATTCTCTGCACTTCTACAACACATGCAAATTTCAAAATTCAAAAAAAAAAAAAAAGGACCAAAAGGAAACACTTTTAAAAGTACTTAGTTAAATTTAAGATTACATTGTAATTGCATCATAATGATAAAACACCGCGTGGCCATTAAAGTATAAGGGTTTGGGATGCAGTGTCCAGCGAGTTAAGATCGGAGCCATGGTTTATACAGGCAGGTTTTCAGGTAAAGTTTAAAAGAAGGTTCTGCACTGCAACTCAGCCAGGAGTAAAGTTTGACAACCGGACATTTCCCAAGCAGCAGCGCTGAAGAACAATGGCTGGGTCCATCCTTACATTGTTTCCCCACGTTGGATCCCCAGCACTGCTCCTTAATGGGTTCCTGGCATTGACAGGCAGGAAAAAACAGAGTCCGTCGTCAGAGGAGTCAAGAGTGCACAGGGCAACATGTGACTTCCTTAATGGAACCTTCATCGTTACATTCTGTGTTTTAATTGGCCGCCTGCAGGAGGCAGGAACTTCCTGCTTGAGTGTTGTTGTAAGTGACCACTCCCTGAGAAAAGCCAAAGACTTAAAGAGTGTGTCTATGCGCATGTGTTTGTTCGTGGGATGCTGGTGCGTGATTAAAATCTGAAATAACCTTTGGCTTTCTTTGGGTGGACATTTGAATATTTGAGATGCTTGTGGGTGTATAAATATATTGAATGTAGATGTGATGTTCTCCTTGTGAAGAGTCGTGGGAGTTTGTCTTCTTGGTGGACTGCTTCAGTTAAACTTCAGAAAAACTCATTTTTCCTGTTCCTTTGCTGTGATCTCTCCCATGCTGTCTCACTGCTTGAGGCAGATTTATAGCAAGTTGCCCATGGCGTTAAAACCAGGCGCCATCACGTTGTCTTTGAAAAATATCTGCTGCTCCTGAACGCAGCACCGCCTGGTAACAAGCATGCAGCAGCTGCTACCTAAAACTGCTGTGAGTCACTACACAGTTAAGTTGCCTGAGTTACATTTGACCACTTGCGCTGCCAACGCACGTCAACGACCTCAAACTCCAGCATTGAGAAAACATCATAATCTGTGTCAAAGCCGAGCTTCATGTAAGGGGTCGACCCAGCGACCAAACAGCAGTGGATTGGTGCATCTGATAAGGGTGTTTGCAGCACTGTGTATGCACGCAGTACCAATAGTGTAACCTGTCTTACTGCTTCAGTCCAACTTTGACCTCAGCATCCACCTGATTCTAGGTTTTTCCAAGATGTTTACCATCATCGCTGTTCAGTCTTAACTCTTCCGCACTGTATACTTACCAGAGGCACAAAGATCAGAGTCAGGACCTCAATCATCAACGCTGTATATCACATTAAACACACAGTGCACGTTTGTTCGGACACGCCTACGCACATACTCTGCGACTGTGGTCTACTCTTTGGATTGCCTCCTACTGCTCTCGCTGACAGCACGGGTGACAAGGAGAGATTGTTGGTAAACCGCAACTATGTGAGAATATAGAGGGCCGTGACTGTCACTGTGGCTGCTGGACAATAGCTGGAAGTCTGAGGGATCTGACTGCTATACGAGACCAAGTCAGTGAGTTGCGAAATCTTGGTTGGTGCTGAAAATAGATCCCAGGTTTTGTTTTGACTCTCTACAAACAGGAGAGCTGCTACCTTTTCTGTAAACAGATGGGATATATTGGGGCTGAAACAATTAGTCTGTTAATGGATTGATAAAAAGAAAATTAATCAGATGCAGATTTGCTGCTTTTCTCTGTTTGATATCAGTGTAAACTGAATATATTTGGGTTTTGGACTGTTTAAACAGTTTAACCCATCATCTTTTATTGTATTCCAAATTGTATGAATGGACTAATGAGAGAAACAATCTTCAAAACACCTGTAGATGAATCAAAGATGTCTCAAGTCATAATTCTCAGGTGTGCGAGTTGTGAAATGTTCGACGAAGAAGGAGAAAACCAAAATCCACTTGCCGAACGCAGAGATGCAGAATCGTCTGTGCCAGCAGCCCAAGCCGGGCACAGCCGATATCATCCAGCTGCAGAGATGCAGTGCCAGCAGACTTGTGCTTCCTATCGGCAAGAGGAGAAACAGCCACAGCAGCAGTGCAGAACTGCAGATGTAGACATGTTGATGCCCGCTTTTTGTTTAGTGCGTGTCTGTGAGGTTTTCATATTAAACATTTTAAACCTGTGAGTTTAAATTTCTTTGTTTTTATACTCTTAGAATATATTTAGGGTTCATTTAAAGGTAACTCATGACTCTATGAGCTGGCGATGCTGTGCATTGTACAGGTTTTTTAAGCTCTTGTGCACCTGTTTGTGGGCCTCCGTGCACCTGTGAAAACGGAGTGATGTGTGCGCCCGTCTCTTACTCCAGAACCCCCCAGCCTCGTTCCCAGGACAACCTCAACACATGCTCTCTCTATCCGACAACTCATTTTTTCTAATGAAAGTTTTATGTCCCCCCATCTGCAAGCCAAAGAGAAACCCGGCTTTACGGCACACTCCCTCTTCTCCATCCTCTCTCTCTCTCCCTCTCACACAAACACACTCACGCCTCTGATGTATCTAAGGTAGTTGCTGCCTTCCCAGAGGTTAAAGCACACACATTTGAGGTGTTGGAAGTAAAGAGGAGCATAAGAAAAGCAAAGATGAAACAGAGATGAAAAGGCAGAAAAAAGGATGAGATGACTGAGCGCGAGTGGAGGGGGGAGACAACATTTTTTCAGTGCCAGAGTGTGTGTGTGTGTGTGTGAGCGAGAGTGTGTGTGTGTGTGTGTGCGCGCCCAAAGAACTTGTTTGATGTTCTTCCCATCTTTCAAACTAACTGTGGTGAGATAGCTTGCACTAATGGGTTGCATGAAGCTCAGGAATGTAGATCAACAGACGAATGCCTCACCACCGCACACGACTCCGTGTGTGCTTGTGGTGTGAGAGAGTGACATCACACCAGGCAAGCATTCGGTGTTACGCGCACCCGCACGCAGTTGCTCGTAAGCTACCAGGTTACGAGCTTTCAGAGTTGTGTGTGCGTTTGTCTCAGTTCGTTCTCTCATGTGAGTTGCTGAGTGTTTGGCCTCAGTGGAGCTGCTGCCTGACTGGGATTTAATGAGGCCTGAACCCTGTGTGCTCCTCCACCTGTGAGTGTGTGCTTGCGCGTTTCAGTTTCTCACAGCTTCTTGTTGGAGCCGCTGAAACACTCGGTTTCCCCACCAGGGAACAGACGGACAGTGCTGTATGTCAGGGTGTTTGCCAGTGTTTTCTGTCGTTGTGCACATACGCAGTCGTGGTAAATAGTGTTCCCAATGCTACATGTTGAATAAACGATTACTGGAGCCAACAAATGAGATAGATGGAGACAGATAAAGGTACAATTTATGACATAATTGTCTCTCTGCGGACAAAATAAATAAACTTTTTGTGTTTTCAGACATAAAATGCCAGTGTGGCATGAGTTGAGGCCTGGGTTTTGCTGGGAACTGGTAATAGGATCCAAATGTTAGTAAAAAGGCAGTTTACTGGGGGTAACACTTTTATTTGCTGACAGACAGACAGACAGGTTCAGGCAAACAAACACAGCAGACTTGGCAGGCATAACATACACAGCTGGCAGCCATCAGGTAAGAGGCAGGCAATGAAACAGAAATCAGTTAAAGTCACAAACATTAGACAAATTAGAGTGGCGATACCTGAAAAGCAAAAACTGTTTATACAGAACCTTTGTCCTAATTCTCTCATTAAGGTGTGCATTATTCGGCCTTTGCAGCCTTCAGCATCCCCCAAATCTACTGTGCATCCTTTGAAGGAGGTGGACCCCGGCTACTCGGCGTTCGACAGCCACAACTCCAAAAAGAGAGTCAGAGGCATAGGAGGAGGGAGAGAGAGAGAGGGGGCGCAGGTGTCACTGTGACACAATCAGACTAGATTGCAGCACTTGAACTGGCACACCCACCATGAATGACTCCAATCAAGCAGGATTGTATCATCAGGGAGGCCTCTTCCGTCTGTCAGTCAGGCCCGGTGTTAGTTCCCAGGCTGTGATATCTATATTGCAAAAGCAGCTTTTAGATATACTGTTTTTTTACTCTTTGACAATGCAACGAATCATCGAAAAGGGAAGAGATCCCCATTACAGTGGCTATAATTATGAAAAAATGAGCATGTTGAGGGCTGATTTGGAGAAATCAGTTTTAATTTGGTCCATATTTTTTTAATCTCCCTTGAGATGCTCCACTCTCATTTATATTCTGTACTGAACTGTATTACTGAATGATGATTAATGATTTTGTATTTTTTCTCTTAATGAAATTAAATTTGACATTTTTGTGTCTTTCATTTCTTAAGTAATTGAGCTGATGTTTGAAAGGGCTTTATTTTCTCAGTAAATGCTAATACTTGATTCATTATCTTGCCTTACTGTGACGCACGTAGATCTTGGATATACTGTTCACAAGGGGCTTCCTTGAGCGTTGCTATGAGGGAGAAAGACTACAGTTCAAACATTTCTTCACCAAATATTCAAAATCTGCGACAAAACATGCTGGCCATCCTATCTACTTCTATCTTCGTCTGGCCCCTGCAGCTCCCGAAGTTGCTGACATGGTGCCATTATCTCCCTGTTCTCCCCGGTAACTAAAATCCACAGACAGCTCTCCATGTCAGCCAATCAGATAACAGATAGCCCCTGATTTCGAGTCGGTGCCGCATGCCTTTCATCCCGCTGCTAGAAAGCATTTTGCTAGACAGATAGGATCCCACGGAGTGTTTACTGTACGCAGCATCTGAGGAATGGGCATTACGAGGAAGGAGACGTGGAATGAAGACACAGAGGAATGATGTTGTGCTTGATTTTAGGGCTGAGGAAAGGAGTGAGGTATAGGGAGACGGATAGATAAAAGCAGGGAGGTTGGAGACAAATACAAATAAAGGATTGAGTGGGACTGAAGGAGGGAGGGATTATGGGAGGTAGGAGAAAGAAACCATCTTTCAGCTTTCATGTCAGCTATAGGGACATTAAAGGAATATGGGAATGAATGAGTTCGAGAAAGAGAGAGCGAATGTCAGCAAAGCGTTCCAGAGGCCGTGTCTTCCACAGTATCTGTCTTCCTGCCTGTACGTGTGCCTCCCAATCAGATATGTCTATCAGTCAGCGGTGTGTTCCACTGAAACACTGAGGCATCTCTTTTTGCATCCAGCAAATGAGATGCGGAGAGATTGAGGAAGAGAAGCAGGGAAAAAGGAAGATTGAGAAAGAAAAAAAAGCAGGGGTGGGGGGGGTGTGAGAGGAGGCAGCAGTGACGGGTGAGAGGGGGGGGGAGAGAGAGCAGAACCTGCATGCCTGATATATTTGGCATCTTAAATGAGGGTTTCGGCAACACCAGCATACTCACTCTTTGGACTATATTTCATTGCACCGCAGTCATGTTTCCCCAGCAACATTAGTGTCGTAATGAAACTCTCATCTGAGCCCAGACCGAGCCTCGGAGCAAATGAGTTTCCTCACCGCTACGATCTCTGGTCGTACCGCACATTTACAATGGACAGAGAATGGCTTTCCTGTTCAAATTAGCCTGCTTGGTCAGCTGTCAGTGTGAATTACGTTAACCATCACGCGCGATAAATGTTTTAGGTTTCTGCGGAAAGGGTGCAGACGTACTGACAACTTGCAGTTTAACGGTGTATATGGACGCATGCAACAGAGGCAGAGCAGTGCAGAACGTGCACTCGACAAACACGGCATATAATGAATATCTAGCTGACTGAATACGCCAACAACTGCTGGGTGGATTTCTGCAAAGCCAAAGACGAGGTGTATTTTGTATTTGGAGCCAATTACCAAACGTGAGCATGCTGACATGCTAAGCTACAATTGCGAGGATGCATTGTACCGCGATGGTAGCATTTAGCTCAAAGCGATACTGTGCGTAACTAGAGCCGCTAGCGTGGCTGTACACTCTCTCACAATAAGGTACTTCAAATCACCGTGCCATCTGTGAGCATTTGAATAGTGACGCACTTCTGTTGTGTCGGCGCTGCGCTCCAAACAATTTGAGATGAGATAAATGAAACTGCCGTGTTTGCTTTTTATTTAAGTGTGTTTACGTTCGTATTTGATGAATGTTGTTATACTGTCAGAAAAACTGGGGGACTAGGAATAAAAATGTCTACAACAGCTTCTGTTAAAGACCATAAAGACTGAAAATCGGCCATTTTCCCCCCTTGAATCCGGTGATTTCTGCCATCAGCCCCGAGTACATCACACTTTGTTCCTGCTGTGCGGTCATGCCGTCTCCCAGCAGATAGCTAAAGCCGACACATGCTTTGCCGGCCTGCATCGCTGCACAAGTGCTAACCAATAGTGACCCACTGACGCTTTGTATTTCTGTGTCACGGATGCCACCGCTGTGCATTGTATGCAGCTGACTAAGCCGCTTCAGTCCTCTCCATGCAATGCGGCAATTTGGCCACAACCCAGAGCCCCAGATTTGTCCTAAACCATTTCAGTTAGGACGACTGTGCCAAAAGCGGTTTAATACGGAGAGAAATAACTAGCTTGAGTAACAAACCCAATTTGTCACCAGGATCAAGCAGATGGGTAGCGTTTAGTGCGTCTGTGTGGCCGGTCCTGTTGTCTCTTTATGTACTTGTCTTGCTGTTTTGCACTCTTATCTGACATATTATGGTCGGTGGCCATCTGTTTGTTTGCTGTGAAAAGATGTATGATTTCTAGACAGCCTGCACCTCTGCGTCTTTCCTCTGCCGGCAGATTTATGGTTAGCTTGTATCTTCAGTGTGAGGTGTCTGAATGTGCGTCTTTAACAGAACTGCTCTTGTTTATCTGGTGAAAACATGATTCTCTTCGCCCCATCCTCCCTCTGAGCTCTAAAATCATGCACACTCACACATGCATGCATAAATGGATGGAGAGAGGTCTGCAGAAAAAAAAAAAGGATTGTCTATCTCTTCCTGGCTCTCAGGTTATTTTTAACCTGAATGCTTGTAAGCGATGTGTCTTCCTTTTTACGTACCTCTGTCCCTCAGTGACTTCTCTTTTCCTCTCTCTTCCTTTCGCATCTTTCTCCTTCTGTTCTCTCTCCACTCCCTCCCTCTTTCTATCCATCCATTCATCAGGGCTGTGCGCGAGTGAGGCTGGGCGAGAAGAGATGAAAGACCCCAGAGTGGGGATTTCGTCATTGACACAAATGTACAGTGCACGCAGGCACGCACGGTTCTCCTAATGTCGTGTGTGCACTGAAGTGAATGCACGTGTTTCAGTGTGCTTTTCTGACTTTCTGACTTGTGTTTTAAGTAATTCACATCTTCCAGCTGATTAAATTTGGGAAATTAAAGGATTCTTTGGAGTTGCTTAAATCGGAAGTATGTCTAAATGTAAAAGATGCGTCATTCATTAAATCCAGAAACCAAATGCTGTCATTGTGCGCGTGAACATTCAAGCCTTATAAATGAGCAGGGTGAGTCTGTTACCAAGAAACCGTGGCATTTTAGGTTTTACAAAGAATGTCTGCGCGTGCGGGTTGGTGGGTGGTTGCATGCATGTGACTGGATGTGAGTAAGAGCAGAAATAAGGGGTGAAATACTTTCACTGTTGAGAAAACTGTCTGCCGTTTTTCTGCGTCGTCATAAAGTGAAATAATAATACGTTTGTGGAAAAGGTTTCATCACCGTGCCCCAGGGCCCGGGGGGTTTTCCAGTGCAAAACCTAAAGATATTCAATCTACAATGATACAAAACAGAAGAAAGATGCAAATGTTCTATTTGAGACGCTGAAACAACAAGTTTGGCTTTTTTTTAAATGAATTAATTGAGTCATCCCTGATTAAATCGACTAATGGTTTTAACAACACTATAAATGATCCTTTTCTTTAGCTGAACTGCCATTTTACGAGTTGAAAGTACAAAGCTAATCGCTCCTGCAGCCACCAATAATGGACGAAAACCTAAAAGCTATTTTCCTTGTTACTGTTAACATTTAAATGCACCGCCACATTTAATTTGCTCCGTCAATGAGAAGATCCTCTCTGCTGCGTCTTGAAATTGTATTGAATTGTCGGTGGATTGAGCGCACGGCTGCCGAGTGGGGGCCGCGACGTCTCCACGCCGGAGCCCGGGTTGACTCTTGACATACAGCTTTGTGGGGGTGTTTAACATGGTGGTGAATGGGACGAGGATAAGCTGACAGGCAGAAAGAGCCCTCCTTTGATGGGATTAACACAGTGGCAGACAGGGACTAGTGCTTTAGATTGATTAAAGTGTAATCCTGGTGGATAATCATGCCTCCTGATGTGGCATGTGTGGCCAGCACCCTCATACAGCAACCCCCTGCATCCCTTGTCTCACGTCTTACAAACATAAACACAAACAAACAGCGCCCTGAGTCACATTAGCTCTCTCTGTGCCCTCTCCACCTCAGTCTTTCTTAAGTCTTTCCTTGGCTATCGCCTCTTAGAAAAGGTCAAGCGACGTGGAGAAGAGCTGACAAAGATGGGAAATGAACACTCAGGCTGTCGTGTCATCCGTCGCTCAATCCATCCAGCTCATTTTCATGAGTTATCGTCATTGAGAGATGATGCTACGACATGCTACACAAGCAATCAATTAGACTCTAATTAGATCACTTTGAAATTTCGTGCACAAAGTCGCAGAGACTGAATGAGAGACATTCTCTCATTAATTATTTAATTTTAATTATTTAGCAAAGCCAGCGTGGTTTCAGTGTGTAAATCGCTTCTGCAGCAGGTTTGGTTGTGTTCCCCAAGTTTAAGAGTTTGGCCCAAGTTTGGCTCATGACTACCGTGGCCTCGCATCTCTTTTCCACACTGTCGGACGTGGTGGAAAGATCAAGAAACGACGTCTGACGATGTCGACAGAGACATTAGCAGCAGCGTCTTTCTGAGGACTCAGTAACTATGGCACTGATTGCTGACAGTGCAGCGATGGTGGTGCTGAAGCTGTTATTAATATAATTAGTTTAGTCTGTTCACACTAAATTAATCAACAGTGACTTTGGTAATTAATCAGTTATTTTATTCATTCGTCAGCATTAAATGCCCAACAGTTGCTGGCAAATGTGATATTTCTGCTTTTTTATGAGCAGGTTTCGCAATTTTCTGCAGTTTCATAGATTTAATAATAAATTGATTGGCATAAAAATAATTCAACCAGGAAGGACAACAAACAGCAGCAGTTGTAGTATGCCTCGGTCTGAGGTATCTGAGGAATCGCCTGCATGCGTTGCAGGAGGGTGGTATACGTTGGGCTCCGTGTGCAGATTTTCCGTGCTTTGTTCCCGGATGTGTGATTCATGGGAACATTGGAAATGAGGGGCACTGACAGTACGGAGCTGAGGTCAGCTCTCGGTAGTTACTCAGGCATTATCGTGATGGGAGGAGAAAAACCCCCTGTGAGCTCTGTAAAGTCTCCGTGTGATAGCCTGGAGTATGGGAACTGGCCTGTGGCCCCAAAGAGGAAGAAAGCTATTTACTTTAGATTCACATAACACATCCACGGTTTGGATAAATTCAGCCGTAATGCATTCGTCATGTTCTGATGGAGATTAAAATGTGATTACAGTGGGCTTTGTGGTGACTGTGTGGTTTAGCTGTGGGCATGGGAACGCAGTTAGCGGCCTATAACATAAGATCTCGGCCTTTTTATTCGTACTCTCCAAGCTGTTTACGCCGGCATTCACACTGGAGGCTGTATGAGAAAGAGGCAACAGATGAAATTGTAACAAAGTGGATAGTGAGAGCAGAACAAAGTGAGGATAGCGGCAATTAGGAGAGGAAAATCTCCAGCTTCACACAACAACAGTTCGGCATCGTAATGTCTCTCCCCTTATTCTTTATCTCGCCGGCACAAGCTGCGCATTTCTCTCCCCTCGCTCCTTTTGCTCAAGGATTTCATAATAGCAACTCAAGTGGCGACATCTCATCCTGGCGGACAAAGCAAGGCACGGGAAAGGAAATCAGCATAGAGCCAAGATACGAGATGATGACGCCTGCTGGTATGCGTCGGGATGAAGCGTCGGGGATGTGGTTGACCCTGATTCTGCTGCTATTCTAGGAGGGACAGAAAAGCTCTCTTTGGGCCGTACTTTGCATGGTAGCATATGGAGCCCTGTCACCATGTGTGCTGGTGACATTATGTACCCATATGTTATAAGCTTGATGAACGCAGGAAGATGAAGTCGGCCCGTGAGGCTCTGGCTGCCTGTTCACTCTCTTTTTGGATCATTTGCTGAATTTGTCCTTATTTGTTACATTCGTTCAACCTTTTTTTTACATAATTTAAGTTTTTCCCTCCTTCGATCTTTTCTACAAATCATTTACTGAATCTCTCAGCGACTCTGGCCTCGCGCGCAGACAGAGCTCATCTTAAACCATCTGTACGGTATGTCTCTGGCCATCTGCTCTCTCAACCTTATGACAGTGGTCTAAATGTTGCTCGGCGCTTTCGACGGCGAGCCGAGCAGATTAAACTTTTTGACTTTGTTTTTTTTTTTTTTCCCCCTCGCATCACTCACAGTGTGTGGTGGTATGAGGCTGTAAAGTAACAGATGGTTTTCTCACATCAGCAGGATGAAACGAGGGAGATGGTTTGATTTGAAGGGCACTTCTCTCAAGGTGGTTTTCTGATAAACATACAGCGCAGCTTTTTATTGGCATGCCAACCCACTGCCGGCGCTATAATCACCTCAAACAACATGAGTGGGCGTGGGTGGATGGACACACGGATTGATGGATGTGTCTGCACCCTGTTATTGTCCAGATTAGGCTGATTTTTGAACACTGCAGCATTTCGTGGTCTGTGTCCTACAGAACGGCTTCGACGTATATGAACGGATGCTCATCTTACTCTTTTGTCTGCCATAGCCAAACTTATTTATGAGCAGTTCTGCATCATTGACGTGGGTGAACATGCTATTTTACTCTCTTTCTGAGGTCTTGATTTCACAGTGAGGTCGCCACATTTGGTACTTTAACCTGTGCTCGTCAACCACACTGTACCCAGGGATGTAGAAGAAGTGTGTGGGGTGGAGGGGGTAACCTTCACTTTATTTCACCGTTGTCCTTCAGCTTCCTGTTTTGGTCTGGATTAAATAAAAAGATGAAATGTCTTAATTAGTAACCTTAAGGAAACAGATGCAGGAAGGTGGATTTGTGGACTGTGGATGAAGCCAGGCTAGCTGCTCGCTGTTTCCCTCTGCTTTCAGTCTTTATGCTAAACTAAGCAAGCTTAGTTCTGTACCAAGTAAGTAAGCATCCCCTCCTGAAATGTTGAACTTGTTGAATTCCTTTAAGACCGTAGGGCGCTCGTCCTTCAGTCCTTCACTCTGAGTAATTTCTTGTCACGACTCTCAAACTTTCTGAGATGTAAGTCAAATACCTTTGGGATTTTTTTTTTCATGGTTGCACAAAATAATTAGAAGCCATCACTCAGGGCTACGTGGAGCTGTGATGAGCTCTTATCATTGTTTGACATTTTATAAGCTAAATGGTTAATCTATTAAGCCCATGCTGTGCAGCTTGATTAAAACTGGTTTAATGTAGTAGACACGGGATATGTAAAGTCTTCACCTTTTTTATTTATTTAACTGCGTCGTCCCGTTCCCCCTTATGTTTTGAGATTCGGTCTCCAACGTCGCCTTCTCTTATTCTCTTCATCTTGACAAGTGTGAAGGTCCAGAAAAGGCACTCAGCCCTCCCCGCCGCAGGAAGCAACCTTACTTTTACCAGCTTGCAAAGCTGCAATTTTGAAAGTGACTTCTACAACTCTGACAGGTTGACAGCCAATCCATGTATTTCCCAGGTTAGTAGCCCAGTGCAAACAGGGGAACAAGAGAAGGAACAGCATGAAGATGTCATGGTGTTGTGGCCACGGTGGTGAGAGAGAGGAGCAGGAGGCGAAAGGGAGCCCAGGCAGAAAGCAGAGACAGGTTAGAGAAAAGGCCAAGTGTGCACTCACTCCAGGAGCTAAAATAGGACAGTCAGGAAACAAGCATGGCTTTATTCCATCCGCTGAAGAGAGAGATACAGCCGTGGTCCTTTGAAGAGAGGGGGAATCCCAGAGAGGTGCCCAACTCCCAGAATTCCTCAATCTGCCAGTTTCCTGTTTGCGATTCCTGAATGTTATGATCGTGACCTTACAGGACACCGTTTGACAAACAGAAAGCCATTCAGGGTACACCTCTGTGGGTATATCTCAGCAGGACAGAAGTAGCTGTGGAAAGAAGTAAAGCTCTGTCCTCCCTCAACAAATACCACTAAGTTCCTCCCGAGCTGGGAACTGAAATCCCAGCAGCACCAGTAAAGCTGCCCATTGATCAAACACTGTGGTTTTACTGGGCACCCGTCCACCGCGGCGTGACCAAAAAGCAAACATGTGAAGCCAAACCGTTCCCTGCACCATGCACTTACATAGATTTCCTTCATTTTCATGTTTTCTCCTGCACTATCGGACACCGAAAGTCACATTAAATCCGTGCTGGAATGGCTGAAATCATCATCGGTGAGGTGTAAAGTTGTTTTTTTTCCCCTCATCTGAAAAATCCTAATCTTTGGTAATGCAAAATATCTCAGTGCAAATGACATTCAAAGCAGGCAGCACATGCATGAACAAACGCTCCGAGCCAGCACAGAGGGTTGCCTCGGCGCAGCCAAGTTTTCACAGACCATAGCCTGTTCTTTTCCCATTTGCGCGCCTTCTGCAACTGCCTCTTTTTGGAAAGCAATACGACTTCATCAGTTGTCTCCTTGGCTGCCGGGACTATAATTTAAATTGTAAAAATTGCCTTTTCCTTGCGCACGTAGGAGCTAAGTTTTAAGTTCAGGTTGTCGCAGCCAAAGCAGGTGCGTTTAGTCTCTGTCTGTTACCCTCTACATGCTGGCACTGGCAAGTACACCGGGGATCAGCGAAATGTGTTATGCATCCAACCTTAATTTGTAACCCGTCTTTTTATTAGCTCTATATTTACTTCAGTGCGAGGATATCAAATTATGAAATGTTCTTGCTCACATCCAATTTCCCACTCCTTTCATCTACATCTTTTATAAACATCTGAACTGCCTCAAAGCTGTGCATCTGCCTCTAGTCAGCCAGCCAGCCTTTTGTTTTAAAGTCCTCTCTGCTCCCCCTAACAAAGTCTGTGTTTTTAAATGAGCTCCCTTCAGGGCCAAACCATATTGTGTTTTCTTCCATTTGGGTTTTCTCGCCGTCATTGTGTGCGCGAATGTGCAGTTGACTGACCCAGAGCCTGTGTCCCGACTTGACTGTGGCCCTCTTCAACAGAGTCTTATGAAACCCATTTTGGTGATCTCTTTTGTATGAAGTCATAGCGGCCGAATGTGGAGGCCAAAGCTGAAGGGCCTGGAGCTGCAGTTCCCCTGATGGCCTCTAGATGCTTGCTCCAAGGAAACTTTAACTGTACTTGAAGTGAAGAGGAAACCTTATACTGCAGACAACTGACAAGATGACAGTTGGCAGCAAATCCAAACTATGAAGGACGCCAAGAGGGTCTACCTTTATTTGTTCATCAGCACTGCAGGATTCCTACTTAGGAATCAGTAACGGAAAGACATGAATCTTTATCTGAACCGAGGAGATGAAGGAGGAGTCGCGAGTCAACTGTGCTCCCTCTGCTGTTAGATTTGCCCAGAAACCAAAATGTTGCAAGTTGTTTATTTTTAGTTGCAATTAAAGCAAAACCAGTCATTTGGTTTCAGATGGTAGTCTGTAATAATCTCATAAAGCCAAGCAGAGGCTCGCTCCCCGTGTGTCTGCACGTGCATGCGTGTCTTTTACCATGCGAAACAATGTGTGTTTGTGCGACAGAGACACAAAAAGGTGTGGTTGTGTCACTTTTGAATCTTCCCCCCTTTGTCCCGCAGTGAGCCTAAATACACGCATCTCATCTCACCAGAGAGCAGTTCAGACCTATTTCAAGAAGCTTGTAATTTGGGAAGCTTTGGAAACAAAATGATGCTGGGGGAGCAGTCTTTTCACTCTGTCTGTCTGCTTTCTCTCTGTCTGTGGTTTAGATCGGCTGATACGGATATCTGCGCACTTGAGGTGAAGGAGGAGGGACTGGAGGATGTAGACCTCAGTGCTTTCCTTCAGACGGAGAAAGAAGTAGGGTATGAGGAACACTAAGATTTATTAAAGTCGTTAAGCTGCAGAGTAGCAGTGTAAGCCATATTTTAGCTATTAATATGGCCTTAAAAAAAGGACACATTAAAAACTGCAATATTTTTCACGACCTTCAAAGCATGTGCAGCGTTGCATCCCCAGTTCGTCATCTGCGACCATTTCTCTGTTGATCTTTAACCTTTGCTCTTGCGCTCCGTGCCTGAAATGAATTCTCTACTTTGTGTGTGATCCAGGTGGTTCATGTGTGTGCTGTGTGAGTACAGTGTGTGCTCTTTGGCATGTTTGTGTTCCAACAGTACTGAGCTATATTTATCCTGATAGTAACACAGATAATGAGACATTGCAGGCCTTCCCACCGCTCCCTTTCAACTTTCAGTGTTTCTATCCAATCTCTATTAGCATCATAATTGTAATCTTATTTCAGCTAAATCATCTGATAATGGTAGGGACACATTGTTTTATCGCTCTCTGTATCTACAAGTTATTCATATTAATAATTTAGAGCAAGCTGTTTTTCACTTGGCTACTTTAGCTATGTGTTAGCAACGGCAGGTTAGCACACCTCAATAAAGGCTGAATGCAGAGTCTTAGAGGAAATATTTGTCAAACTGTATGATTGGTATTGGACAACAAATCAGAAAAAGGGAATGTCTAGTGAAAGAAGAAGAGACAAATTAACAGTTAACCCAATGGTCATGTTGTATTAGCAACATATTAGCTTCGGAAAGCTAGTATAATGGCTAGCTTGGTTAGCTTTAAACCAAAGTCTACCACATCGACAATTATAAAATAAAAGAGCTGCAGGGTTCACACGGACTAACAAGCATGGACGTCTGGGCAGTAGATGTAACACTGTCGGTTAAAGTGTGTCAGTAGTGGTTGCTACTAGCAACACGGTGTTGCTAACTGTAACCAGCTGCTGGCGGCACAATATGAACATATGAACTGTTTTGTCAGATGCATAACAGTGCGGCACATGTTACTCTGTCCCCTCAGATGCAAAATTTCCATATTCATGTTGTTATTGTTGTTATTATAATGCCACTCATGCACTTTACAGACTTGTTTTTCCAAAGCGCCACTTTTAATTTGATGCTGACATGACTGATGACTGAAATCCTTAATGTTGCTCTGTACAAAGCAACAGAATATCCTCATGGGTTCATCGTCAGGGTACCAATGTGTGTGTGTGTGTGTGTGTGTGTGAAAGACTAATAGTCACATGACCACTGCAGTGAATAATTAAGCAGGAATCCCATCATCAGCAGAAATTATGTCTATCCTGCATCCTCTGAGAATATATATTTGTGTGACGATAGTGTGTGTGCATGTGTGCGTGTGTGAATGAGGAACAGGGGGATAGAGAACACAGGTGACCTTGGCCACCCTCCCCACCCCCCGAGCCTGTCTTATTTCTCCTTCAAGAAGAAAGAAGGAGGCGGTAAGAAGAGGAGTGGGAGACGGATTTCATTTGATATCTCCCCCCTGCTCAGGGAATACACCCTCTTTCCTCTCTCAGCCCGGCTATCTGTTTGTCTTCCTCTTTGGTTTACAGCAGAATAAAAGCTGCCCTTGGAATTAATGACTCGGGGTCTTCGTCTCCATTAACGTGGAATTCACACATGATCTGCTCAGGGATCATGGATGGATTTTATGGGACTTACTGTCTGACCTCCATGAAACCTTAAATTAGAATCAAGCTCAGATTAGTGCACTAACTGCCTTGTGTAGCCCGTGTAGCTTCCTTTTTAAGACAAAATAAAACACCACAAGACCTATTTCAAGGAGACTTTCGACATCTTCCAACTTCTTGATACTAATACCGTGGTGCCGTTTGTCTGAACGTCTACCAGCGGTCTCATTTGGTGGTGTTAAGGAAACACGGATCAATATTTTCCCCTTCTCTTCTTCTTGTAGCTGTGACCAGGAGATAAATTGGCCAGAAGCTAAGCCAGCTTGAACACAAATAAATTGGGCCCCTCAGTGGTACATCTGCACCGTGTGCTCGTAATGCTCCGCGGCTCTGTACTTTCAGATGAGTCAGAAAAGACCCAAACAATAATTATAAGATAAAGTGAGCGCTGTGAACGGTTTAACCGCCAGCCTGTGGAAGGATAGAAAGAAAGGCAGCGGGCACAGGGCGGTGGGTTTTAACAGGACAAAAGAAGAGATGAGGAGTCATGATAAAAATAAGAGATCAGGGAGAGGAGAGAGAGAGCAGGAGGCACAGAGGGAGACAGTCAGACAGAGAGAAGACAATAGCATTGGACTGCAGTGTAAGTGAGCTGACAGAGCCTGCAAGCTGTGCATCAGAAGAGATGCATCTTGTCTTCTGTTTGTCCGTTGACAGGTTTTTCTGGTATCTGGCTGTTTTGTCCCTTTCTTCGCTTTCATTTTCAGTCAGCACCACAAATTAGCTCAACAAGCACCACCTGTGCCACCGAGCGTGACCCCGTTTAAAGGCCCCGCGGAGCTGCTCAGGTGTTTTCATTTATTCCGGCTGATTAGACCTCCGCTCAGGTTGAGACCGGGAAGAGCGCGGCTGTTGAGGTCAGCTTGCTCATTTGCTTAATAAAAAGGACGGGGGCGTGAAAGGCGCGGCCCGGAGAAGAGACGGGATTGAGACAATAAAGGAGGGACGTCATTATAGACCGAGAAGTTTGATCATGAAAAGCAGTCGAGAGGTGGGTCGCTGAAATCCGGAGAGCTGAGGTGACGTTTACGCGGCTGAGGATTGGGGTTTTAATTCAACACTATATTTAATGGGAGGAAAAGTGTTGCAAATCTTTTGTCGGCGGTGTAATACTCCACGAGGTGCTGAAACACATTATCGTGCGCTGTAGTAAATAAAATTCAGTGAGGGAGACGCTAAGAGATACAGTACGTGCAGCAGAGCAGGGATAGAGCGTAAAAGCATTATTGAATATAGGTCAAGGATCCAGGGAGAAGGGGGGGGGGTGATGGGTTATATTACAGAGACAGGATTAGACAGGATTATTTTTTATTTTTCTATTTTTATAACCAATTGGTATTCAGGTGATTTAATGTCGTGAATGCTCCACGTACGATACAGTAGGTGGCAGTGCAGATCATTTACACTGATTTTGCAAACTACTAATTTTACAGAAAGTGGAAGGTGTGGTCTAAATTTCATTTCTATGAAGACTGGGGTTGCACATATTTGCCTCATAACACAAATTGAACCTATCGGGCTCTTCAGTGTTTGACACAGGTTTTGTCGGGATGCACGCCTTCGCTCTGTTTGTCTGGTTAAACCAAACTCTGCTTCATCGTACCCAAACCGTACAAACCAGACCGAGAACACCTCCTCTGACGGGCCTCCCAAAGAAACCTGAATCCGATCTAACTACTGAGCATCCTCAAGTCAGAGCAAAATGGCTCCAGTAGCCAGGTTTGCAAATTTAACATGTGCCAACCACCAGCAGGGGAAATTAGGTTCGGCTCTGGACTAGAGCAAAACATCTTATATTCTTCTCTCTATGCCTACATTACAGATCGGCGCTGTTTGGCTGTGAAGAGTTCAGGGGCGATGACAGAGATTAATGGCGGTAAACACGCCGTACACAACCTGACCCGTGCTGTATGCCGTCCCGTCCGCTTTGAGCCAACGCCGCGCCAGTAAATTTTGCTCTGACTGCGCCGTAATAAAAATGACAAAGGTGTAATTTTTCCAACCCGGCGCAGCAAAAGCAAACACTTGGGTGAAGCTGTCAGTCAGTTGAAAGTCTGTAAACACCCGTGCAGCCCTCAGAGGAGGTTGAATCAAGGAAAATGAGTGAAAACACCTGTGTGGGTGCAACATGGCTGTGTTTAATATAATACTGTAGATATCTTTTTTTCCCAGGTGGAGCATTTTATGCAGCTCCTGAATAGGTAACTCCAGTATGTGAGATGCTTTTCCTGAAGAGATGGCACCACACATTTCATCGAGCAGTCTGACAAATATTATTAATCTTATTTACTTTATTATTAATAAAGTTTTAATTTCCAAGTTTAGAAATTCCAAAGTTATAAGTCAAGACAAAATCTGACTTAATTAGCAATTAGCATAATCTCCAAAGAGCCAGGTTGAGTTGAAACAGAGGGAGGGCTTAGAGTTAAGCTGCTCAAGTTACGGTTGTCGGAGGTCACTTATGCCTCATCAAAATGGCACATAGAACAGTTTGATGCTGTTTTTTGACTGGTTGAAAAATAACTTCAGTGTCATGTGAGACCTCCTGTTAAACAGTCAGGGACAGCCCGTCTGACTGACACCTCTGAAAAGTTGTTTATTGAACCGAAAACGGCGGCGCCCTCGTATTAAATCTGTCTCGCAAAGGCACAACTTTGGATTTGGTGTTATGGCAGCTTCTTATAAACCCTGGTTGATAGTTTCAATTTCTGTGTTTCAAGAACCCCATCAATCACCGCGAATTGAACCCTGTCTCCGTTCTTGTAATTTGTAAATCATTCTGGCGCTGGCTCGGTGTTTAATAGTTGTTTTTCCAGGCCCTCGCTCATATCTGCCCCTCAGGCTGTTTTCCACGGCGAGGGGGTGTAGTTACACATCTGCTGTCCTTCCATCATCACCTTTTGTCCTAAACCCGTGCACCCATATGCCAGAGGATACAAGCTGCAGCAAATGACTGAATGTACCTATGTTATTCTATAAATCACAAAGAAAATAAGCGTTTAGCCTCCCCAGCAAGCCTAAAAGTTGCCAATTGAAAACAGAGGTTGTAAGTACAAGGTGCAGCTAATGCAGCTACAACCCTCTGACCAACACTTTCTTAATCTCAGTGGTGCAAGATGCAAAAATGATGGATTACGCCACAGTCGCCACCATGTGGAAAATCAATTTCCCCCCCAGAAAACGTTTCTCTTACATACATTATCACATTTCACGCTACGTGACACGGACCGAGATGTTTTATTTTCAGATTTTTTTCGATTTTGCTCACGGCAAAGCAGAAACGGGCAGATGATTTAAAAAAAAAAGTGGGAGTTGGTTAACGAGGTGAGGAAAAATAGTACTTCAAAGCCGCAGCCGGGTGGTACAGAGTCGGGAAAGAGTTTGCACCCAAACAGGAGTGGGAGAAAAGTGGAGTGGAGTAAAACTTGTTTACACTTACACTACGCACGGAGGGAGGGTTTCTACCTGCTTGTTAAATTACAGTGATATTCTGAGAAATATATCCCAGGGGAGATGCGTGATTTATTCCCTAAATTCACTCAGTTCAAAAGAAAACGACTGTGGAAGGTCCCCCGTTCAGTCGGCGTGTGAAAGTCTCGAAATTCGAGCAATTATCAAAACAAGCCAGAATTAGATCCGTGCTGCTTACAAACAAAATGTCAGAAACGGATTTAGAAAATGAGTCAGTAACAGAAAATAAATTGGCCCAAAATGAGAATAAAAATTGGCCGAGAGTCTCCGTGGAGTCGCGATGGATACGCGCCAAAATGCACAAATAACCTCGTTTGCGCCTGCCTACGTGATGATGAATATAATCTGTTTTGCAGGTGTGGTTAGGAACATGTGTACTTTACTTAAAAAAAGATTAAATGCAAAGAATACTTTTGCTTTAAATCACATTGTTTTTGGATGATCCTGGACAGACTTTAATGTTTCATGTAAGTGACCAGAGCTGGTCAGCAAACCCAACGGAGTTGTTCCAAGTTTATGTGCCTCTGACTCACCGTCGGTCATAATTTTTACCACCCTAAAACGATCAGGGGGCCTTTTTTACGAACAAAGCTGGAGCAATTACAACTGGCGTCTGTCATACGCGCCCATAATATGGTTTAATTATCCCGCCTACGCCTACTCCTCTGTTCCTATGTCGGGGAACATTTAGCATATGATTGAAACAGATTTTTCAAAATGGAAATGAAAAAGATTGCCGGCTGGAACCAGCAGCTCCTTCCAGCTCACGCCTCGATATGCTTGTCTGCGTTTTCATTCTGCTGCAACGACTCAATAAGTAATCGTGTTCATCTACTAAAAACATATATACAATGATATCAGTGGACGGCATTCTCTCCTATCGCCCATCACAGCGTAAGAGCAAACATTTAAGATGGCATAGAACTGCATGCCGCTAGCTGTAAGACGTGTGTGGCGACGGTCAGCGTGCTTCTAGCCCTCAGTATTTATGTAAGGGGATACGTGTGCATTATCGAGCACACTTGGCAAAGACAGCCGGGCATGTTCACGGCCACACAAAGCCGTAGTTTCAGACCCTGGTCCCCGCTGTGAGATGTTTGCTTTGGCAACAGAAAAGTGGGAGTTTCCCCACGTAAATGCACAGGGGTCTCTACATCAACACTGTAAAGTCCCTTTCTACCTTATCCCCCCTCTCTCTCTGTGACTTTATGAAGCGATAAAGCCGTCGGTCTGTTCTCTTGTAGGAATAACATGTTATTTACTTATTCCCAGCTCAGCCCATGGTTACTGCAGAGATAGATGGCTTCTATTAGGCAGTGAGAGACAGAATGAGGTGAGTTGAACAGGGGTTTAGCTGCACAGAAGACATATTGTTTTGATGGATTTGGGGTTGATGTGATTTTGGGATTCAGCTGTAGTGATAAGGGGGATGGGGAGGTTGAACCGATGTTCCACCGAGGATGTCCCAGATCCTCAACATCTGTGAGTGTGTGTGTGTGTGTGTTCCTCTCATTCGTGCATGTGCTATATGCACTCAAGCTGCAGTAAATGTGGGTTACATGTGCTATTTGTGTGTCCCCCTGTTTGTGTGTGTGGAAAAACTGTATCCACCCACTCATATTCAGCCGCTGACAGACAGACAGACAGATGGACGCGCAGCAGTCGCAGCCTCGCTCCAGTCTCCGGAGCAAACAAACTACAGTGTTGTCGACGGGAAAACCGAGTGGCTACATTTTGCAGCAGGGCTGAGCGAGGGCTTCGCAGGACCCACTGAAAATGCTTACGGCGCAAGATCAAAAGCGCTTAAAAAAAAAAAAAAAAGAAACTTTGGTTAATTAAAACGATTGCATGGACGTGATCAGAAAGACAAAATGCGCAGGGAAGCAGCACTGCCCTCGCATAAATGAATGGAAATTGTGTTCAAAAGCCTCCTTGAAATCCTCTGGAAAACACAAA
This sequence comes from Datnioides undecimradiatus, assembly GCA_008933995.1. NCBI lineage: Eukaryota > Metazoa > Chordata > Actinopteri > Lobotiformes > Datnioididae > Datnioides > Datnioides undecimradiatus. The sequence continues at coordinate 19,441,400 of WARS01000029.1, forward strand.
ATAGACCACGCTGACACCCCAGCTAATGATTTATCTCGGCTGGCAGCAAGAGCGGTGGAAAATTAAAAGCCCCGTTGTCAAAACGAGTCCAGGCCGTGTACTACAGGCATGTCCAATAATCAGCATCCCCTCATCCCCATCTTGTCCCCCTCCCGTCCTCTCATCTCCTCTCTCCACTTTGATTAATTTCACTTCACTTCAGCCCTCCACCCACCTTTTCTCTTTTCTCAAAATGTCCCAATTGTTTGCCTGCTCATGTCTCCCATCGCCCTCCTCTCTCACTCTGATTAAAAGCAGGGTCATATCGGAAAGTGGCGTGGCGAAGTTCAGCCGCGCATCTTTGCGAAATCGGCAGTGCTAAAAGCTCGGCGATGTCGGGATTTGATTTGTAACTGCACCAGTCCTTTGTTTGCCAAGTAGTAGGTATGGCTGCTGACTCTCTAATGTCTGAACACAGTCATCGCTTGACACCAGTAGCTAGCAGGCTAACCACTGTCAAGCTGGGAGTTGCGGTAGCATCACGGTGGTGCCTCCCGCTGTTTTCTCTGCCCTGTGGTTTTACTCCCTGTCTGTTCGCAGATTTGTACACGCTTTCATTCAGCATTAGCGTACCGTCGGGGTAAAAGAATCAGACCAAGCTAGCAAGTGTGTTAGCTTCAAAAGCCTCATTCATATACTCAACATCTGTCTCTTAACTGTTTCAAACCATTTTCATTTTGAGGAGCAGTTGTGCCATGTTACCCCTCTTTACAGCTTTTTCAACCCTTCATAGTTCATCCGATCTTCATCATTACCTTCTTACAGTTTTTATTTGACACTGGCACTTGTCAAATGTAAAGAGCGGCTGATCAGCTTCCTCGTTGCCGCATCTTTCGTCGTGCACCCGGCAAGCCTCGTTCCGCACGCCTGTCCAGTGTCCCTCTGTCGCTCTCTGTGCAGCCCCTCCGCCTGCAGCGCTCTGCTGTATTTAGTGTGCTTCCCGGCGTGGCGAGACAGATAATGGAAAAAGAGAGGAAAAGCACAGAAAGAAACACAGGTGGAGAGAGAGAGAGTAAATGGAAGAGTTCAGGCCTTGCCTCTTATATCGGAGCCCTAGGCAGCTGTTGCTCTACAATGCCAATAAACAAACCTCTCCCCTTTGGTTGCACTTCATCTTCCAGATTGGTTTGACACTCCGGCTTTTTAAGATGGGGAACCATGGAGAGTGTCAGGAAAGATAAGACAGCGGGTGCGACACACGAAAAGGGCTGTGAGCCAAACTTGAACCCTTGATTTCACAAGTACACGGTAGACGCTCAGCTAGCTGAGTCACCAGTGCTGCCTTCTTTTACATGCCCTTCTTTTCTCTTGATTTTCCACCTTTCCTGAAAATTTCTCCTCTCTTCTCTCTTTGCCTCTCTCCTCTCCATGCGAAAATAAAAAAAATAAATAAAAAAACACTGAGTAGCATTAAAAAGCCCGAGTCCACATTGTTTTTGTTTGCACATAACTGGATCCAGACCACAATTTCCCACAAAAGACAGTTTATTTACCCAAAGAAATTATTCCCATTGTTATCAGCAATTATGCAAATCCCCAAAGCCATTCTCAACATGTGGCCCCGGTTTTTAAAAATTCAAGCATTTTGTTTGAATTACAACGATTTATGTACATGCTATCTTGCGATTTTCCCTTTTTAACTCAAAGGAAAACATTACACTCACACAAAGGACTCCCTTAGGGCAGATAAAGATGGCTCTGCTCTGTGTGAGCAATACTCAGTGGTAGTAGGAGTATTGCAGGCTGTGAGATGAGTATATATTGTATAAAATCATGTTTTTCTCTATAATCCTCAAGCCTTTTCACTCTATGATTAAGGCTCCTGTCTGGTGGCCTTTCCTTGGTAATCATATAATTTTGTTGTCAAATTGTGTCACATTACTCTTACAGCACGAAGACCAGCTGAATAGGTTTAACCCCTTCGGCGTCAACACACCTCTGACCCTGAGCGCATCTCTCCCCTGCCCCGTTTTCACTTATGTAAGGAGAGGTTCCTGAGAAACGTTCAGACAAGGTCGCGACCCCATGCAGCTTCCCGTCAGACTCAACAAATTGCCTGTGCTCAAAGAGCCGAGGAAGCCTCGTGGTTAAAGCGCTGCTGTTTTCTGCTTTTACAGTGTGGCGCAGAGTGAGCTCAGATGTGCCCGGAGATAGCTGGACAAATGTAAAGGAAATCAGTGGGAAGCATGATGTCATTTACCTTCCCATTTGTGCTCAATCCAGCGGTTTTGTGCTTGTTGCGCCTGTTTCGTGATTTGAAAGTGAATTTCCTGTGTCTAACTTTAGCTTAAAATAACCAGACTAGAGTGTTTTTTCTGCTTGATTTTAAAAAATGAATATCAAACTTCAAATTAATCATCAAAAATTACTCTGTTCATCAAAATTATCTTAATCATCATCCACTAATGCCTTAAATCAGCCCCACCCACCGATCAACTGCACTGTCCAAAATGGCCTAATACAACCACAGATATGATAGGAATGGCTAACATGGCTTTACATTGGTTAAACTCGTCATGGCAACATGTTATAAGGGCTAAAAACATCTGAATAAAACATATTGAAATCACTTTTTCTCAATATCGTGTTTAAACCAAAGGGCCATATCTACTTTTTTGAGCTCTTAACACTACCGCCAATCATTTTCCAAAGCATGCATCTTAAGATTGATGCCCCTTTTGCTCAAGACCTATTGGTTCCTGTGGACCTTGTTGTGTGATGAAAGTCACTGTGGATTAGTAAATCATGCCGGTCAACACGCGATCAGCTGTGTCGTTTTCTGTCTGAGTTATACCATCGTAGTCTGCAGCAGGACCGTTTTGATCTGCACTGCGGGGCCACTGGTTTCCCATTGTTGCCTGTATATCATTGCATTTGTTTACATGCAGCTTACAACTCTCCCCATATAGACTGGAGGCTGTGATACACTTCCCGTCTTCCTTGGACATTGTTTAAGGTTCAGAGGCTTCGGGGCTGATTCACTGGCAGGAATAAACACGGCCAGATATGCCAACAAAGGGAGAAACACGAGATGCACTGTGCTTCTGCAAAGACAGTGAAACATAGATAAAATTACAGACCCATAAACACTGCCTCTCCGCTTTGCTCCTTTGCCTCAGTGCTCTCTAGCTGCGGTTTCTTGGCTGTAGTGATTATTAGTGATATTAGAGCTCAGCCTGTAGTCTGTGTAGTCTCTCGCCCCCACAGGTCAGCAGAGTTCAGCCCTACAGGAAGAGGCTGTCTGTGGGAGAGGGCAGACCAAAGCTACAATCAGGTTATTGCTTAGCCGTGCTTCACCCACACTGCAGTGATAAAACTCTCTCTTTCTGCTTCTTTTCCTTTATCTCTGTCCTACTTCAGATCCTTTTTTCCAGGTCCTCTCATTCTCTTTTTCTAATTTTTCAAGTTGGTCTGATCACCACCTTTAGAAGAATTCAAATTAATATACAATTGAGTCACGCTGGGTGATGCATGGGAGGAGGGGAGGCAGGCAATAAGAAACTGAAGTTCCACTCGAGCCATCAGCAGTAATGCGCTTCCTCCAAAATCAATGACAGTTGATCATATTGTATTTAAGCTTCGGATGCATTGCTTCACACCCGATAGGAACGTGCAAACTCAAAAATTGCCCGGATTAAATATCTGACAGCCGTTGCACATTTTCATCTCCATCTTGTGTCCTGAACCAACAAGAAATAAAATCGATTTGGCCGTTTTATGGCTTATTGACTCGAATAAAAAAAAAAAAAAAAAAAAAAAAAAGTCATAAAATGAATGGAAATCCGCGTAAGCCATCACGGTCACTTAAAGACAAGGCTGCTGTGCTTTCAGGGTAACAAACCTCATTCAGGAAGCAAATTCATTCAAGCGTCTGGCTGCAGTTTGCTACTGTGCTGCAGTTCCTTTCGAGCCCGGCTCTTGTTTACATTTTGCACACAACCGGAAAAGCACCAAAGCTGTTGTTATGCGCACTGTTAACTATGGTACAGATGCATTTCCCCTCTGCTCCTCTTTCGAAAAACAAACCGCCCTGTTGCAGCGAGAATGACACATTTGTCATGTTTAGTGGAATCTGTGGGTTATAGTGACTCCTCTGGAGCTCCGACGAGAGGCTGAAACGACAGGACGAACCAGGGAAATGTGACGTTATGGAATACAAAGTAAAGCATCTGGGCAAGTCGGAATACATAAGGAGCAAGAGAGGCACACAGAGGCGGGGATGTAGCTGAAACTAGAATCGTGTCTCTCTGTCTTTACTGTTTTCTGTGCTCTGTTGTTCATGCAAGCGACTTTGTCTTGTGAGCCAGTGAGGAGGTCTTTGCTCTCTGTCTCTGTTTGGCCTCCCTGTCACATGTGTACCTACGTATAGAGTCAAAAACGAGAAGGAGAATGAGACGTGCTGTGTTTTCAGAGGAAAAGGGTAGCGCATTTCAGTTTTTGTGCACTTCAGCGATGCATTTTCTCACTACCGTATGTCAAACTGGCAAGCGAACACACGAGAAAAGGCTGTAGGTTATAGATTTAAATCAGCTGTCTTCTATCTTCTCGCCTGTTTTCTCTCTCTTGCGTGCCACCGCGTCCCTGTCTCTCTTTTTGTTTCTCATGCACGCGCACTTGCACACGCAGCACTCACCACAGTTCAGGTCATTTCAGCTTGAGCAATGAGGTGTGCACCGTGGTCAGTTCAGTGGGCGTCCTATTCAGCATATAAACAGTCTTTTCCCTGCCTGAAGGCCTTATCAACAACTGGCCTTCCTCAGGATGTCTGCCAGAACTGGTCCAGCCACACACACACACACACACACACACACACACACACACACGCTCACAAAATATATATGCACACAGAAGTGATCTCAGTGGAAAATCCTGGTCATAGTTAAATTTGCTGTTTTTTCCATCTTTAAACTACCCTAGTAAAGGATATTTGTTGTTACACTTGAACAGAATTTTGTCAGCGCTTCAAGTATTTCCTAAGAGCTCTGTTACTACCTGTGATGAGTGGACTTAGTGTTGGACTGTTGTCAGCGTTGTTTCATTTGCCATGAAGCACGCATCCGGGTTTGTAGATGCATACACTATTCATGCTTTTGAATTTTGGTTCGAGTGGATAGTTTGTTGTTTTACTCTTCAGTCAACAGCCACAATGTCAGAAACTGTTCTTTGTTTTACTCCTGGCTGATTTTGACTTGATTTTAACATTAGGAATGCGTTTAGTGTCACTGCTTCTTCCACTCCCGTCATGGGATGCACAAAGAAACCCACACTTACACTCTTAAGTGAAAACTCGCCCCAGGAGAGGACGTTTTTTGGGGCTTGCAAGGGCTAAAAACTCAGCCGAGGAGAATCTGCAGGCAGTCATGGTGGGTGTCAAGCGTTATCCTTATCTCTGTGTCTGTACATGCATCTCACTTAAAGGAATGAGAAACCAGAGCCATGAAAACAAAGAAAAAATGCAGTGTAATGCACCTTTTATACACAGGGCGATTGCCAGTGATCGCGTCGGTCGGCGGTGCAAGGTTTATCTTGACTATACATGGTCTTGTGTTTGAATTTCGTGCTTCCAAGAAGAAATAGTTGTTACTGCGTGTGTACCCAAGCAGTGATCTATGGCTTTCTACGATGCATACACACAACATAAAATCATCTTGAAAGGTGTTATATAAATATTATAAATCTCGAAAGGAGTCTCGAGTCGAAATATGTACAGTGTTTTTGTTGATAAATGAGGCTCTCTGTTAAACTACGAAAAAATGGCAAGCATGAGCACTGATGTATTGCCAGAAAGCATTTAGCTGAATGTTATGCATCCCCAAGCGAACCGTGGCCTCATTTGTGAACGATTGCGTATTACTGGAAATGGATGAAGACAATTTCCCAAAGAAATGTCTCTGGATTTGAGTAAACTCAATTTTTTTTAACATACTGTAAGTTTTAGGAAGGCAAAGCCAATAAGTGACCTTACTGCTCCACATCGTCATCAGATTACCATCATAAGAGGTGTCCAGAATCAGGAATGAATGGAGTCCGATGACTTTTCAGGTCATATGTAGGGATATACCCGAAAACAACTTTACAACTTTGCAAAAAGTTTATAATTTTGGTTTGTGGGGACAGCTCATGCTTTGATTTATCAGTGGTGCATGCAGCATGACCTGATTCCATAATTAACCTTTTGAGGATGTCTTCTTTCATTTAAGTTGACGAGGCAAATTTACCGGACAGGGTGAATGTATTAGATTCTGCAAGTCATGCTGTAACCTGGACAATGGGAAACTGATTGCGCTGCATACATCTTTAATCTGAATCCTACCCTAAAGTGTTTTCACTAACAGACTGGTGTGAGTGCCACCATACATATTTCAGTCTTTCAGCTCTGTTACAGTATTTACAGAACAGTGTTTCTTCGGTTTCTTGCACACACTTATTTGAATTGCATGCATTCTCAAATCTCCTTCCAGCAGACCTTTCATGTTTTAAGAACCCAACTCTGCACTCCAAACCCCAGTTTCCATAGTTGTGTTTGCCAAAGGAAAGTGTACCTTTAAGGTATTAAAATGAGAGTAAATCTTTCTTTGTGTGCAACTGCAAATGGAAGATTTAATGACATTTTCTACTATTTTTGTTCTTCTGAATTTAGTTCAATTTCAGAAAACTTTTCATTTCCAGAAGGCTTCAAGCTGTTGGATTTGATGTTATTTGAGAGCCGTGAGCTCTGCCAGCAAAAACAGTTTTGTTTTTTTTTCGCTTTTTTCACACTTGCACCCACTTAGACACATGCACACACATACTGCAGACTACACTTGAACAGATAATTGTGCGTTGCAAGACTTGGCGAAAGTCTCAAGCTGCCAGTGTTCCAAAACTGTAACAATAGACTTCAAAATTACGTTACGACTAAAATGATTAGTCAGAGTATACTCCTTTGAAGATAATGAGAAATGAGTAATTCCCAGAACTAAGATCATTTAAAAACATGCAAAGTTGAATATTTGACGAAGTAACCTGAGTTGAAGAATTAGTAAGAGCAAATCTTACTTAAGTCAGGCTGATGGTGAGTGATGACTGCAGTGCCTGGCGCTGGACTCTAACCATTAGTTACACCATACGTGCAAATAATTTCTCATAACTCCTCAGTTAGAAAAACACTCGGTATGTAACTCCAAGCTGTTACGCTGAACTGTATTATGAGCTGTGGAGTGCAGCAAGGAAAACAGCTTTAGGTTTCACACTTACACACACCCAGACACATTCAAACACATACATTTGCAGAATCCTGGCGTGCCAGACTTTGCATAACGGCGCCTGTTGTTATTTTAACATTCTAACTGTATGTTTTGCCCACGCTGGAGTTTGGTGCCTACTGATATACAACAATACTCTTTGTCAAGCTGTATGTACCACTGGGGAATGTCGGTCTGTTGTAGTTTAAGCTCTATTTCAGATCTGAAGAATAAAGATCTCTGAAACCAGGTTTCAGTCTGCCTTCAGCAACCATCTGTTTGTCTTCAAGCCCTTAACCTATTCTTTCATGGCCACATGGTGAGACAGACATTTTAAATGAAACAGAATCACATATTTCACAATGTGCCACGTGCGCGACAACTTGGTTATCATTGTAATTCTGGCGGTAACCTTAACAATGCACGTTTTTGCTTTAATCTCTACCATAACGCTACCGTTTACTAAAATGTATTCATTTTCTAGCAGTAATTCATATTTTTGGAAAACACTACAGTACAAGATTAACCTCAAGTTGCTCACCTACAAGCTCCCCCACAGGCCTTCCGTCCCACTGAAGCTGATTAATTCGGCTGATTCATAGGGGTCATTCGCCAGCCACCCATCTGTTTCAGCTCAAGTGCTTGTTCGGTGATCAAACTGCATCTGAAAGGCCCTTCCCTAACACCTCCCCAAAGCTGAAACTGAAGCAGTGACAATTTTAGCAAGTAAGAACATGCTTACTTCATTGGTCAGGTGAATGGAGGTGAGAAGGTATGCAGGGTTTATCACTTAAACTCTGTCTTTTTATTCTTTACACAATTACTTCCATCACTTTTTGTGCAAACAAGTGCCACAAAGATTCCCACAGTTATAGCATCACGTTCCTCTCTGTTAACAGCAGCAGAAAACCCAACGTACAAACTAGTCTCCTTGAACTCCTTGATGGATCTCCCAAGGCAAGGTGGAGATCCTGTTTCCCCACATGTCCAAGGGTCATACGGGCCTGTGAATGCCTCCACAATGATTGAGAAGATCAGTCTAATGCTCCGTATTACTGTGTGGATTTGTATGTTGGGTTTTCCGCCATTCAACTTTAAACCACTGGCGATCAAGGCAAAGAGATGCTTGAAGTCGTGGCAGTAACTCACGACCAACTGATGTTTGTGTCAGCGCACACCGTTTTGACATTGCATTTTCATTTCTTTTAGCTTAAGAACAAGCGAGACGGACAGACAATGTCTAACCACGACACACACACAGAGAAAAGACAAGAGAGGAGTGAGACTCTATAAGTCCTGGGGGTCTGAGGTGGGATGTGATCCCTCCTGACAGGAGACGGTTCATGTGATCGGCAAGAGGGAAGCTTAACCCTCTAGGCCGCATTACACCCTCTTTCAGTCCGCTGCTTTGGATGAAAGGATGTGAGCTGATTTTATGCAGCGTGTTGGACATATAGGGAGAAGGGAGGATTTAGCCACAGAAGATGTGAACGTTGTCTGAGTTAGTGTTGGACAAAGGTTCTCCGTGCAATGCAATCCTCCCAAGGGAGAAAATCACGTCTTCCATTACCAGTTCTAGATTATGAAACGTGCACATCTTAGATATCAGGTGCTAGACCAAACTTAAACAAGACGTATCCCAAAAGGTCCTTGAATCCCTGACGTGTCTACATTATATTATAATATCTGGTAATGTCAGCCCACATTCCTCTTATTTAATGTGTCTTGGATTTATCCTGTGTATCCGCATACAAAGCACAGTCCTGCCACTTGATGCATTCCAGTTATCTCTCCTACACACCCAGTGTCCTCCTCACATGCTATTTAGTCATTACAAACAGCCTCATCAAAGTTAACAAAGTAAATCATGACACAATTAAAGCGCAAATTAGCAGTTAGGCTAACAGCAGTGCCGCTGTCAACTTGTCTCCTTTCCGGTCTTAAATAAGATGAACCCTTGGCCTCAAAAGACATCCAAGCAGACTGATTTCATTTGGAAGCCTGGCACTGCTGCAGCTACGGCATATCTCCGTATGAATATTTCATATTCTCCGTATATCTGTGCACTCACATGGCATGTCAAGCCCATGGTGTGGCGGCTGTATTTTACAGGTGCTGCGCGTTTGCCGCTGAGCTGTTTTGACGGGATGGATGTTTACTTTTAAAATGTGTTCCACAAGCTCACTAAGAGGGGAATTAGCACCGGTGGTCTGAGGGATTGGTGCAGGACCGAGATAAGAGATAGGAACCATTAGCCCGGGCAGTTAGCCTATTTAAAGGCTGTTAATTATTTACCTCATTTACACTACAGAGCAAGCTGGGCTAGCCAGGGTTTACTCATTAGACTGCTTTCTGTTATTGAGACAGACATAGCTAACTAGGGGGTTTGCTAGTTAAATTTCACAGAGATGATACGTCAGCAAGGCTGGTCTGATGTTTTCCAGAAAGTGTTTTTGATGCAGTGTGGAGCTCGACCTGGTCAAAGCAAGCCTCACGCAGCCCTGTGGCAGCACAGCAGGGGTTGACTTTAAGTCCTCCAGTAATAATTAGGCTGGTGCATAGTGGGAGTTCACTGTAGGGCAGCCCGCGTGCTGCAGGGTAAACACACATCCACGCACACGCACCAGGGGATGCATGAATGAGCAAAAAGTTTGCATGCAGATAAACAGGCATAGGACTCTGCTACACATCTCCCCTGTGGTCACTTGCACTTTAAGAAATCCAGAGTTGTACACATGCTCATAAATACACACATTTAAAGTTGTTGCCCTATTAGCACATGCGGAAACCAGCAGTGGCGCTTGTGTGTTTTGTGTCTGTGTTCTCCAATGAGTCCATTTATGTTTTAGGGTGTTTTGTTTTTCTGGGCCAGTTGGTTGCAAAGGGTAGGCTGCTCCATCGTACTGAGAGAGACTGTAGTCTAGCCATCTAGCTTTTTCTCTTCTCTTCTCTTCTCTTCTCTTCTCTTCTCTTCTCTTCTCTTCTCTTCTCTTCTCTTCTCTTCTCTTCTCTTCTCTTCCCTCCTCCACCTCTCAGCGACATCTCTGCCAACTCCTCCACCCCTCTCCCACCCTTCCCTCCCTCTGCTTTTTTGTCTTTCTTTCTCCGCTGAGGTTAAAAGAGAGACAGGGTCACTAGCACTCACGGTAACAGAAACAGGAAGGACAGGAGGTGAAAGGAGCTGCATGGCAGGTGAGAGCCAAACAACCCCATGAGAATTTACTCATTTTTTCTGACTCATCGTCCCATTTTTGTCTAGTTTTCTCTCGTCGCTGCTTTATCTTTGATGATTTTCTCTCTAATGAACAATTTGCCCTTCCTGTTTCCCCGTTTCCATCTGCCATAACTCCACTTTGTTTACCTCACAGTGCTCGTCTTCTCCTCTTTGATCTGCTACACCTCACCCCTCTCTTTTCTCACTCCCCCTTTCCCAGTCTATTTTTGCAGGGTAGAACACAGGTCACATGTTTTATGCCTGGGATGTGTGAGAAAGAGTGTGAAAGAGAGAAAGAAAGAATGTGCGTGCGTTGGTACAAATGTGTGTGTGTGTGTGTGTGTGTGTGTGCATGTGGGACAGAGAGGGAGACGGGCAGTGTGGTGTTTTCCTGTTCGCACAACGTTAGCGTTCCTCACACAGCTTTGGCAGCTGACACAATGCTGGAGGAGTAAGTGGGCAGACCGGCGAGCAGGCGGCACACATGCATGCATGCAGCCATTCACTCTTTCACACACACATACACACACAACACAGTGAAATGAGTATTGAGCTACTCAGCGTGGCAATCAGCCAACTCTTTTTTTCTTAGGCGGTATTTGTCTGTGTGCGTCACATGTCCGACTTGTGTGTTTTTCTGTGTGTGTGTGTGTGTGTGTGTGTGTGTGCAAGTGGAAGCCGAGCTGGAAGGCTGTCATCATGCTATGATCAATAGAGTGTGAATTCACAAGCGTTCATTTCTTCCCAGCGCCGTCCTGCTTGCTCTGCAGACTGTGGCGCACCACCATCGCCTCCCTCGCTCTTCCTCACCAGGAGAGGCGTGCGACTGTGCGAGGGAATGAATTGTGTGTCTGCATGCATGTTTGTGTGCGCTTGTTTGCACACAAATGTCTTATTTCGCGTTTGCCCGACCATGTTAGGATTTCCCGACTGCATGCGAGTTTGCGTCTCCTCTATTTTGGCTTTGTCAGTAGAAACTGGTAATTAATGAGCGCGGGGACTCGGATTTATTTATAACCCATGTCTCCGTGAGAGTTTGTTAACGCAGACTCAAACTTGCTTATATTGTACATTTGAATATTTCATACAGCTTTGGCGTGTGTTGGTGTGTGAGTCGCTGTGTTTACCTGTCGTAGTGAGTGGAAGAGGATGTGATGTGACATGGCAGCACTGTAAGTGATCTAATCCTCTGTGGCAACGTACAGCGCACCTTCTCCTTCCCCTGCCCTTCGTCTCATCTCGCTTTCGTTTTAGTCTGTTCCATCATTCCTGCCATCCCCAACTGCATACTCGCATCTGCCCGCCCTATTGTTTCTTCACCCCCTTAATAAACCACATTCACTTCCTATTTCTCTCTATATACGTTGTCCCCTCACAGTTTATCGCTTGTCACCATCCCTTCCAGCCTCTTTTAACATCTGCTAGTGACGACGACGAGGAACAGTCAGATAACCCACGTGCTAATTAGCGGTAGCAGTTACTTCAACACCCTCATTAACTACCATGAGTGGAAGTAGCCGTAATGCTAACGTGGCTCCGGATAGAAGGGGCTGGAAAGTGTGCTCCAATAAATAATAGATGTTGTGTCACTTCCTTTATCGCTAATGAAAGCAGGCAGCTGCTCGTCGTGCTGGAATACCACTAAAGCGCGAGGGGAGCCAACTGAAAGTGGAAGGAGCTCTCGTTTTGGGTATGGCGGGATAAAGAGATCGCGCGATAGACTGATAAGAGTTGCAGCAAGGGCATGGTGCATGGGTTATCTGTCCTTTGACAGATGACGCGAAAGCGGGGCAGGGTTGGTATTGGTGTGTCATCCACACCGTTCATCTCACACAGCGCAAATTTAGTCTTTTTTAGTCTTTTTCCACCATCCTCCCGCTTTGGCCGTTTTGTATTTCAATCTAGTCAATCACACCGGGCAGGCACCGGGTGTAAAATGGTGATTTAATTGCAGGTCTGAGCGCAGCAGTCTAGGAATTACCGCCTTGGTTAGCAGGTACTACTTATGATCTACAGTTGAGTCAGTGTTTATACTTGTGCGGTCGCTAAATAAGAGAGGGACACAATGTCTCAATGGGAACACCTGCAGTGAGTGTTCAGCGACAGCGTATTGAAAGGCAGAATGAATGATCACAGGAAGGGGCAGTGGTGACACAACGTAGCTGTACTCAGACTGAGACTGAGACCTTTTCCCACCTAATCCAGGAATATTCATTTAACCAAAAAGAAAAAAGATAAGGAGGTTTTGCCTTTTTAAATGTTTGAAATAAAAAAAAAACCATGTAGGCATTTATTTCAGCAGCAAACCAAAGTCTGTAGCCCATATAAAGGGGCAGATATAGTCCAATATGGACACATGTCAGTGCACAGTCTGCAGTGTTTGTCAGTGCACGGTCTGCACTAACCGTGGGTCACAGAGACCTTCATAGCCACATGGATGGTTAAGTCTGTTCCCTCCCCCCTTTTTTTCCCTTCTCAACTTGCACACCAGCAGGTTCCTCTTGGTTGAACTGAACAACTAGGCAGTAGGTAACATGCCACTCTTCACTTGTACTCTAAAACTTTGTAGATTATTGCAGCAGTGCCAGAAATCAGTGGGTCAGGTCCATTACTGTAGTCCTCCAGGTTTTTAATTTCTTGCAGTGTACCCCGCACATGCTGCAAAGCTGCACAGCGGTAACATTTGGCAGCGGCATTAGCAAATCTGTCCGAACGTAAGGGGAATACTCGGGCTCTGTAGCGTTTGATTTTCCTACAATTAATTTCCTTGTGCTGAGGCAAAGGGAGCTCTGAATAATGAATAATAGGAAGTCAGTTTGTTCCTATTGGTTCCTTTGTTGTTCCTTTTTGCATTCATGTGTTTCTATTGTTCGCCCTGAGTCAGTCAGAAACAGAACGTAGTGTTTAGTGTGAGCTAAACTAAATCAGTGGTGACAGACGGTTTGTTTAGTCTCTTTTGGGCTCTAGCTGATAACCAGCTTTTCAGCTTATTTTTGTCCACATCGCCTCTTAATAGTCAGTTTTATTTGCTTTTATTAAAATATCCAGTGCAACTCATAATCTTAATTTGCACTTCCTCGCTGAACTGACCTATAATAAAACAGTAGCCTGCTCCGTACAGCCCTGCAGGATGATTTTGCCACTGTTTAATGAAGCCCATGGACAGAAGTCCCCTCTGTCATTTTCTCTCTGGGGCTGAGAGCCAGATGTTGTGTAGCACAAAGGGAACAACCCGGCCCCCTCTGAATACAGACATTGTCATACTGGACTAGACTAGATCATGCTGGATTAGGATTGAAAGAAGAAGAGGAATGATGAACTAGAAGGGACCTGACAGAACTGGAGTGAGGAAGATTAATGGCAAATTGGCCCAGAGGATGTATTCTAGTAGCACAGTATTGTTGTAATGTACTAAACATAGACAGAGATAATCTCAGACTGGAGTGGGATGGACCAGACTGTGCTCAAATAGCTCTTGCAGAGCAGATGGATTGATCTGTTCCTGCAGAGCGCACACAGTCTGAGCAGTGAGATATCAGGTAAATGTCTGCTAGTTTTGTCTGCACGATCAGGATGCGTACAGCGTCCTTCGTTCAGCCTGGTTCAGCAATCAGAAACTTTCCAGTTCCCAGTGGTCTTGTCAGTAAATTTCCTCAATTTTCTCAGTTCGCTGCTCTGGAGCGTCTCCTTGCTGTAGTGTGTCATTATGCAAAATTGTCATCCACACCTGCAACTCCCTAGATTGAACTAATTGCACCATCAGCTGTGTCCCTCACTCACACTTGTGTGATAGCGAATGTCTGTGTAATGGGACACAGATGAGTGCAAAACAGATAACGGAGATCATATTCAGTGCAACCTCGTGGAAAAAGTAACATGATTTATGGCGGCTTTCATAATGTGACATGTAAAATCTATTTAAAGAGAGAGACTTTTGCTGAGGAATGGCTAATGGTGTCTAGTCAGAGAGTCTGTGAAATAGCTCCCACATGTCTGCTAACATCAACCACTGAAAGCTACTGGTCACACTGGATCAATAGAGTATGTAGCAGAAAATCTTTGACTGTACTGAAATGAACAATAGGGCATTTAACTTTTATTTGGAGAAATGATACTGTCTTACATCCTTTTTCCAAAGTTCCTTAGCATTCCTCAGTTCTTAATAGATATAAAATTAGCCAAGGACACACTGAACTTTGCGTTGTGTGCTTATGAACGGGTGTGCGCAGGTTGATAGTGCAAGGCCTTGATGATTCATGGAATTACCCACTTTTCCTCATAGCAAACGACCCAAAGAATCAAAAAGCAGAAGCAAAAAAAGGGCAAAAACAAGTAACCCACTGCCAAAAAGTATCCGCTTCAGTCACTTCAGGCTCATGACTACAACTCTTCCAGTTTTGATCAAGTAAACTTGCCCAGTGACAGTTTTTAAATTCCGAAACCAAGTGTGGTTGTGATCCAACGACTGAGGTTTGAAACATCCGTAAAAACAGCTGGATTTCTTTTTTTTTTTCTGGTTGCTTTAAATTAAAAATATCTTTAAATGGCTGTAAATGTCAACAGAGCTCCTTTAAACACCCAAATTAGGTTGCAAAGTAATCTTTGACTGTGGCGCATCTTTGTTAAAACTGCACTGCTGTAAGATTGTGCTGTAGGAATTTAACCCAAGTGTTCGGTGCTTTGCATATGTACGTCTTTATCTTGGTCCCAGCGTTTGTCTGCACATGTGCTCTTGCTTGAATTTGTTTGTGGCTATCTCAGGCTGAGAGTTGGCATATTAAGCTGGACAGCGCTGGCTTCATTCTCAGGGTAGCACAAGGGTAAACACAGATAGCTGGTCCCATGTCAGGGCTGCGATAAGGACTCGGGACCTGTGTTAATGCTGCTGTCATGCCTGTTTCTCTCCTGTTCGGCTGCTTGCAGAGCCCGGCCGCTGCTTTCGCAAAGATGATGAACGCTCATGTTTAGAGATGCAGCTGCAGCCGGCGCACAGAACTCCAGCGTGTGTGTGTGTGTGTGTGTGTGTGTGTGTGTGTGTGTAAAAGAGGTCATAATGCATTCATGCGTATGTTTTTTTAATGAGATAAAATACGAGGAGCGGTGAAAGAATAGGAAACATAACGGTAAAGCCGCTCTGCATGTCTGAGATATGAGTGTGAACAGCTGCCACTCCCATCTCGGCCTCTTTTTCACTTTCTCACCCATCGTCTCCCTCCTGGCCGCCCACCTCCGTGTCCTCTTGCCTGCGCGCTCCATTCTTATTTCCTGTTGCCCTGTCTTCTACCCAAGCCTGCTCTGTGTCAGTGTATCAGACTAATTCAATCTCCAGTACACAGGCACTCCAATGTAATGACCCATGACATTCAATTAATGCCCCCCCCTCCCTTCCCTGGGTAGGTTGGGTCAGCAGTAATTTTCTGTGTGTATGTGTTTGTCCAGTGTGTGCATGCTTGAGCTGTATGTGCGCTGGGAAATGCTTGGCAGTTAGTGTCACCTTAGTTTAAAATAGTTTAAAATGGCATTTTTTATTTTTTACAGGATTGAGTATTCATTCATTCCACGGGTCTCTGTTTCAAAATACCCTCAAACAACAGCCATATCATTGTAGTTGAGGCTCCACGCTGATGACATATGAAAACCCCTGGCTGTCAGTATGAGCTTATTTACTGTACTCTCATTATTCCTGTCTTCCGGGCTTCACATTACCGACGTCGTCGCCTCTCGACCGGCTGTCACGCTTATTGGATTGGTGTTGAGAGACTGTTGCATGTCCTTTAAGGGGTTACGTGCATGTGTGAGACTCGGAGCGCGCTCCCTGCTCAAACGTGTGCCTGGTGACTCAACCAGACACGCATTCTGCATGAACCTACACACTGTAAGCGCTGTAAGCACACACACGTGTAAACAAACACTGACAAAGAGAGTGACTAAATTGGTACTGACACATGCAAACACAGTTTTGGACACACACGCCCGCAGCATCCTTTTAGCTTTGTGTAGCCTGTAGCAAATACTATCAATTTGGATTAGCGTGGCCCTTATGAGCTTTCAGCTCATAGTCATTATAACTGTAATCCACCGTGGATCGTGCATCATCAGTGTCATCGGGGGTTTCCAATATTTAATCGCTAGCCTAACCTGGATAATCTACTAGTTATCATGCTGCAATAGCGCTGTTTGCAAATGCAAACTCATGCACTCCCGCTGGATGTTTATAGACTGATATTATGGCCCATGATATATAGTAATCATCAATATTACCCCCGCCGAAGCTTGCGCTCATGATTTTTATGTTGCTCTGAGGCGTCCATTAGCCACAGGAGGATTAACAGTGACTTTAATTAAAAGAGGAAACATCCTCACAGCTGCTCTGCAGGGAAGGTCAGGTAGACTCGCTCTCATTAGGGAAACTCCTCGAAGTTCTGTCAAGCCACTGATTGTTACCGTGACAGCTCTTTTCCACGGTGTCATCTCTTGCTGTCACTTCTGTCTTTATCTCCTTTTTTCGTACTCGTCCGCCATTCTTAAGCTTTCATCCGTCCTCTCCCCCCGTGTATTCTCCACTTTCTCTATTCTTCATACTTTCTTTTCTCCTTCCTCCTTTTTTAAACCTACCCTCCTTTTTCTGCCCTTTCTCCATTCTCTCCCACTCTACCTCTGTCTCTATGTTCCGGTAATGATCTAATTAAGGAGGGTTTTGTTGCCTGCCCACTGTGTATAATTGCCAGTGGGCTCTGCCTGTACTTCACTCAGCAATTACGAGCAGCATTCTTCTGCTCCCAAATCGGCTAATTAAGCCTCAAGGACAGCGAACCGATCGTAGTCGCACTAAGCATCAGGAAGAGTCGGGAATGCCTGTGCTCTCCTCACTCCTGGGACGTGCAGAAGTAGTGGATTGAAGAATGGTTGCCATGGTAGCAATCACATGGTGTCAGATCCTGTGCAGAGGCTGTCAGTCAGTTGATCTGTGTGTCTCCCTCTCAATGCGTATGTGTGTATATCAGTTCATCTGTTACAGAGACAACAATTCAGCTGCAGGTCACCAATTCTTTTCAATATCTAGGCCCAGTCTGTGAAGACGATCCGGGGGCCAAATAGCTTGTCACAGTTTCTGTTTAGGTCCCTGGGCAGACTGGTTGTCATTTTGATTGATTACATTGCCAGCTGAAGTAATGCTTGCCTTGCAATATGTCCCTACTCAGCACTGCACAACACACAACTTGCCCTGTGGCCTGGGCTATGCACATACTGCAAACTACTGTATATCAGCCTTGCACTGAGTTGTACAAGCACACAAACATATGTGAATGTGCTGTAACAGACGTATTGCTACTACAATCTATTACAACAGGTCCTCAATCACACACAAATTTTAATATGTACAACTGGTACAAACTTCTTATAGAGGAATACAACAATGAGGTGCATGTTCTCAGTCTTTTGAGACATCAAAGCATTCATTTCAAATGGGAAAACTGCCTCTTTACAGACAGTTTTACCATATTCCCACTAGACCTTTATCTTCTCTGAGTGCAAAAATGGTTTCAAAGTAGGATAGGAGATGACGTTTGACAGGGGAAACACTGTTAAGTCAAAAAGGCGTGTGCTGTTGCTTTATTAACTCTTTGTATTAAGATATACTATCAGTTATGAAATCTGCAGTAACTTTTAATGGCATAATAAAATACAGTCTATGAAAGCCTGGTGAGAAAAACCTCAATATGTAGCATCTGTGTTAATGCTTATACATTGTGCTGTGGTCGGCCGTCTACTAAAAAGTAATGAAAATGCAAATTTACACCTCTGAAACTGCCTCACAGGTAAAAGTTTGAATTCCAGCGCTTATTAAACCAGAGCTTGGGGCATCTGCATACAATGTGTCCTACGTAGCAGATATGTTCTCAAGTGACACAAATTTGCATGGAAATTGCATGAATAATGTGTCGCTGTTTTCTAAAAAGCCTTTAAAGTTGATATTTGGTTCTTAGGACGCAAGCGTTCATTTAATGGATTTGAACTGTGCAGCTCACTCGACTCTGGACTAATTGCCTTGGTTTTATTAGTGGTATTGGATATTTTATTAGGAAGCTTTACATAAGCCCTTAAAAGTTCTGACTCCCCTTGGCGAATAGTTTTCCATCTCACTTACCTCTAGTCCTCAGTAAGCTCATTGTAAAAAAAAATAAATAAATAAAAATGGGCAAGCGGCTCTGGTTTCTTGGCTTCTCCAACTGGAACAAATGATATAAAGTGGCACCAAATGGAAATGGTGTTCCCTTCTATGGGCCTGTCTAGGGCTGTGTTTGCTTTAAATGGCTTCAAAAGATCTGGCTCAGCAAGGCAAATGAAATTAAGTTAATGGATACAATGGCACTGCCTTTCCCCTTATTGTTCTATTAATATTTGCTGCGGCTCGGTATAACTTAATAACTTATAAATAATGCCTTTGGTAGAGTAGCTATGACTGCACAATAATTAATTGCATATTTACCTTTTTATTGCTTTTAAAGCCTTAGCTCTACATGTCCCAAATAACTGAAATGCCTTTCCTCACCTTAATGTACCCATCTGGACTGCTTTACACAGAACAAGGCAATCATTTTTGTTTTGTTGTGCTACTGCAACTGCGTGCATATAAGACGTTATGATCAGTTTAGCTAAATGCTGCCTTAAATTAAAAGTCATAAGTCAGGATATGATCTACTTTTTTCCTGGAAACCAAGCCAAGTACGGTCTTACATAATGTATTGAACATCTTATCTGAGAGAGGCAAATATTTGTTCTCTTGTTGTTTGAGTTGGTGTCTTATTTCAGCTGCTGTATGGAATAAGTGTAAATATACAGTGAATCGTTGAAAACAAGCAGCTTCAACAAAGGAACATTTTTATGCATCGAGCTGCACAATGACTCGAACTTTGCCCACAGATCTGTCATTCCCCTGTAAAAAATTAGACATGGCAGCGTCAATTCAGTTATATTCAAGCGATGATGATGGACAGTATTTCAGTCTCTCACACAGCTCTCTCATTTCTGTTTTACCCAGGCTGCCAGCGCAAACTGTAGCAAACACAATTCGATGACTGAGAACTCCGCCTCCCATGATGGACAAGAAAAGTGGTGAGCGTCACTAAGCCTGCATTTAAACAAACAATACCCTTGTGTATAACTTGCTGTGCCACAAAAGATTTTTCTTGCAACACCAGACAGTCAAGTACTGTGGAAATCTAATTTTTGTTTGTTAAACAATGCAACGTCTGACATAAAGGGTAAACCCGTTTCTTGTATGTGGCCTAAAGCAGTGAAGGGTTTATTTCCTTCAGGTGATAACCGCCCCCTGTCTCATAAGTTGACACAGCCTGAGCAGCATTTCGCATGCTGATTAGTTTGTTTTGGCGCAATCACTGCATGATAATTACTTCCCAGTAAGTGATATGGTTTTACATAATGAAGCACCATGTGTGCAGCACAGTACAGCCTGTCTGTACAAGTGGGTGAGAAGGAATAATGATGCTGATGATAATCTGTGATTTGCTTCATCCTCATTTTGTCAAGCAATTGCACATGTAAATGCATTTTTGTTGTGTAATATCAGCTATTTTTATTGCCATTATTATATGTAGTAGTGGGAGGAGGAGAGGCATTAATCGATCCATTGATTTTCATATGAATTCCTTACAGCCAACGGCTTTCAGACCAAGGCCAGTGAGGGCGGCGTTCAGAGGAAGCAACTGCCTTATTCGGTGGAAACTCCCTATGGCTTCCACCTGGACCTGGACTTTCTCAAATATGTTGATGACATTGAAAAGGGCAATACCATCAAAAGGGTCCATATTCAACGCAGGGTCAAGGGTCCGCCTAAATTCAGCACTCTGCCTAGAAATTTCAGCCTTCCTGGGCACGGGGCTAGGCCGGTCCCCAAGGAAAAGGATAGCACATGGTCTGGGACATCCACCCTTGGGCCCAAGCCTAAATCACGGGTCACCGAGGTCCAACAGATCTTCGACTTCAGGGCAAGTGAAGGGGGAGCTTCCAGCCAGAGCAGCAGGGGAGCAACCAGTCAGGGAACTAGCTACGTTTCAGCTAAGCCCAGAGAAGAAGTAGGAGCTGGTGCACGGGATAGTGAAGAGAAAAATGTTGGGATTCAAAGTCGGCCAAACCTGCTCCGGGCATCAAGCATGCCCATCACTCTGCAGCAACGGAAAGGATCTGACTCAAGCAGTCCAGACCGTACTGTGGGAACTCCAGAGAGTGGGTCAACGGAGAACATGTTCCGTGCTTCTCCTGACATAACAGAGAGACGATGTGTTCCCCAAGACCGGACGGGGCTTCACCAGCAGATCACAGTGGCACTGAAGAGGGTCCGAGAGCTGGAGGAGCAGGTCAAAACCATCCCAGAACTAAAGGCTCAGATCTGCTCACTGAGGGAGGAGAGGGAGCAGCTACTGCTTCAGCTCCAAGCCCAGGCCCAAGCCCAGGTGTCCATCTCATCCTCTACTTTAGTACCAAGTACTGATCCTGGGACACACACTCAGCCACAAGGGCAGAGACCTCCTGAAGGACTCAACTTAGCTCTTAACACTCAACCCACTAGAGGTCTAGAAGCAGCAAAGCATGCGCCACCAGTGCAGGTAAAAGGGATTGAGAAAAAAGGAGCGCAGAGTAGAGTATTACAAAAAGAGACGGTTATAAATCAGGAAACTGTCAAGAGTTCCTCTGCGCACAGAGAAATGGGTGGGTTGTCAGAGCAAGAATCACAGAGACAAGCGCAGCCGTCAGAAAAACCAGATAAAGAAAAAGACAGATTAAAGAGTCCAGTGGAGCAAGCAGTGCAAAAGCTATCACAGAACATTGCGGGACAAGAATTAACATCACTTATGGTGGCTATTAAAGATGCAGAGACCAGCGGTATCCAAGATGGTAATGCGGCAAAAGGAGGGAATCTTGTGGATTCAGACGGTATGCAGATGCTGCAGGAGAAGCTGATGATACTGGAGGCAAAACTTACTCAAGCTAGCCAAGAGCTGGATAGAACTAATAATCTCTTAAAACAACAATTAGAGGAGAACAAGTTAAAAGAGGAGAAAATACTACAACTGAGCGAGGGAGTGAGAGTTGAGGTGTGCACTACAGAAGGACATAGCAGACCAAGAAGAGAGAGTATTGACACAGGGACAGAAACAGAGAGAGTAGATTTTACCAACCAAGAGACAGAGACAGAATCGCCTGGTACAATAGATCAGGGAACAGATACAGATAGAATCTGTATTGAAGTGTGTGTACCCAAACCAAGGACTGGAAGTATAGATCAAGGAACAGAAACAGTTATTGTTGACACACATGAACAGGCGATGGTGACACCAACAGAGATGGAGGCAGAAGTAGCAGCTTTGAGCCCACCGAGACCCAGAGCCAACAGCATGGAACGGGGCACAGTAACTGAGAGAGTCGCCACCCAGGATCAGATGACAGAGACACCTGTAGCAGAAAGGGTAAACCAAGTCACGGAAACAGAGGGGGAGACAGTAACAGACCATCCACAGAGGCCGAGGGCCAGCAGTGTAGACCGGGGCACAGAAACAGAGAGAGTGGACACTGTGGACAGGGTGACAGAGACAGAAGAAGCACAGAGGACAGACCAGCAGACAGAGACAGAGATGAACAGGCGCCAGGATAACAATCCGGCCAGAGGTGAAGAAGCAGAGAGTTCAGTTAGAGAGAGTGCAGGCAGTGAAAGAGTAGAAGATGCAGGTGCCGTGGTCAGTGAAAGAGCAGAAGATAAGGATGCAAATGGTATAATTCATGAAGACAGTGGAGACAGTGAAAGCACGGTCGTGAAAGTTGTCACAGAGAGTTCAGCTGCTCTTATAGAAAGTAGAGCTGAACAAACTGTAGTTTCAAATATTGAAAGCCAGGATGTTGCAGCTGGAGAAAGTACAGAATCTAAGAAAGATGAAGTGGATGTGTCAAAGAATGATTTAGAAGCAAAAGAAACAAAACCCGCCAAGACTGAAGTAGCAGAAATTGTTGAAATACAACCGATTGCTCTCGAGACTGTAGAGAAGAAACAAACAGAAGATGGTGAGACTGTGTGTGCAACGATCAAAGAAACTGCCGTGACTGAGAGAGTTGTAGTAACAGAAGAGAATGCAGCTGTGAAGACGGTAGTTCCTGTAAGACCCCAGAGAGGCCGTAAGCCTTCAGCAGAGCAGGCACAGCCATCACCTCCTCAACTTCAGGCTGCACCTCTGCGACCTCGTAGGGGGTCCAGTGAAACTCAAGTCCAGGAGTCTCAGACGAAAACCCAGCCCCAGGAGCAGGTACAGGCTCCACCTCAGCTCCAGGCCCAAGCCCCAACACAGCCAGCTGAACAACAGATAAAAGATGCATCTCCCTCTCAGGTTGTGGACCACACCCAAGAAAAGAGACCTCCTGACGAGTCCAGAGAGAAACAAGCTCAATCACAACCTCAGACTCAGGGCCCATCTCCGAGCTCCAGTGAAGTCCAGACCCGGCCCAAATCAATTCAGGCCAAGTCACAAACCACCCCAACTCGACGAGACTCCAAAGAGTTGAAAGCACCACAGAAGGGATCGCAACCCTCTAGTCGTGGATCAGGAGAAACCCAGGCTCGCACAACTCGCCAGGGGTCATGTGACGCCCAACCTCAGTCTCAGGGCTCCCGTAGAAGCTCCAGTGAGACTCAACCTCCTCACAAAGATGATAGCAAGACACAGTCTCTGCGCAGAGGGTCGAGTGAAACAGCCCAGCGTCGGGGTTCAAGTGAAGCCCAAGCTACACGTCGAGACACTGGCGAAGGCCCTCGCAGGGGCTCAAGTGAGTCACCAACATCGCCCGCAGCTTTGGGCCAAGTCGTAACCCGCTTAACGGGGCTTCTGGGAGAGCAGTGGGCACAGCTGGGGAGCAGCTCTGGATCTCAACAGACGGCCAGCCAGCAGGAGAGCCCCAGCACACAGAAACAGACGGCAGGGAAAAGAGCAGAGGCAGGCAAAGGAGCGTCAGCCAAGCCCGCAGGGAAAGCAGCCCCTGCAGCAACAACAGGGAAACCAGCAGGGAAGCCTGGTCCTTCCAAAATGAGCTCTATTCAAAGTCAACTGGTCAGCTCCCTCAGCGTCCTCTCTGCCTTCTACTCACCGGGCCAGAAAGCTGCTGCTGCCAGCAAACAGCAAGAACAAGGTAGGCGTGTGGTTCAGTTAAGATCCCATGGTTTATACTGCACACACATTTGTTCATCCGTCCATCATAAACTTGCTCACCTATTTGTAACAGACTCAGTGAGTTGGATACATCACACCCTCACACCCACAGAAATGATCCTTTCATAACTCCTAATCTCTGTGAACTTAATTACGTTGTGTCCTGTCTAATTTCTGCCAAGAAATCTTGTGATTAATGTGTACGCGTACAACTCAGTCGCTTTGATTTTCAGTTTTTCATCCTCACTTGTCTACCTTGAACAAAAAAGGCCTACAGGAACAGCCAAAGATCCCAGAACGGTTTGACAGATTTCTGTGGTGTCACTTGTTTAGAGCTTTGTGGTGGTTCAGGTACAACACGTATCAGCTGATGTAAGACACACACTATTACTATCAAACTGACAGCAAGGTGGCGTATTTACAGGAAGCTGGTCCACTTCTCGGCGACTATTGCTTCATTTCACTGCAACCTGAACCCTCACTGTTCCTATTCTATTATTTAGAAATACTCTAATATGGTGCAATGAAATTATGTCTTTTGCCAATTTTATCAATAGTATTACATCAAGACAAGGATACCTCTGTGCACCTGACTCAGTTGTAGGAATAAAGGGTTTTTGCTTTACTTCTTTTCAGGATACCTCCTTGGTATTAGGCCATGATTAAATAAATGAATGAAGCAATAAGTAAATAAGTAAATAAATAAGTATTCCTTGCCATTTGAAATAGCTTTAATCAGTTTGCCTATGTAGTTTATATTACATTAGCAAGGTCTAGCCTTTTGGTGAGGTAAATAATGGTGTTAATATACGAAAAACTGTAAACCACATTATTATATTACGCTCAGCAGGCAATACCTGCTGTGTTTTAAAGATACAGTAATATACAAGGGTGGACAAACACATATAACTAAGCACTGCTAAAATGACATGGTTCAATAACCTTCAGCTGTGTATCAAGTGTGCATTTTGGCTTTATGCAGTATAGACATCCACATGCGCGCACACACACACACAAACACACACAATCATACAGGGAAGTGCATATTTATGTGTACAAGCACTTACAGTGCGCAGTCAAATGGACACTCAAGCACAGCCCCTTACACATTCACATACTGCACACACACACACCTACACACACACACACACACACACACACACACACACACAGACATCAAATGGGGCATGCCTTTCTTCCCTCCCTTTATGTCTCCTGTTGGCCCAGAAGCTGAAGCACAGAGTCACTCTGCTATCACGCACATATTTTATGTTCAGAGTTCATATTAAGTTCAGTGGTGGGAGTACAGTATACAAGAGTGATTCAAATTTTTTGTTGTTTATATATTTTGTGATATATATATGTATATGTATGTTGTCATTGTTTGCGATTGCTCTCTGCATCTTTGACGTATGAGGGTCCCGGGGTGACTTCTTTAACCTCAAATTGCACCAGTGTTTCAGTACTGGAAACAGGAACCACCAGTGTTGAGTTAAGAACTCTCATTCATCCCAGTCATCAGAGACTCAAGTTAAGCTTCAGAGATTTGTATGGGTGAGTGAGATGAGTGAGGGAAGGTTAAATTTCACCATTGTTTTATTTATTAGACGATGGCGAGTGGTTGTATTAAAATGCCAAATATGTTCTAAATTTCCCGTCTCCCCGCTGCTATCATCTGAGAGATCTAGAAGCATTTTTCTTCTCAGACGGTGGTCGCTGGGATCTTTTCAGCCGTTGGAGTTTGGCTCAAAGCCACATCCTTATGTCCTTGCATAAAACATTACAGAGCCTCTGCACCATGTCTGCTGTCAGGCACAACTAAGACAGCCGTGCCGGGCTTACAGCCAAGCCTAGTCAGCAAAGGAGCTGATGCAGAATCAATTATAGGGCAGTTACATACATAAGTAGGCCTGACAATGTCAAGGTTGTATGTTGTCATTTTGGCCTATAATCTTGACCTGTGTACTATATTGCTCTGAAACTACTGCGGGTGGTCTTGAACTTTGTTTTTCCAGAGACAATAACTCCACTAGTCATTTCGATGTCAGTGTACTATAGCAAATCATTTTTGTGTAATCCCTAAATACTTAATGAGCTCACGTTAACAAACTGTTCTATTAGGAAAACTATTTTTTCTTGACGGGGCGGACCTATTCGCACATTTTCTTGTCTTCGTGCACAGACGTGTCCCTGGTTTCCCCTTTCTCAGGGACTCTACACCACTTAATAAGCTATATAGCATCCTGAGGTTCCTCGACATCATTCAAGTTCAGAGTGTTTTTTTGATGCACACACACTCACATGCTGGCACACAGAAGCAGACGCAGAAACAAGCAGGCATGCTGTAAGCCCTTGCACAAGGAGATACAGCCAACATGTGCAAACCATATGTGTTCTCATGAGCTTCCACAAAACAGCTTAACGTATAGCTGTTCCTGAGCCTTTGGGCTCCGTTAACTTACTTTAACTATAGTCTCAGTTGTTTTGATTGTCTTTACTGGATACACATTTGAAAGATAAATGTTTGGAAAGATAAATCATTTGTTATGTTTGAGAAAATGGTATACATACGTCTCGGAGAGAATTTAATTTAAAAGGATGTATCAAAAGTGGCCGCAGACATATTTTGGTGGGTAGACGTTCAAATACAGAGCTTATCACACAGAAGACCTGGGAATTCCACTCGAGGTTGAACAAAATGGTCAAAAATGTCCCGTGAGTGTTCGGTTTTCAATTTTGTCACCAGTCTGCAACTTCCTCGCCGTATTTGTGCAGTGGCACAGAATATGAATTGTCTTGCCTTGCGCACACACACACACACACACAGACAACACACAAACACACGCAGACTCAAACTCCACGGAGGACTAATGACTGTTTCCCACCCTCCTTTTTCTTTTTCATCTCCCTTTCTCCCTCTCCCTCTGTCCTCCTCTTCACCAGGTCTCAAATCTATTATGAAGAAAAATGGTGTTGCTGACAAGCAGGGGAACAAGGGAGCCAAGAAAAACCTGAAGTTTGTTGGGGTGAATGGAGGGTAAAATCGTCTTTTTAATCAGCGTCCAAAAACTTGATTAATACCTTTACGTGGGCTGCAGTTTGTTATGCATTTTTATTTATGTCCATGCATGTTTTGCTGTTTTGTTATATTTCTCAGTTGTGAATTAACCCCTTGGCTTCCTTTGTTGGACGTTACTGCAGAATAACTTAATGTCGTATTATATATTTTCCTCATTTAACATGGGGAATTATATCTTCTGTTTCCAGAGTTGTCAGATTTAACATGTTTCATTATGTAAAGTGGCAGATTAGCCAGTTAGCCACAGAACTGTGGGAAATTAATCCTCATAGAGACTTTTAAACGATATCACGTAATGTACAGTCAACTATATTATTTCCTGACTAAAATCTAGTGTCTATATAAATGCCGTTATTAGGATTTTAATTAAATATGTTATTATCCCTACAGCAGTTTGGATGTTCAAGCAGTTATTTTCCTAATCCTGATCTATTCCACCACCTGTCTCGTGAACATTAGTACAAATAAGCTGTAGGTGAAACATTGAATAATAAGCAACAGGTATACAGGTTACATCAGCGTTACTGCCTGTTCAACAGTTCAAGACAGATACTGAACCATCCATTAGTAAACGGTGCAGCGTGCACTCTTTCTCGTTTTGCAGAGTGTGACAGCTCCCCCATTGTTCGCCTCAGTTCGACCGCGGTGGCTGTGAACAAAGTCCAGCTGTGTTTCGCACATCTGCTCTTTGCTGTTAGTCACCAAGGCCCATGTGAAGACGCTGGCCTAAATCTGACCTCAGTGCTGCTGCTGAGAGTGCGAACGCGCGCGCGTGAATGTGTCTCGCACGTTATGTGATGTGCGTGCACATTTTTGCCAGTACTGATGATGCCTCAGTACTTAGTGCAGGTGTGCTTATGTCAGCGTTTGCTGGATGCTGTTTGTGTGTATGTGTGTACAGTGTCTTTGTGCTCGTAATTCAAAGAAAGCAGGTTGGAAAGTTGAAAGTTGTGGTTGTGTCTCAAGGCGGAGACATCTTTTTCTGTCTGGTGGCGTGTGTGTGCCTTTACAGATGCTTCATGGTCTTATAACATCTGTAAAGACACACAAACACACACATATAACCGTAAACATAACTGCCACATGAGTAATCCTAACCCTTAGCCTGAATGTGTAAAGAAAACCAAAACCGATTCTAAAATAAAAACTGGTTAACCTCGTGAACCAGGTTTTGTCTCCAGACGGGCTTTTGCACAAAGTCTGCACAGCGTTCACGTTTATGAAAGCAAACACTGTTTTAGACAAATAAAAATGTACATAGTTGCAGAGCTACGCTCATATCCACACAGCCACAGTAATTACTTCTGTTGCGAACGCTTCACAGCACTTCTCAGTCAGAACACCAGCAGCAAAGACATTTATAAATCCTTTTCCAGACGAGAACTCAAACAGAAATTCATCTCAGATTTTGTTTGTTTGGTCTTTGTGTGAAATCCCATAGATGGCAAAGCAATCTAATGAATCACAAGCATAACTAAATTAATTAAATTGTAAATTTTGTGGATTTTACTAAGGTTTAAATATTTCTTTTGCCTCTTAACAGTCAGTTTGTTTGTTGTTTTCTCCATTACAATATTCCCAGTGTTCCTCTTTCCTTCATTAGTTGTCGTTTTTTCGTTTTCGTGTATTACCTCCTGCACGTCAAGGAAATGGCTGCAATTAGGGGATTTGTTTTATTCCCGCGTTCCTGTTCTTACATTTCTGAGCTTCACCGTTTTATGATCCCGCTCGCCTTCGCTGTTCTTTGTCAGAGCTGTGGAGAGGTCTGTTCCTTCCTCCCTGTTTTATAATGACCTCCAAAAATAGCCAAACAGCCATTCTCGGGGGAAAAATACTGAATTATCAGTGAGCGTTTTCAGGATCTGCTCATTTAAGTACATACACTGTGTTTTATAAGATAGGCACGCAAATGATTAATCACATAAAATGGTTTTTGACCCTATTTCTGAATAATAAATATCTCAATTTCTATTCAATTCTACTCAATTTCTTTCTCAATTCCAAACAAGATTGAGCAAATCCTATTTATAATGAGACAAACATGTCAGACAACAATGTTTTCTCTTACTATCTTTAGGCCCCTGCCCACAGCAGGAAGTGGGCTGCTGTTTGTACACTTCTTCTCTTTGGATGCTCTGATCTATCTTTGCTCTCCCTTGGGCTCCTCTGCAATCCAGGGAATGCTGCGGCCCCTGAACGCCTCTTGTGGCGCGGCGTCTTGATGCGTGCGCGCGTCTACAAACAAGCCTGAATCCGTGGCATTCAGTACGAGCCTTATCTGATCGGTGGCCTCACAGAGGTTCCTTCACGATACACCCTAGTGATCACACACACACACCAGAAACCTCCACAGCTCTAAATATACCAGCCTTTCATCACTGAACAAGGTTGTGTCTTGTCCAAGGTTGCGTATGTGAGTATGCAAACATACCTATGGATTTTTTATGTGTATGTTTAACTGTGTGAAGGATGTTTTGGATTTGTGGGTCAGGGTTGTATCAGACAAGCATCTTTTTCATGTCATGTTTGAGGCGTGGAGGGAAATGACCTGCTCGTATTTATCTAGCCTTGACCTATGTTGACTTTACTGCTTTCATATTAGTTTTTACCTGCTAAGGTGCACCATTGATGTGGCTGCGTTGTATACGTATCATTTCTGTGTTTACTACAAATGTCCCGAAGCCCACAAAATGTTTTCTGTCCTTCTGTTCAGTGAGAAGTTACAAAATAGATGGTATGATGTAGATTTATCTAACTTCTGAAAATTGTTATGTCCACTTGTTTGTGTCCTCAAGCTATGAGACGACATCCAGCGAAGAGTCGAGCGGCGATGAGAAGCCGAAGGTGGAGGTGGAGGAGGAAGACAGCTCAGAACCAGAGGCGGAGAAGGAAAAGGAGACGGAGCATCAGCCAGCAGAGAAGCCTGCGGAGGGCGAGCAGAAGGATGCAGAGGTCTCAGCTGAGGGAGGAGCAGCTGCAGCTGCAGAGAAGGAGGCTGAGAGAGGCCTGCTGGATCCGGAGGTCAGCGAGGAGCTCCTGGAGGAGCAGGCAGAAGGGTGAGAAAGACAATAAATCTTCATGCTAGGGATTACACCATAGCTACAGAGCCCGTGCACGTGACTGCTGTCAGCTACGGACTATAATGAACTATGATTGGTCAGAATGGATAGCTTTCTGTTGCTGGTAGAGGTTGCTAATAGTGAAAATTGCATGAGGCAAGTGGAAAAGAAAAGGCTCGGTCATCTTCTGGTTTTCAGTATCACACATCTAGAAACGCCATCTCGGCTACAAACCCTCTGATCCACACTCTCCATCGGAGCAAACAAGAGAAAATGAAATGTAATGGTCTCGTGTTCATCGGTGAAACAAGCTCATATCATGAAGAGAACAGAAGGGATGTAATGAAACGTCAAGGCGCCAGTTCATCCAATGAGAGGACAGTGTGACATGTGATGTCAGGAAGGCACAAGTGAGTGCTTTGTTGTGTGTCCAGCCGCGGCCTTCTTACTTTGTCTTGAATGACACTTCAATATACAGTGGAACGCTGTCTCTCTCTCACACACACACACACACACACGCACACAAACAGAAATCCAATTAAAACACACCCATACCTACTTACAGTGCTCACACTATTAGTATCTTGCACAGGCTCACTGCCACCCTCGCACACCATAAGCCCTTTTGTTTCATACACATAAGCACTACACACACACTTTAATGCTTCACACAAGCGCGCACAACTTGCTCCTACACACTCCGCCATAAGCTGCTCTCACTCTAATAGACAGACGCACAGACCCACTTCATTCCACTTCCAGTGCCAGAGGTCTGGGACAAACAGCATATAACCAGCAGCGACGTCCTCTCTGTCACTGTGTTATCACTTATCTCTCTCAGGTATGTGGACAGGGCTGAGGGCCCCCAGGGGGGGAAGACAGTAGATGGGGCCCCTGGGAGAAGGCAGCACTGATATTAACTCATCATTCAGCACCTGTCTGATCATTTCTACGTGTGTGTGTTTGCACATATATGCGTGTGTTGTGGCTGTAGAGCAGTACGCGGTGATGGTGCCGTCCACTCAGGCTTAGTGCTGCTTGAGACGTAGCCTACAGTATGACTGCGCATGATAGACGAGCAGTATGAGCACCCGGCGGATATTATTGGGCGGTGAATCAGCGTAAACTGTTACCATTGAGGTTTGCATGTGCTATCAATGTGTCAGACCGCTGACTGATGTGTGTGCGCGCGCGTGTGTGTGTGTGTGTGAACGCCTCAGAGGCCCTGAAGGCATCTTTCATCTTTTGTTTTCATCCCAGGCACAATTTACACAAGAACCAAAGTGGCCGTCTCTTGGCCAGATGTTATGCAGACTTGATGCTATTTCCACGTTAAACCTGAAAAAGCTTTACAAAAAAAAAAAAACAATGGAAAGAACAGCTGTTGAAGTGTCCGGGGGTTCAATTCTGATGTTTTTCCACACCCAGATACTCCTGGTCAGCTGGAAAGTTGTTAACTTTATAAAATCGTTAACAGAGTGATCTACCATTGTCAAAAAAGTCTCCTTACTGTGTCGTCTGGTCCTTGTTTCCAGGGAGAAAGTCGACAAGAGTTTCATAGACGCCTGCCTGTATGTGAAAGACCGCATGGAGGAGGTTTCGTCCCCAGATAAAGAAATGGTAAGCATTCCTTTTGGCTGTTGTTCTAATTCTTCACAGCTGTTTAAAATGACTGACTGCGAAGTTAGCGCTCATGGCTGTCGATCCGTCCTCCACGCTGCCGCATCTGTCGGCTTTTGTAACGTGCCCGTCTTCGTACAAATGCTGGAAAAATGACGGTTCGCTTTCTGAAGTCAGATTCTGAGACGGTGAAAACAACGGTTTTGGCGCGGGGGAAAATGCTTCCGCCTCTTTGTTGATGTTCTGCTCGAGCTCCTTCACTTGAGCGAGTAGAGCAATGCGGAGCAGTGTGGTTTACATTGCCATTCCTCAGGCTGAAAATGCAGGCTGCTCAACAGCTCAAACAGTAAAGAAATATGTTAAGGGAACAATAAAAATGCTGCCTTTTCATTTATATCTTTTCTCTCTTTCCTCTCTCCTCAGCGTCAAGTTTTAGTGGTCCTCTACCAGGAGTGGTTCAGGGTCTCCAGCCAGAAAGACTCGCAGGCCGATACTGTCAGATTGTACCTGCGACAAGTGGGCTTGACCACACCCACTCTCCTGCCCTATGTGGTTAACTTGACAGATGGCAATGGGAACATGGCCCTTCACTACAGCGTGTCGCATTCAAACTTCCCTGTGGTCAAACTGCTGCTGGACACTGGTACGACGGAAACACACATAGAACAGCATGAACTGGAACTGACCTCGAACGGAGTTGCAACAAAATGCAGAGTTGTTTACTTCCCAAAATGCTGTTTTTGTGTCTGCAGGTCTATGTGAGACAGACAACGTCAACAAGGCAGGCTACACTCCGGTTATGCTCGTCGCGTTGACGGCTGCTGAGAGCCCCGACGACCTGGAGGTGGCACAACAACTGCTGAAACTGGGTGACGTCAATGCATGCTCCAGACAGGTAATATATACATATATATATATATATATGTACCTGTGCTGGCACCTCCCCTGGATTTACTAGCTCAAAGGGTTTGCTGTGTTGCACGATGTGTTATTGTTGCAAAGGACGGCGTACTTCAGGAACATAAATCCTCTTGGGAAATCAGAGCATAAGGAGTTTTTTATATATATATATATATATTCTTTTAAATGGGTCACTTCACAGAAATACACCATGACTTGTCTCAACAACAAGGCCATCTAAAGTGCAAACCATACAACATGTATAAATGAGAGGAAGTAGCTCTTTATTCGAGGAAAGCATACTAAAGCCACGGAAAAATGTACTTTTCGCACATTTTTGAATGCATTAACAAAGAGTGAGAGACCTATGTTCACGCAGAACTTGATAAAATGACTCTGAGACTGTCAGACTTCTTCTACGCCTCTTTTCCTCCCCTGCATCTCCCTTCAATTATCTCTTCATCTCCCGTCTTCATACCTGCCCTCTCGCTGTTTAATTCTAAATCTCCGCATTTCTCACTTTTTCCTCCAGGCGGGCCAGACGGCGCTCATGCTTGCGGTGAGCCACGGCCGCGTTGCCATGGTGAACCTGCTCCTGAGCTGCGGCGCGGATGTAAATGCCCAGGACCGCGAGGGCTCCACGGCCCTGATGTGCGCCAGCGAACACGGGCACACACACATCGTTCGCCTGCTGCTGGAGACGGGTCGCTGTGACCTCAGCCTCACAGATAAGGTATGCTGTCATACCGTGGAGTTGAACTGTCACTGTCTACTGGAGTGCTGTAAGATTAAAGATGTCTCACCTCTGGTATAGAAGGTATTGAATACGTTGTTCCTTCCTGGACTGGACTTATTTTTCCGTAACCGGACATAAATTGACGCATTTATTGGTTTCACCACTCTGCAGGTCTGTACTCTGCTCCCTGCACTTAAAGAGCGTGGCTCCACTGATGCTGCAGCATGCAGTCCCGCGGGTGCGCCGTTGCCTTAGTGTGCAGCCACATTTAAAATACATCACAGTGCTGTATAAATAACAGAATGCAGCTCAACCGAGGCCAAATAAACTTCCTAACAGACCTTTGAATAAACACTACATATATATAAAATATTAAGACTAAAAAGAAATAAGAAGTCCTCTGTAGGCAAGAACTTTATTTAAAATGGGGCTCACCTCCAACCCCTACTGCAGCTAATTTATTCATGGTGCAAGTGGCAAGATAGACACTGATTCACGCTGTAGGCAAAAGCCTGCGACTTCCTTGCTGTGCTGTCTTCGGCTTAATGCGCACTTTGGTGCGTTTTCCATAAGGGTTCCCTCTTTACCAGCTACATATAACAGCTAGTTATGTGCTGCTTGACTCCTTGTGCCTGGCTAACACACACACACACACACACACACACACACACACACACGTGTCATTATATATTAGGCTGCCCCTGCAGTCAGCTTCAGGTGCCCTGTAGCTGCTGCCTGGCCCACACATAGTAGATTGATTGTTCAACCAAGTACATTATTGATTTCTCTAGACTGATGATTCCCCTCTGCAGTCTAAGGTGCCCAGTCAGAAAATGTCCATATCAGGACTGATGCTTTTCCCTGCCAGT
Source organism: Datnioides undecimradiatus (assembly GCA_008933995.1). Classification (NCBI taxonomy): domain Eukaryota; kingdom Metazoa; phylum Chordata; class Actinopteri; order Lobotiformes; family Datnioididae; genus Datnioides; species Datnioides undecimradiatus. The sequence goes on from WARS01000029.1 coordinate 19,475,353, forward strand.
GCACTTACCCACTGTAAACACTGCTGTCAACACTGTAGCAATGCTGCTGCTGCTCCTCACCTGCATCCAGGAGCGGTTTGTGAATTATTAACAGCAAGACGGATGCCTTTAATGCCCTCCTCTCCGGCTCAAGAATATTATGGATCCAAAATGAAACTGATGAGGGCTTGGATTCAAGGAAAATGTTCAAAGACCTTCAGTCAGAGGAAATGTCCTCAAGCAAAGGGTCAGATCATCGTAATATCTAACCTGTGTTGTGATCCAGCGCGATATAAAATACTTCAGTTTCTCTGCCCTCAGTTCAGATTTGAGTGGGCATGTTTGCTCTAAAGATGCACCGTGCTTCACCTCGTAGAGGCGCCTCACATTGCCGCTTTTCATAATCACCACCGTCGCGGATATGAGGCGCGCCGGTTTTGAACTGCCCGTGGGAGGCGTGAACATGTAAGAGTCTGTCCGTTCTCGTCACTTATTCCTCTCTTTCCTCATCTGTCACCTGCGTGTGTCACTCACTGACTCGACCGGCAATGAAATAATTATCAATAATTTAGCAGTTATAAGTCTGGGTCCAGGTAAGGCGGTGTCTGGTCCGGGTCCAGCCACAGCCCACGTATTACTGACCTCGGGGAGTGTGGAAAGAAATAACGGGGATGCATTTTAGCCTTCGTCACTTAAATGATCGCCTAATATACCATCCCATCGTTTCTATAACACTTTGCTTTCTGTAACTGTCTATCCTGGATTTGACTCTCCCAAGTACAGTGCAAGTACCAAGTGGAAAACAGAAATGAATCAACCCTGCGATCATCCTATAACTCAACCATGTGCCTATGGTAGATCATTTGCTGGGTGACTCCATGGCAACACATGATCACGCACTATATTTAGTGGCGGATTGGGGAGGGGGGGGGGCAAACGTTATCTCAAAACTGAGTAAATAAGCAGCGTGCAGTTTCAAATTATATGTAAATGAGCTAAGCAGTTAGTTTAACAGGTTTTGTGAAATTTACATAAAGTGTAAATACAGAGTGTGTCACACTGTTCCCAGTCATCCGCGCTCCCACGAGAGAAGAGGAGTCTCTCAGTATGCGGCCGCGTCTGTTCTAGTTTACTGTAATGTATAATATCTCACCTTTGATTAGAAGAATAAATAGGAAACACCAAGACACACTGTGAGAATGATGCACGTAATTACAGGCGGCATTACGGAGCATTGCTAGTTCAGTCAGCTGGGAACATTTACAGCCGAGCCTCTTAACAGATACCTGACGTTCATCTTCAACCACACAGACGTGAGCTCGGAAGGTCTTGCATTGTGGAGAGATTTGCAACAAGAAATTATCCACGAGGATGCAAATATAGATTTAGCGTTCTCATTTTTAGATAATTGCTTGCAGAGCATGACTCGTTCCAGGAGTAATGAATATGCTGGATGTTATTAGAGACAGACGCAGATATCGGGAGCCGCTGATGGATTTAATAATGCAATTGAAAATAAACCTGACAGCGCCAGCCAACATTGGTGAATCAGCAGGCGGCAAAAACCCAGCAAGCATCAGTACGAGGAGCGCCGCCGAAACCAGCGCTGTGGGTTCATTGAGTAATAGACAGACCTGCTTCAAGCTGGGATGCTTTATTAAAATTGGGTGCTTAGCTTGTGCATGAAAGGAAAACAAAACTAGCGCAGCAACAACAACAACACGAGACCATAAAACACTTTTTCTAAAACTATCCATGTTGTTTCTGCTGGATTTAGAACATTTCCTGTTGATGTTTATGTGCATTGGACTATTTCCCCCTTAAACACCCCCACAGGCCTCTTACTTCTGAATGAAGCCAAGAAGCTTATCTGGAGATATTATTATAATCTTTTCTGCTCATTTTGATGCCTAATTTTTTTAAAAAAGTGACAAATCATACTCCCAACTGTCATTTCACATGTCAGGCAGACTTGTTTTCAGATACTCAGCTCCTCTTGTAGCACTGCCTGTGTCAGCGCAGGTGCAGTGTGCACCGATTTCATGCAATGTCCAGTTGCTGTAGACCGAGCAACGCAACACTGCCACTGTCAGGATAAGAAGAGTCACTGCGATGTTTCCGATGCAAAGCTGTGACATTTTCTCCGTTTTTTATTTTCCAGAATGGTCAGACAGCACAGTCGGTGGCGGAGGGAGCCTCCCACCAAGACATAGTTGACCTCCTGAAGGCCCACGCTGAGACCCGAGCCTCTGAGCCCTCATCTACCGCAGACCTCCTCTGAGCCAGGCCGACCCTGTTTACTTGTCCAAACCGCTCCAGCTAGCTGACCCAACGCTTCAATTTCCAAGACCCTCTGCCCTCCAGCAGAGAGGGAAAAGGTTGAATCAAGGATACGGTGACACCGTACAAGACTGTGTATGACCAGTGGAAAGAGCGGATACTCTCTGTTTACTGTGGAACTACGTATGAACCTCTGAGACTGGAGCGTCCAGCGATGTACGCCCACAATTCTTCTTCCACATCTCTGCCAACATGCCCTGTGGGTGTTTAAGGATATGCTGCATCAACCACTCAGTGGACTGAAAACAAAGGACGCCGGTCGGATTGATGAGAAGACACTGCAACATGTGACCACGTGCGACTGACAGTTGGGGGAGAGCGGGGTGGGAATACGAAGATGGATCAGGGCCGGACGGACGGACGGACTGGCGAGTGGACGAAGAGATACTTTGATGAACTGCTGCTTCTTATCATCAACTAGCTCTTCAAGCGAAATACTAAGCACATGATCTACCTTTCAAATATACAATATTAAATATGACATTATTTCTATTTTTTTCTTTCACAACATTGACATTGTTCTTTTCGTATCTGGACATAAGCCATTATTGAGAACACACTATATGTAGAATGTTATTCTAACAGATTATAAACTGTATTTTCTACTGCCCCCTCCTTTTATTTTATTGTTTGTGTAAAGTAAATAGTCCCCTCTAATATCGACGTCCAGAAGAAACTATACATCTCCAAAAGTGCAAATTAGAAAATTAGATAAAAGACTAAATCTGTCCGAAGTTCCCCTCATTCATTGGATATTTGACATCGCTCAGTGTGTTATTTTTGCCATAGTAATGATGTTTTTCACATACAGCACATGGGTGATCGTCATTTGTGAATTACTGACAAACTAACACGAGTCAGAGGAGATAAAGTGTTTCTGTTGGACACTAAAGAAAGGATTATTACAACCAGAATATAACCGTAATAAAGAGAGACTAAAATCTTCCGGTGAGAGGATTGTACTGTTTGGAAGGTGCTGCATGCCAATACACAGTTACTCCCCCTACTGGCTGTCTTATAGTACTAAACAACAGTATGTTGTAATACTGTGTGTACTCATTATTAACATCTTCTCCCTTTCTTCGTCCCACCGTTCAAATATAATGTACGTCTTGTTCGCCTGCTCGTTTCCGATGAAATCGTGTATGCAACTGCTACAAAATGCACAATGAATGTCAGGCTGGCTGTGATACATTCCAAGAAAAAACATGTAGCAAGTCGAACTATACCGGCATGGATCACGGGACTAACAGAGACGTGGGCTATCAGTGGATGTGTTAGATACAGGAATGAGCCTGGATGTTTTTACCACGTGTGACTGTAAGATATTTATTTATTAAGAGAAGCTTGATTGCAAAGATCAGATCTACCTGTTTTCAAGTTACTAACTCTAGTTCACTTGGTTCAGAATGGTAAACTGACATGATGTTAAAAGATGGCTCGCAGTCTGAAAAGAAGCAATATCGATGAAATACTACCTTTGTAATCAGAAACTTGTTTGGGAGACTGGCTTTGGTCTAGCCTTAATTAGATGAACGTTTTCCAGGCGAGATGTGTTTCAGGGAGTGTCGTCTTCTGCTTTTCCGCAAACTCACACCCATATTCCTAAAGTATCTGAAAACAGGAGTACTGCTCTGATAAAAATGTTTACAACTTAACAGCTCCCCTTCAGTGGCCCCCGCAGAAATCATCAGTTACCGCTTCACGGGGAAACAAGGGGATCAATCATTTTACCTGTAAAAAAGGAATCAGGAGGCCTGTTTTCACCATGGATAGTAAGGCGAAGCATTGCACCTCTGCAAAGTTCAAAAGAATTAAGAGGTAATAGTCGAAATGGGGGCAGCAGAGGCCTAAATATCCTGATATTTGGTCCCTAGTATGAGAAACGTTGGATGCTAAAAATGCCATAATGCAACCAATGCCACCCTTTTCCCTCGTAAACGTACATGTCATCTAAGCTCAACAGCCCCCATCTGTAATCTGTAATTCATAGTCTTTTATCAGTGTTTGGAAAGCTCCTCCAGAGAAAAGACGACACAGCTGTTTTCACGAGCTGAGCGATGAGCGAGCCGCCCTGCATGGGCACGTTCTGCGTAGCGCCTCTTTAAATGGTGACTGGGGTTCGCTGGGGCCACTGAAGGTGGACTTTAAAGGGGAATACCACTCATCTTAACAACTGCCATATCTGTAGTCTGTTACGGTCCAGTCTGCATTTGCAGCCAGAAAACAAATCACTTTCTACAGAGGCTAGATTGTGGTCCAAGACTAGAGAGTTTCCAGCAATTGTTTCTTATCGACAAACGTCTCAGCACTTACTATTACTTTTAGAAAGCCTAAGTCCAAATGCATTCGCTTGCTAAATCACGGTGACTCTATATTGCCATGGCCGCAGCGTGTAGTGCTGACTTCTAAGCCGAGATCCAGTGTGATCTGACTGCTGATCCTGGACCAGTACTCTTTCATTCCCTGACACTTTATTAATGTGGGTGCTAATATGGGATTATATAGACTGACGCGAAGATAGCCCTATTATATAAAGCATCTTGGTTATGTCGTAGTATATACAGCGGCTGCATTTACTCAGCAACAATGGGATTTTTTTTTTTTTGTTTTTCCAAACGTGGCTTTGTATTCAGATCATCATCATTTGTTGAGTCACAGAGTAGCACAGCAATGAGGCTGCATTTACACAGGATCAGAAACTCTAGTTTAACTCCGTGCAGCGCATCTGATCGTCAGTGGTTGTCTGTATATTGAGGGGTGGCTTCCATGTCAGACAGCGACAACAATGATCCGATGTGTGCTGTGTCATATATCTGGTATATCTGGTCTTCCGTGCCTGTGTATTAAGTCTTACGGTGATTCGCATCCATATGTTTAATCCAGTGTGACCCAGATGTAATAAGGTTTCATAACTGGCTCAACACCAAAGAACTGAAATCCAATCTGTTTCACATGGGGTTAAGTATATAGTTTTATCTGTTCCTGTAAATTCAGCCAAATACATGTATATACAGTATTGTGAAAAATATATAACAAGTATTGTCTGAAAGTTTGCTCTAAAAATTATATTAAGTATTTATTCCAAATGCTATATTTTTTACCATATATAGTATACTTATGTATGCATGGACAACTATTCCAGTGATTCTGTTGACAGGGATTTGGATGATTGGAAATTATGCTGAGAGCTCCCTGATGATGTGATTATTCAGCTTATCTTTGACTGGTTGGGTGGTGTAGTACATGTGTGGTTTTGACAAGATTGTGGACTTTGTCATGTGCCCTTTAACGCTACTTTTTGCCATTTGTGAGGAAAAAACACGAAGCAGATCTGACACTGGATTGAGCCGCAAGGGCAACGCCTCCCTTGTTTCAATAACCATCTGAAAATCAAAGTGTATGTACGTACATGACAGAGTCAAAGGTAAAAAAAAAAAAATAAATATCTGTACCTCTCTAAAATATTCCTTGTACAACGAGCTTATATGTTACAAACCAGAGAACTACTTCTAAATAAATAAATATGAAGATTTAAACTTATAAAATGCTGATTCGTGTTTTTTTAAATAGTTATTTTCATAAGAAAAGAACAGTTTCCAGGTCAGCCACGTTCAGTAGTGAGCATGTAGTTGTACTTTACAAACTGGTAACTATGACATTTGTTGCACATAATTACTTTTAAGGTACATAAATGGCAACTTTTAGAAGCTAATCACTGTGTGTGATAGATAGATAGATAGATAGATCGATCGATCGATCGATCGATCGATAGATAGATAGATAGATAGATAGATAGATACTTTATTAATCCTGAAGGAAATTCAGGTATCCAGTAGCGTCATAAATTGTGCAAACAGCATGTATCAAAGGGAGATAATGAAATAAAGTAAAAATAAACATACAGTTAAATAAAGTTAAATAAAGTAAGGTGGAGTAGAATAGACGTAAGAATACACAAACATACATATACATACATCTTCACATACACATACATATACATATGCGTATATACATATACATACACACCTGCATATACACACATGCAATAGACTGGGATAAGCTTTAACAGGGAGAAACAGAAACAAAAGTTGCTTTGTGGCAACGTTACATACGGCGAGATCAGTCTTTACATCAACCAACGAGCATGAAAACCTCATTTGAAATATGCCAAACAATACAAATGAATTAAATGTCTTGATAAGCGTAACCTAACAACGATGGAGCTGATTTTGCCAAATGATTTGGCAAAAGCTGAACTGCAGAACTGATGTGCATGTTTATGTGCATTCAGCACCATTATAGGGTGTAATGAAAAGGAGTGACCAGCAGATGGTGGTATGACTGTGTGGTAAGAACACTAACTGAAGGGGAACATCAGTCTTTCTCCACCACAACATGTTTTACTCTACATATCTTAAAGGGGTAAAGTCAACATGTCTTGAGGGTATTTAATCTTTAATAGAAAAGGCCTCTTCAGCTCTACAGCCATTGTCTTTGACTTGACCTGAATAACTTGGTAAGAAATGTGGTGTAAAGGAAGCATTAAGAAAGTATAAACACCCGTAATCAGTAGCTGGGGAAGTATTCAGAGCCCAGAACAGTGAAGTGCAAGACTTTAAAAGTACTTATCATGCCCTGATGGTGAAATTGTTCCAAAATCTGTGTGAGGTGAAGTATTTGTGACCTAGGTTTTAAGTATAACTACGTCACTTCTGTAGTAAAAACACACACAGGGAACAAAGACTTGCTTAGAGGCACGTCAAAGCTGACTCATTTGTATGTAAGGCACGTTTTCTCCACTGGACACTTGATTAACTGGATCATGTTTTCTCTATTTTTACAGAGCACCCATCAGTGCACTGGAATTGCACCCTACAAGGCAACTTATCCTCATTTCCTCCACAGGATGAACACATTGTATTGCATTTTCTCCACCAGTAGGATACCACAGAACGCATTTATCACGTTTTCTCCACTGGAATGATCCCCAGCAGTTACTTTATCACGTTTTCTCCACTGGAGGTCCACCCTAAAAAGACATTTTATCTGTTTTCTTCAGAGGAGGAGAGCATTCACCTGTACTTTTGCAGCATTTCTTTTCAAATAAGTGGTGTTGGTAAATAAAGTAGTATTACAGTAACTGCTCAATTTCCTTTGGGAGCACAGCTGCATGGAAACACCTGCTATCAGTAGCCTCTTATCCTCCTTTCTCAAGTATTTCCTTGGATCTGGCAGTTACCTGTGCATATTTAGGATTCACTTCTTCTCATTTCTCATCTATTGACTTAAAAATTTGTCCTGTGCTTCACTTTGTAGCTGTCACAGATTTGTCCGATTTTAAAGCGATACACAAGATTCTTTCACTTCTACCCAAGGAGACAGTGCTTTTGCACTCTTTTACGTACCAGTTCGCAGCTATGAAAGGAAAGGAAGTCTTAAATGGCTCCAAGCGCAATAACATAGCTCAAGATGGCATAAAATCCATGGACTCATACAATGAAATCTCTCAAAGTCTGTTTCCTTAACGTCCCTTATCATGCATACCAGAGAGCGAACATGCTAGATCCAGCTGTAAGGCTTACTTTAAAATACACATTGAGCTCATCTGGCCCAGTAAGTGTTATTTTAAGAATAGAAGCATGTTTATCACCACTGTTATTGTTAAGAAACACAACGCACACAGAAATGATATTTTACAGTGATAACACAACTTTATTGGAATCATTTGATTGATTAAAGCAGACTGGAAATTCATTTTTACAGGAAACAGATGGTCGTTAATCACGAACAGAGAGGAGGGGAGTGATTTGCTCTTAACTCAAGTGGATGATGTGTTAGTGTTGTTTTTGAGTTGTTCGCGGCTGCAGTAATTACACACACACACGCATGAAACACACACTGTTGCGCCTGTGCACGCGTAAAGATGCGAATGCACAAACGCATACATAGCGAGCCAGTTTTGAATTTCCCCTCACACGCTGCATGCATCCCCGTGCATCCCCAAACACTGAGGATAGTAGAAGAGAAGATAATGAGTAAAAATGATGTTGTTCTCTCTTCATCAACTGCTGTGCGGAGGCAGGGGGATTGCGAAGATGAAGGCTTAACAGGCAGCCTGCAAATCAGTTTTATGGTACGTCTGGGTCCGAGCACCCTCACCTGTCCCAGCAGGTGGAAAATATAATTAAATTCATATCTCACATATGCTAAACATCTAGCAGCACAAAGGGGTAATATATTTGTTTTGGTGTTTTGGTCCTATGCATGTTTATGTTCCCGTAGCTGGCCGCCTCTGCGTGCCACAGACACCACTTATGAAAGAAATAAGCCCATCACAGGGAGTGAAGAGCGAGCCCATTACAGGCATCCGCTTTATGTAGTGTATGGATGCCCTCGAACTCAACTCACACTGGGCTCCTGTGCCAGCCAATTACACTGATATACAGTGTTCGTATTTGTGTGTGTGCGCCCTCACACTTGCAAACACACACTCAGACGGGCGAGTTTCTTATTCCAAATGTAAATCTCTGTGCTCAGCGGCAATCCCCTCATCATACAACACATATAACTGAACACACATGTGAGTGCATATAGAGCCAGAAAGATTGAACTGAGGGGAATATAGAATAGAAACATACACACACACACACACACGATCATATGTGTACACACAAGTGCTCCTAATCTGCATTGCAGATGTTTTTTGTGGCCTCTCTGTCTGCCAACACCAGGATGATGAGCCGTCCTCGTTAGCATGGAGACTTTTAGCTGTAATTATCTGGTAATGGCACTTAGCCCATCAACTCCTCCTCTAGTGTGTTCCAGTGAATGCACACACGCACGCACACAAACACACACACACACACACACACACATACTCGCACACATATCCAGACACAAGCACACACGCTGGCATGAAGCTATACAGACAGACACAAACACAGACTGACAGACACACATGACCACACACAGCTGGACAGAAATCCTTGAATACAGACAAAGAGGAGCGCACTCAGACAAACACACACACGCAAATACAGACAGGCAAACATTAATGGATACACACGCAGCTAAACAGAAATACGCACAAATGTGAAAACACACACGCAGTGACAAACACACACAAACAAACACACATGAGCACACACACAGTCTGCCATATCTGTGCTCCTCCGTCTGCCCCCATGGCTAATCTGTGCAACTTATTATCCAGGAGATAATAGAAACTGTCATCCATGAGGCAGAGGAAGGAGGGAGACAGAGGCAGAGGGCTGCCCATGTGTTCACTGCATTTTTAATCAGAAAGAGACTTTACTGCAGGAACTTTATGAGGCCAGATGTGGAAAATTAACCGATCTGGCTCCTTTCACAAAGTCGAAACACCTTATCACTGCAACAAAAGGTGCCACAAAGTGTTACAAAGGGAGGAGCAAAAGTGCTGATAGATGTAAAATGAAATGGACCAAGAGAGACAGAGAGACAGAGAGAGAGAGAGGAAATGTAGGGAAAGAGCTGATGCAACTGGAAAGAACTGAAAAAGGTGGAGGGAGACCAAATGTTAATTTGCTTTTAACAATCACATTTTATTGCAATGGTTGTGAAACACTTCGGTTGTTCATTCTGCGAAATTGTTCGCACACTGGAGCGCCATAAACCCGCATCTCCTCAGCAGAGCGCTCAGAGGCAACACAAAGGAAGAGGGAAGCATAATGAGAGAAAAGAAGAAATAATGAGGAGGGGGAAGAGAGGAGACAATAATGATGAATGATTAAACAGAATTACTACAGCAAACACAAGCACAAACTCTGCTTTATGTCACTGTGGTTTAGAGAAAGTGCTGTGCCCTGAAAACAAAATGGCAGATTCATCTTTCTTGGATGAAAGAGCCAGGCAGATTGGCAGCCTGTCTGGGGTCCAATGTGTTGCTGCACTCGCAGTTTTAATTGTAATAACATTAGAGTAATGGGGGGCCTCCAGCCAGCGGGGGCAGCGGAGCATGATCATTCGACCCAATACCATGCAGGTTTTAGGAAAATGGTTCAAATGAAGCATATTCAAATGTCTTTCACCCCTTATTTGTTACTGATAATGTACACTGTATTATCCTACAGTGTGATGCACACAGGAAATAGACACATTTCCATGTTCCATTGATTATGTCTGCAAACAGTTAATTAGTTACACTTCCAGTAGACTTAAAGTCACATTAGTGTTCAGTTCAAGGTGTGTTTCTGGTCACGTGACCAATGTATAGCACAAGGAGGATAATCACTTTGCTTTTAATGATTTGCTAAATGTTAGCAGCTATTTGCTAACTTTGAATGAAAAATATGGATAATGAAACATGTATGATACACATGATTTCATTATCTTGCCAGGACAGCTTGCACTTAACTTTAGCCTTAGCTTTAGGTTCATAGGAGCTGTTGATACTAAATGGCTGCAATGGCAGGGTTTTGTTCGGAAATCCAGTGTTTTTCTCGCTTTGTTTTAAAGAAATCTCTGTGTCCTCTTGTGCATAAACTTCAGCAACTATCCCACTATGGACTTGTGGTTGCAAGGAGCTAAAAAGCAAACACTTTGTGCAAAAAGTGCTGGCAGGTGCTGATCCTGAGGACAGGCGGGATGGGCATCGACAGTATCTGAAACATGATGCATCATTAATAAGATGTTGAATAAAACACTACAGTGGTAATAAGCCTGTGCATGCTAAGCCGGTAGGTTAAAGACTATATTTTTGCATGCAGCCCCGTTACTGAAGATATGCTCCTGCATGCATGAGTCATTTCATCTATTGTTAATGTAAAGATATTGATTTTAGGGCACGCTTTAATTTTCAGTGACATTATGAGGAGGCAGTTTGAGCAAAGTCCCAAGGTGCAAATTTTGTGCAAATTCCATTTATTTATAAAAACACTGAAAAGCTCAATACAACGTGTAATATACGACAGGATATGAGGATTTTGTTGCTCTGGTGCAATGCATGGCAGAAACTTAAACTGATCAATCGTAAGCATTGTTTATTTCCATCCATTGGGTTAAAATGATTGTGCTTAAACATAATTTAAAGTTTAAAACAACAACAATGTGGAATAAAACGAAACGCGCACCTAAAAACGTGCCTCAATTTACGACAGAGCCGCTCTCCGGTGGAAGAGGACAGGAGCACGCTGAGGTCAGCTCCGCTATTTCGAAATAATTTTCATAAGCAGAGTCATTCCAGGATCCCAAATATTTTATTCATTTTAAGTGACAGGTGGAGAGAGGAGTTTTTCTGCACTCAGCCACCTGGATGCCCCACTAACTCCGAACGTTAACTAATGGAGTCCGACATTAGCTCCGTTTAGCAGAGGAGAGGAAGCGAGTGAGAGAGCGTGAGCGAGTGAGAGGTTTACCAATATGTATCTGTGATAGCTGCTATATATCTATATAAAAGTACTGGTCGTGTTTAGAAAAGCATCTCGGAAAAACTGATTTATATTGACCTCAATACCAGGTGGAGCTGCAGAGGAGCTCTTGTTCAGCAGTGCTCTGACAGCTCTTGGCTGCTTCACCCTCCCTAAATCTTGCTGATTCAGTTTTGCAAGATCAATTAACATCATAATTTAGGTGCATGGTTTTTATTTAAAGGAAGAACTGAGGGAAAATTCACACCTATTAAGATGCTGGCTCAGAGGCTGGCATTAAAGAAAGGCAAGGGACAGCTGCCAAATCATGACACAATTGCATTTTTTTTTTTTTTTGGAAATGTTTGCAGCACTCCACGTTCCCAAGAACAACAGTCAACCATCATCTAAGTTAAATGCATAGTGTCATATGTTTTTGTCTAAGACGGGTGTTTCAAGCCAACAACCTGAACACAGAAACAGAGCCCACAGAGGGGCTATCGTCAGGCTCTAGTGGTTGCTAGTTCTTGGTAGTCATATTGACATTGGAGGCCGTTCTCGGCTACGACCGGCCTCTAAAGTTGAATTCACTGAGAAGTCGGATGCGAAACGCTCGTCCTCGACTCTGCATGAAGTGACTCTTTTTGAATTTTGAATGAAGGCCGCAAGTCGACCTCAAAGACAGCAACCAAAATTCTAGATATTTCTACAATACGTGTCTCGAAAGTGGAGGGGGACAGATTCAAGCTGAAATATGCTGCACTCTGCTCAGCCGCTGACGCACAGAGCACAGCTCACAACACCATAACCTTTAGATCCACCACGAGTCCTTCAGTTATCACGAATCCTCAATGAAACCATTGAGCTGCCTTGGCTTCTGTGACGCTTGGAGAGATGACAGTGCAGGATGCTGCCAGGGTTGAATCTTCAATGAAGAGCAACAGCAACCCTGGAACAATGGGCCAAAGAGCGCCCATATCCTCAGCCAACTTCCCCCGCCGGCTCATCCATCAAAGCCCCAGTGAACTGTCATTCCTCTCAACTCTCCGGGGACTACACACATCTCCTGTCTCCCGTTTTTTCCCCTTGCTTACACTGTCAGCCCATTTTACCCTCAGACTTCAGTTCTGTTTCTCCCTCCCTCTACTGTAACTTGTCTTTTGCTCCGGAGAGCTGAGCATTGTGGACAAAGAGGAAACGAACCAGAAGGGTGCTGGTGACATATTCATCCATCACCAAAGCAACACACCAAAAGATCTGTTTGGGACACACGGACGTCAAAAACAGCCCTGTGAAATCACTGAACCCAGCATTTTCTGTGAACACTTCAACAGCTAAATGCACCAAGCTTCAAAGTTGGGAGTATCAAAGAATGAAAGTACTTCATCTGGTCTGGACTCAGGTGCTCTGCAGAAGTGACCGCAGTCACTCTGGGGGGCTTATATTACATTCAAACAGCAAAGAGAAAACATAACTTTACATGCATTTTGCCTTGCCTCATAAAAATGTTTTGATCTTCTGCAGAAGAACTGAACGGAAGATTTGCTTTTGGACATGAAGGCAGGAGGAGCAGATCAACTTTGGCCCCGATTCTACTTCCTGAGCTACAGACGGACTTTGAACCCTCTACAATAACAATGCGCTCTCCAGCCAGGGTTGGAGGAAGTATAAAGATCTTCTGCTTAAGTGTAACTATTAATACCACACTGTAAAAACACTTACGTAAAAAGTCCTAAATCGAAAATTCACTTAACTTAAAATAAAATATGTAGTTAAAATCAGGAACAATTCATTATTAACAGTGCAAAATGCAGAAAACGTCCACCATGACTGTTACTACTCTACATTACAGCATTAGATTATTGTGCTAATGCATTAATGAAAAACAGGATTTTGCAGTTTTAGTCGTGGAGCTCATTTTAAACTAATTTGTGTAAGACTGCAGCTAATGATTATTTTCATTATGGATTAATCTGCCAACTTATTTACTACATCTACTGCAGTAAATACATTGAGTGTGGATAACTACGAAGGAACTCAGACCTACTTTTAAAGGCCCATCTTTCCTGGGTGAAGAAGATAAAGCAACACAAAGCAACACAAAGCAGGTTGGACAATTTTTATAAATTTAATATATCAATATATAGAGATATTTATCAACAGCTTGATTTCATAGAAACGTGAGTGAGACCATTTTGGCATACAGTACAGATATTCCATGTAAGTACAGAAGATGCTAAGTTTTTAACTCCCCCCACCCCTTCCCTCACCAACCCGCCAGTTAACGCCACCCACCCCCCGCCCCGCCCCGCCCCGCCCAAAGACACATAACACAGAAAAACAGAAAGAGTAAAAGTATACAGGAGCACAAAACAAGGCACCAATAAATTAAAATGATAACCCTCTGATTTTTTTTTTTTTTTTCTTTTTTTAAAACACACACAACAACAAAAATCTATTCAACAGAATTAAATACAGTATGAACACTAAAAACCTGTGATGCTTAAAAGTTAAAAAAGCAAAAACAAAGAAACGGAACAGACGGAGAGAAAAGTCAACAAAAACACTTTGGCAGATTATTAATTTTTAGTTACAATCAAGTAGTAACAACCAGTGCTCTTGTGTACAACAAATTCATATATAGTCTACACTTTTTACCCCAGAGGTTTATTTGTCTTTTTACAGATACATTTAAAAACATTATCAAAAAAGTTTTGCCGTATGAAAAACGATTTACAAGTCACGATTCAAAACCATTGACTGTACCATTGGACCACCCAATCTGTTCCCTTGTTTTTAAATTCTCCTCCTAAGAACTGCTATTCTTTACACAGTGCAGAAGGCTTCTTGAAAAGTTTTGTGCAACAAACAGCGTAAAAACAAAAAAAATGCCTGCTGTATGGCCGTGGAATGGACAGAGCGCCGAATGGGTTTGGAGATTTCACATCAGCAACATTTCGAGAAAATGCAGTTTTGCAAAAAAGCTTTTCTTCTGATAGTTTCTTATATTCGCAGTGATTCTCTTCCAACTCTACCACTGCTGAACTAACGCGTGTCCAAATCCGTGACAAAACTGTGATTTATCAAAATATTTCCCATGTAGATCATCATCATCATCATCGAAAACCATAAAAAGATTTGCACACGAGGATTTCACAACTTCCCCCATTGCTGTCTCCGCCCCCAACCTTCACGTTAATCTGACTGGTAGAGAAACGTAGATGACTGAACACTGCCCTTCAAGTAATCGACCGTCAAGAAGATCGAACATGAAACTGAGAACGGCTTGGCGGGGAGAGAGAGAGAGAGAGAGAGAGAGAGAGAGAGAGAGAGAGAAACAACTACAACCACAGACTACAGTCCGCTAAAAAACACATGATAATGGGAGGAACCAGAAGTCAGGTGAAGGAGAGTCACTGGACTGGGCTAAGCAGAGTCAACGAGGGCTCCTTCCACTGTCCACAAAACTGTAGCCGGGTTGGGGGGTTGCTGTGGTGGGCGGGTTGCAGCCCTGGCCGAGCGGGGTGCTTGTCCGCCTGCTTGCTGGTTCACAACTGGGGGCTCTTTCATTTTCAGCTCTGGGGGTTTCCTGTGTTGTTTTTGGGGTTGCAGGTTACTTCTCCAGGCAGCTGCCCCCCCCCCCCCATTCTTCCAGTGTGTGCGCGTCTGTCTGTCTACCCAAAGACTGATAGCCCTTGCCAAAGGAAAGATGTCAATGGCGGCTAAGATGAAGATGGGAGGGCGAGAGAATGAGCGTGCACAGAGAGACAGCAGTGCTGACTTTGCTCTTTAAACTTGAAATTCAGTAGCGTAACAACCACTGAAAGACTTGAAGCCTCACAGCTGACATTAGTTTTGACAGAGTGCTTGAGGAAGTGAAGAGGTGGGGAGATGTGAGTGAAGTTAGAAAGCAGTCAGTGCATTCTGGTTAAAGCGACGTGGGTCAGATTCTCTACTCGGAAGAGACTGAAAACAAGCGTTAGAGGGGCGCACAGGCGAAAGGAAGGACACGCCACAGGATTGTTAAAAACATGGAGGGCTATAATTACAGCGTACAATTACACTGGACGATGTGTTATCATGGCTGTTCGAATTGTTATCACCCTTCTCATAAATAAACTAGGTGTAATCTTGTCTTGCATGGTGTAACATAATTCAGCCTGACCTATTCTTATAGCAACCTATTGTGCACAAGGAGTTGTTTGGAATATCCAAATGGATCCCAAGGATCCCGTTGAACCAGTGATTCGTGAAACTGGGTTTCACCGTTTAAACTGTTTTAGCTGGTAAAGACTTAAAGGACCAGTGTGTACAACATAGTGGCATCTAGCAGGACTTGCTTCCTCTGTAAACGTTGCCCATTAGATCCCCTTAAATCCCACACACTGGTACTTTATGTAACGTGTAAAGCGGTTGCTAGGTAACATTTGTAGTGTTGTCCCAGCACAAGCCAATGGCGCAACAGGACGTGACTGTAACATCAAAGAGATAAACTGAACATAACAGCAAATGCAAATTATCTTCTGCAAATGTAGGCATGACTCTGCTTTCATTTACATACACAGGGTACATGTTTCAGAGTTAGAAGTACTCACACAATTCAAAATTAACAGAAAATATCTAACTACACTACCTTATCTGATCATTTAATGTAACTTTCATGTTCCAGTTTAATGAACATCATTAGACAACATTGTGATCTAGCGTAAACAGTATCTCATGACATCTCCTTCAGTCTAAAGGTATAATATATTAGCGAGCTAACATGAGCTATAGCAGCTGGCTTGGATAACTTGAACAGTTGAACCTGGCAGTCATTAGTCGTGACTATTTAATAACAACCAAACTCTACGTAAGAACACGCTTTTGTGTTTAAATTCAGTCTCAAGTTAGTAATGAACAAGCTGACGAACAGCTGGTGCAAACATCCGACTCACTGTTAAATAAAAACCTCGTGCAAGATATCACGTCGCACACTGCAGCAACTGCTGGGTTAACACTGAAAGACTTCAAGTAACTAAGTGACGACAAAAAAAAAAGAAATGACCTGGAGCACTAAACACACATGCGCCTATGTAACGTCTCACCTGTCAAACAATAACTGAACATATGTACATAAACACCGCTATTACTCTTGGACCCTTCTCCGCATGAGGCTGAAAGCTCAACTTGATCCTCAAAGCTGCAGCCTGCTGTTCACAAATATGAATCAAGAATGTCTAGAAAGCATACCATCCAAGCACGTCCTCTATAACCACTACAATCACTGCCTACTATGTGATGAATGACAAAAGTTCCTCTGAGGACCTTCTCAGCGTCCTTCAAGTGGAGACGACCGCTCTCAAGGTGGCCGCAAAGTGGAGCGGCCAATCTGTCTTCACACTGTAGCAATAATAAGTTTTCTACAATGCCACGCTCAGTCACCTCAATAAATAAGCAATTTATAGCCCTAACTGCAAACCCACAGTATGGAACTCCATTAGTCCTGCGGCAAACGTGGACATGAAGGAAACTCTGTGGAGTGCAGAGTTGGCTGAGCCGGGTTCGGGATTTATTTAACCATCGATTCACAAATATCTCTGACCTGCGGCATCTGTCTCATCATCTTGCATCTCCATCATCTCCTCTTTAGGGCTCTGAATGCACGGCCATCACACCGCCCGATGACCACCGTTTTATACCCAAACGCAGCTGTGTCAGTCGAAACTGTTTCATACACGTCAGTCCCAGATTCTGCCAAAAACAGACCAAACACAGCAGGCAGCTGCCAAACCGGTCCAGGATCGTGCCGAGCTGAGACACGGTCTTCCCCACCACGTGTGTGATGCATTTTATTTTGTTTTATCTGTACAAGGTTAAGATGAAAGGAGATGGCCTCCCCCTTGTGCTCAATCCTCCTTCGTTAGACAGACGCAGGGGGACTGCAGTGCTGGGGAGGACTATAATTTACCTGTCTAGCATGCCTCTTACCGCATACAATACATAGAAATCCCCAACTGTGCATCACAACCTGAGCGGAGAGAGTGCCATCCCTCTGAAGGAGGTGAGCAGGCAGAGTGTCAGGATACTGCGACACAGCATCAGCAGAAACCTGGTAAAATGAATGGCCCACCATTCATCTTCCGCGCACAAACCCGCTTGCATACAGTTTAGTCTAAATCCTGGCAGCCACTTCCTGCCTACCTTTGTCTCTGTGCGCGTCTTTCTCCCCCCCCCCCGCGGTTACCCGAGCATCTAGACTGAGCAAACCTTTCCAGGAATCACCGAGAACCATGAATAATTACTACCATTAATCAAATTTTTGTTTGAGTGACCGTACTGTCGGCATATAGAGTTAGATGAACAAATATGCTGAGTGTCTACTGAGCCTATATTGGAAGACTTTAATGTTTGCATTTTATACTTTTTCTTGCTTTTTATTCCAAACCTGAAAAGACTGTGGAAGTGGCAAAACAAAAGCCCTTCTGAGCCCAGCACAGCTGAAATGCAACATTGCTAAAATTTGCTTTTCTAAGAATGGAAGACCAGTGTCTGTATAGTTTGTACATAAAGCACCTCTATACCTTATCTAATGCATTAAAAGTATGCTTAATGCCTTCAAAATGCCCTTTATTGAGACAAAATGACGTGCAGAATGGGAATAATTTGCCAGAAATACTTGTAACAGTGATAATGTTATGTTGTCATGACTGCTTCTAGTATTTCACTACTACAACACATTGTAAGCAATTACTTTGAACGTCACGGGGCATGAATTCTATCTGATTCACTGGGCTGGAAGCATGTCTGTGGCAAGCCAATGGAAGATCAGCTCTTTGCGCTGGTTTACACGTTTCCTCTCCATCCAGCTTTCAAATCAAATCAGTGCTCGGCTCAGTCAGCCTCAGCGTATTAATACTCATCTGCTCACACAAAACAAGGCCGCTAACAACCGCGCCGAACAGTCGGTGACAGGGGAAAGCGATTCCTTCTGAATGCGGGCTCCTTTGCTACAGCGTGCCGTGCACAAAGCGCGCGGCACGCTGTTCAAACGTGGCACTAAAGGGGCAGATTTCGATGCTAAGGAACACCAAACGCAGTCCTTTAAAGCCACCGACACGCTGGGATCGATGTTTATGGGGTGCTCAAGTTCGCTAATATCTGGTTTGGCAGCAGCAGAGAGCGATAAAACTCAGTGCCTCACAGCATCATTTTAATATCTTAAGACAGTCGCAGGAAGGTGTTTTGTAGCACTCTGCCATCTGAACATTAAGGTTTACATCCGAAACGCTGATGGCAGCAGACACAAAGTCAGGAACGCACGTGCGAGCCTTAACACCCTCCCTCCGCAAACAAACAAAGCAAACAATCCCAAGTTCATTATTGACTGTTGGCACACCTCTGACACCAGGAGAGAGGATTACCCATAATCCTTTGCCTTTTCTGCCCTGCTGCTTTTTTGCCTTGAGGCACGACCCTCTGGTGGCACAAATCCTCCTCCACAAAAAAAAAAAAAAAAGCACCCTCCCTTACTCTTTCACCCCGAATTCACCTCCAAAGATGCAGACAACCCCATCATTTTTCTCTTGTCTGTGTTACCCTTGGCTATATTTAGCTTTGCTTGCCTACATACAGTATGTCAAGGGGCGAATGTGAGCGGCTGGGTGTAAGAACAGATGACATTCCCCGGGTTTTTCTGTTTTTTTTAATGTGTCATGTCAGCTCAAGATGTAAAAGGAGCTAAGAAAAAGAATAACGTCCTCGCCTGCTACCGTATATCCTTGCAGGCTTGAACATATCTGCCTTATGTACCGTGCGCTGAGACGCTGAGCCCATATTTACAACAGCAAACACATACAAATAAATAAAGAGTCATAATATGAGGAATTAAAAATAATGCACGCCAGCCTTTCCCTCTTGTACGGTGGCCAGACAGCCCTCTATTTACAATGTGCCCTAAGACAGCCAAATGAGGTTAGTCCGAACAAAGTCATCAAGCAGCATTTTATACACCACTGCAACTAATGAGAGGCAGAGAAAGGAGAGGAGAGGGGCAGAGACTACTAATAGCACTAAGGGTAGGTAGTAGTGGCTAGTAGTGGTAGTAATGTTACTCCAGAGGAGAAAGTAGGAGAGTGAAGGGGATACACAAGATGTACATGTCATCCCTGCTCCTTATAAAGGGAGGCAAAGTGAGGACTCCATCTCTTTCTCGTCTGCGTTGTACTGGCCTCATTGTAGTGGTGCAGAGGCTTGTGGTGAGAGGAGGGGCCAGGATGGGATTGGAGGGAGGGAGTGGGGGTAGGCAGGACGTATCTCCCCCCCCCCCCCCTTCAGGGATAGCCATCATCCTCCAGACTGAGTGCCACGCGCTGCAAACAGCAGATAAAAAGACTGTTACCACAGTAGGCTGGTGAGGGAGAGATAGAGAGTGAGGTGAGATAGAAAGCAGAAAAAGGAAAAAACAGCAGCGAGACGGACAGAGAACAAAGAGAGGAATTTTGAACCGACTCTCCTTCTTCTTCTAGTCCTCATTTTGCCCTGACCTTCTTCTTCTCTCCCTCTTTCCAATCCCCCCCCCCAATACCCCTTGTTCATTCCCTCCTTCTTCTGGCCGCTCCTACGTGAGGAATGCAGAATGCCTGCCTACGGCTGCAAATGTCTGGCCCACATAATGCCAACCTGATTTCTCTGGCTGTCTGAGTTGCCACGCTGCCACAAAGGGAACGCAAAGGAGAGGAAAAAGAGAAGCAGAGGAAGAAAACGAGTGAAGAAGACTTAGAAGACAATAAAACAGAGTTGGACATATGCATGACAAAAAGGGAGATAACAGAGAGAGCGCGGCTCCCTCTCTGCAGCCCTTTACTGAGACTGGTTGTTAATTTGACCTTGAATCTTAATATGACTCAGTCGTGCACCTGTTTTGTGCGTGAGTGTGTGTGTGTGTGTGTGTCTCCAGCCTGTCATCATGCCAGTGATACCCAGAATTCCTTGCCTCCTTTCTCTCCGGAGCAACACAAAGAAATCTGTGTTACCATGCCAACCGATCAAAGCGCTAGACTCCCGCCTCTTCACCCCCCGCCATAATCCTTTTTGGCTGCCCTTCCCCGCTTACTTTACGCAAAACAACAAATATATTCAATAACTGTCCCGATGGCACACTCGTTTTACATTTAAGTGAATCTGAGTGCAAGTCTCAGCTGCCGTTGTTTCCGCGGTTCGTTAGTGATCAACAGGGTATTCTGCAACTCGCGAAATGTGAAGATTCATGGTTTCTGGATCTGCACTCAAGACGCAATGTGGAAAAAAAAAAATCTAGTTTGGACTGTCCTTGGATCTGATTTGCGCTCATGTCTCATTTACACTGTAACTAAAACGTAAAATTCACATAAGGGCAATGTCATAATGTTACCCTCCTCTCTAAAAACCCAATTTATTTGCAGAATGGTCGAGTCCTGCGCACTGCTGTCCTTTCCCTCAGCTTTCTGGGGTGGTATAAAGCTTGTCCTCTTCCTCCTCAAAGGCATCTGATCACTAAAATAATTTTTTTTTGTTCCTCCAATAAACAGACTCCACGGCAGCCAGCTCTTTATCAAGCATGTCCCTTCCACATACACTGCACCAAGAAAGCGGTAATTAACATTAAAACGTCCACTCTGACGGGGATGCTACCTTGCGGCGCATATTTTCTGTTGACCGTGCTGGGAAAAAAAAGGAGCTTTTGCATCGGCTGCCTCTCTGAACAAACATGACGTGAGTCAGGGTACGGAGTTTTGTCGGGGAGCCTCACAAGAAAGACATGTCTCCCAGTAACAGAACAGAAAACAAACACGATGTACAAATAAAAGGGATGGCAGGTTGGCAACAAGGACGTGACGTCGATAAATGAATGTACTGTGTGATTATGGTCATGGAGGGTGGACTAAATGTGAATGTGATGTACTGGTGAAGGGCTTATATGTGTGTGTGTGTGTGTAAATTGTGTTGTTTTGTTTTTTTTTTTAGTGATTGCTGCAAAGATGATATGTGAGAATGTGGGCGTGTGCATGTGCAAGCCTGTTCTTTCTTCCCAGGCCTACATGTACGACAAACGGGCTTCAATCCAACCCCTTGCGCATACTCCCATATCCCAAATATTCCAAACTTCCTCTGCAGCTTCTCTCATTTGCCGCTGGAGAGCATCGGTGCCCCTGAGTACCAGTGAGAGTTGCTGTCTGTGATGCCACCTCCCAGAGGAAGCGCTATGAATGGCTGACTGTGGCTGCCACTCACTGCTGGGTAAACGTGACCGATGGACTCGCTGTGTCGCCCGATGTGGATTTCGTCGTCGTCATCCTCCGTGGTTTTGCGGTAGACGGGGTTGTCGAAGTTCATGCTCTTGGTGTTCTTGCGCCGCCAGTTGCGCCAAACCAGGTACCCGCCGGTGCAGAGCAATCCAATGACCACTGTGGCAAGGATAGGGACTGCATGTGTTTAACACACACACAACAACAACACACGGCGGGAGCGTTAACACAGCCCAGGGGGACACAGAGCGGCGCTTAAAGCACTCATACACACACACACACACAAACACGCCTCACACACTTTTCTCCGTCAACCGAAGGCTCATTATTTTCTTTCAAAATCATGTGGAATCGAAATCGCACCGGTAAATGTGATAAAGTGTCCCGAAAAAGGATATCATTTACAGAATCTGTATTTTTAAAAGCCATTGCTGTCTTCTTGCAGATGACAGCATCAAAGTTATGGCCGCGCGAGCACATAAAATCCTTGTGAAATGTGAAAAAATCAATTTGCTAATATCAAATGTCACATATCTGATAGGTGTGGCTATTGCTTTACCATTTTGGTGATAGCTTCCTGTGGGGAAACTTCATACATCCATCAAACTTTTAAGAAACAATCGGGTATTTTTCAGTGAAAACTGGTAAAATCTGAAAACAGTGAGCCTTCACGCCCTACGTATGTACATTCTATTACATTCCCTTTGTCTCAGTTTACACAATGATTAAAAACACGCAAACGTGAATGCACGCGCACAGTTCGTAACAGCGAGTGCCTGCATGCACCATCGTACTTCAAACTCCACATCAAACACACACACACACACACGTAGGCAAACACAAATACATGCACATACAAGGACTTTACAGTAATGATCGGGTTCTGAGGTCTGTGATTATGTTTTTGCCCAGCAGGGTTGCTGAACCGTCATCAGTGTACGATTCTTCTGCTGCATGGTGTGACACGTGATTTTGCGCAAGCCTGGGCATCAAAATCAAACGCAACCTGCAGACTTCCTGACTCTGGTGTTTTAACATGGGGACAGACAGGGAAAGAAGAGGAGGAAAGAGGACAGAAGGGGGGATTGGAGGATCTCAGATAAGCACCGTCTCTCCCTCCTCTCATTACCATATCAGCATGACTGCCTAGCTGCCCTGTAGGACCTGTGTGCGCACAGTGCATGGATGAGTCTATGTGTGTGTAGAGACCAGCAGACATACCAGAGGTGCGTCATTGAGCAGAGATAAAACAAGTGTGTGTGTGTGTGTGTGTGTGTGTGTGTGTGTGTGTGTGTGCGCCCATCAATGTGTCTACATCCCTTCTGGAGGCCCCATCTAATTGCTCTTTTGTTGGATAGGCACTTGAGATCCCTGTGTGACTGGGCTGGAAACCCCAGATCCTCCTTTGTTCTTCTCTAAATACTCACTGGTTTAAAAAAAAACAACAACAAAAAAAAACATCAGCTTTTGTCTCATTTAGAAAATTTCACTCCAATTAGAGAGCGGCATAACAGCCTGACTTCGGCTAAATACTGATAATCATGGCTGGGCCGTTTCCCCTCGTGGAGCCGTGGGTGGGCGTGGTGCATTAGCGGATGCGAGCGGAGAACTGGGGTGCAGAAATCCGGCCCTTGTGGACCTCCAACAATAATTAACGTTTCAAAGCTGCCAAAATATGCAGAATGGGTGGGTGGGTGGGGGATTTATGGCAGCAGTGAATGGCAGAAGGACAGAATGAGGGATGGAGCGGAAAGGGTTAACAGTCTCGCGGGTTGTTTTAATGAGCTGCTATCTCAATCGTCAGGAATAAAAAGAGAAATAAATTGCTTTACGATGTTTTAGAGCTCCCATAATTTATCAAAGTATTCAATATCAGGGATGAAAGAGATCTCAATTAGCGACATATGCTGCTACTGTAGGGTCATTTGCACATTCAGCTGATTTCCCAGTTAGGTTATGCATGAAAGTATTATGTATTGCCATAAAATTCGATTTTCATTTTAATCAATGCTAATAGAATAGATGAACTTTAGTGGCTGGTTTGATTTTCCTACCTTATATTAGTTGTTTGGGCTTATAATGTTTTTTACGCCTTGTATGGGCAATATGTAATTCTGACCTAGGAAATGAAGTCCCTGGCTTGAAGCAGTGGAGAACTGCGAGCGGGGAAATAACATTTTATCTCATTAAGCTCCCTTTTAAGTCATTTGACATTTTATCCTATTCAAAAACTGATTCCAGCAACCGTGTAGCCCTCTCTCCGTCCACTGGGTCAGATAAATAGGTCAGAGCACTGGATTGATTTCAGCGTGAGCAATTCTCTGTGATCAGACTGGGAACACGAGCTTAATGTTAGAACAGCTGGTCAAATGTGATGACAAAACACGAACTGAATTCCCCATTTGCTCAAATCTCATTAATAATGACATAATGTGCACATTGCAGAGGCCTGGCCATTGCTGACTGACGAGCTTGCTGGCCTCTAATGGCTTTTTCTAGCCGTGGGGCAGGAGGCCGTTGTTGGATAATACCACAGCTTAGTACATTTTCTCGATTGCTCGACTATTATTTCGTGCACAAGCATCACCGCAAAGGCTGAGATTGGACTTGCGCGTTCAAAAGACACCGACTGTTAATCAGGGGTGAGGTGGGAGAGCACAAACATTTTAAAATCCAGTCACTCACACATGCATGCACACACACACATACAGCCAGATTCATAAAAGAACCACATCCACGCCCAACATGCAGGACTTGAGCGACAAGCAAAGACGGAGAAGCAAGGAGGGAGTAGCAGGCGGGCAGAAAGCAAAGGTAACACAGCTAGAAAGTCAAGAAGTACTCACCGATAGGAATGACTATCCCCAGAACAGCTACTGTGATGTTGTTACCTATGAGGTAGTGATCACTCGCGGCTGAGGTGAACAGAAAGAGAGAAAGAGAAATAACACTAAGCAAAAAGTTCTGTTCCCAAACACCCTCCCCGAAGGCCTCGCTCAGAGGGAAACACAAGTTTGGAGCACGAAGCTGGGAAACAGCTTATTTGCATAATATACGGGCAGAGAAACCATCTGATTTCTCTTTGGACTGCTGACTTTTGTGTAAATGAAATGCGGCTGAATGGGTGATGCCATATAAATGCAATGAGAGCGCGTTTTTTTTTTTTTTTAATACAACGGGAGACAACAGCACTTCCAGGATGTAATGCATCAGAAGCCGAACATGATTCAAAAGCAAATTTTGCTTTCGGACGCGATGCATCGCGGCGGACGCTTGAGAGTGAATTTCAACACACGACCTTGTGCTGCACAACCATTCGTTTTCTACGGCAAGTCTTCCAAACTGTGTCACAACACAATGCAGCACTCATTTATTCTAGACATGCTTTGTATCCGGACTCCCCTTCAACTCTCACCCCGACAGGTCGGTGTGGAGCGTGACATTAATCCCGCTCCCAGCCCTCCTATTAGCAGCAGGCTAGCCATTAGCCAAAGTGTGATCAGATGGCTATAATGAAGTCTAGTGAGGAAGATTAACAGAGAGATCACAGCGCTGGACCTGCATACTGATTGGCTCATTCTCAAAACGCACTCGGTGTGGTTTTATGCACGCAAACAGGCACAGATGGGGGGTGATGGATGGGACGTACAATTATAAAGTGTTTTCTCTCACAATTGCTATCATATAGGGGATAAACTGCCTTTCGGCGAATGCATGCACACACACGAAACACATCAACACACACACACACACACAGAAACTTTAACGTAGAGAGGCACAGCAGGTGATGCGGCTTCAGACTGAGCAGTGCAGCGTCTGAGTCCCGATTCAGCAGAACTGAATTTGGATTTTCTGTGAGTATGAGTGATGTCCAATGGGTCCTAAGACTCTAAAGGGCGGATTAATAAAATCTTATTAAAGCAGCAGTTAAGAGAGGAGGAGTCCCGGGGAGTGAGGGCAAATGGAGAGCGAGAAGGCGCAAAAGAAGAAGAAAAAGGCCCTCAGTGGACAATATTTAACCCAACATGTAAAAAAATATGAATATTTACACTGTCAGCCATACTGTGATTGAATATCTGCATGGTTGTGCAAGTGTATTTCATTTCAGATTTCAATAATGAAGCGCTGAATGTGTCTATAGCTAAGGGGGGAACCTTTAAAGTACAGGGTCACATGCCGTCAACCCTGTCCTAAAACAATACTCGCATGCCCATATATGCATTTTGCTGGCTGTAATCATTTCTCTAACTCATATCAAAGATTCCCTTTCCTCCTCTGAGGCTTCAGCAGACGGAGTTAATCAAATTGAGTAACTATCTTCTAAAGTTACTGTCTTCCCAAAAGAACTGCCTCTTTTTATTTCCACAGACAGTGTCTTTATGCAGAGCGGCGCTGAGCTGAGCTGCAGTGCAGGGACAGAAACACAAACAGGGACTTTGGCAATAAAAAAAAAAAAAACTCTGAAAGACATTTGGATTCATTTAACTCTGCTGAGGATTCATGTTTAAGTCCTCCTCCGCTCACAAACGTACTTTTCCTGTTGCTCCGACAGTTGAATGCTTGAGTTGCACTGTGATATATGTGCAGAGTTTGACACCAGGGGGATGTTTTCACATTCATCTGCTTCAGGTTACTCAAGCTCAGGCCTGCGGGCATCATTGGCAACATCAGGACTAATTAAACTTTAAGCCACCGGTGCATATACATATACACTAAGCACGGACTTTACAGTGAAGTAGGCGAGAACTTGTGGCCAGTAGGTAAACTTTAGAAACGCATATTGATTGATTTTTCGGAAATATTAATGGATTTTAAAATGTAAATTATACCTTTTATACCTTTTACTACTACTACTGTAGTAATATGCACTGGAAAAGGTTTTAACCTCTGCAGCAGGACAGCAGTTTTCAGTCCAACGCTGCAAAAAGACTGATTTAATAATTACTGTCATCGAAAGTGAAGGTTAGAATTTGTAAAGGCACTGACACGTATGAACTTTGTGTACCAGCTGTGGTTTATCTTTTATTCCCAAAACTCCCGGCTCTGCCTCGCTCCACCACGCCAGCCGCGGCCACAGCCACGGCACGTGCGTTACAGCTGATGCCGGCAAACTTGACAGTGTGCACTGAGTTGAAAATTATAACACATGGCCCGTGGGTTCGGAGACGCGGCTTGTTCATGCCCCATTTTCTCATCCGTGTCTGCTCCACCTCTCATCTGGAGCACTTGTGTTGTGGCGAGGAGGCTGACAACTTCAGAGACTAGAGGAAACGCGTTCTTGCTTCTTAGCAACTCTGAAAAACCCAGGCCCCCAAAGTGATGAGACTCGCTGTAGCAGCCATTCTCTTTAATTCCCAGAAAATCACTTTCTCTCCTGCTTCTTCTCCATCCCGTCTCTTCTTATGCTTGTAAATGCTGTTTTCCTGCTCAACAGTGTGTCACTGTTTAACTCCCATCCTCCCCGTTCAAGCGCCGGACTGTCATGTTCCTTTTTGTGCTCTGCTCATTTTTCCCCTCTATGGCCTCTTTATTGTCTCTCCCTGCCTTTTCATTCAACAACCCACAGTTTTACTCTCTCTCATCCATCTTTCCGTCCTCTCCACGTCTCTAACTCTTCCCCTTCCTCAAACTCTCTTTCGCTTTCATCATCCCTCCCTTCCCTTTTTTTCCTAACCTCAGTCCTTGCTCTCCTGGTTTCTCAATCCCAATGAGAAACGTCTCTGAAGTAAATGCAATATTGTAAAAATCCGGAGTTCAAGTACAGTACAGCAGCTTTCAGTCTTTCATCATTTGCCAGCCACTTTCTTTCTTGAACTTCCTTCAACTTCATCTGTTCCATCTTCTGTTATCTGCTGAGCAGTTAGCTGTGTCATTCAGGTTTTGCTGTTAGTCTCCTGCTTTGGTCTTAAAAGGGTGACGCAATCGTACTGGAGTTAGTAGAACACACAAAACAAGTCAGCGCTTGAAGCGGAAACTTATTTGGAGGACTTATTCCATCTTTCTACTCTCCACAGTACCAAATTACTTGAGGACAAATAGCCGCCTTGGCAGGATGACAGTTACCGCTATCTCATGGTAATGTCTCCATGTGGCAAAGGCAACAAAGAAAGCAGAAGAACCCACTGATTTCTGCAACAAAATCACAGCGGAGCATGTGGTGTACGGCACAGTGGTTTATCAATTTTGCTTTGCGGTGCTATCAAGGACTCCTCATCGCTTCCAAATACAGTTTAAGTCTTAGCGTGGCTTTGTAAACCATTGTTACTGCTGTTGTGTTCTGCTGTCATTGTTTGTCTGGGCGACAGACTGTAAAGCGGTAGAGTGAAGAACGCTGCACCGTTTTGGAGAACGAGCGCGAAAGAGGAGAGGAGAGGGGAAGACAAAGAGAGTGAGAGAGGCTGTCAGAGAGTGAGGATGAGTGATGAGAGGTGGCAGGTGAGAATGGAGGGGACTGCCGTTTGTTAGCTGTGACAGCTCTGTTACACGCTGCTCATGAGCGGCCGACAACAAGCGGACCGAGCGGTGCGCCGACGTGCGCGTGCATGAGCGTGTGTGCCAGGGGAAAAGGCAGAGAGAGGGACAGAGGACGCGCAGCAGATACACAGATGGTCAGACAAAGGAACGAAAAGAGGAAGCGAAGCCAGGAAGAGGAGAGGAAAACTGATGTAAGTGGTGGGTTTCAGCTCCCCGCTGCTTTAATGGCAGCTGGGAGCGCCGCAGATTGCAGTAGAGAATTACAGTCACGGAGGAGCACACACGGTACGCACGCTCTCACTTCACACAAACTCACATTCCCATACACAAACCGTGCTTACGGTGATTCTTACCTCTGTGGGAGAGGTTGCCGTTGCTCTCTCTCTGAATGCTGTTGGGGGCCAGTGCGCCCGCCAGGGGTGTGTGCGTGGAAGTGGATGTCTGACTTGTGCGGCTGAAGCTGGTCGTCTCTGTGCTTGTGGCGGCGGGGGTGCGGGGCTTCTCCGTCGAAGTCCTCCTGGGGGTCTGAGGCGGGGCGGGCGTCGTCAGGCGTCTGGTCGTGGGCCTGAGTGTCGTAGCAGCGGATGTGGTGGTGGTGGTGGTGGTGGTGGTGCTCGCGGCTGTGGTTGTGGGAGGCGTCGTAGTGGTGGTGACAGTCATGGTGGTGGCGGCTGTAGTGCTTGTTGTAGTAGTTGTGGTAGTGGTGGTGGTGGTGGTTGGAGCAACTGTTGTGGTTGTTCTGGGTCGTACTGCACAGGAAACAGTGGATAATAATAATTAGCACCTGGGCTAATGGCTAATGGAAAGGATGTCAGCAAGCTACAAGCTACAGCTTCATGCTTCAGTGTACAGCTTATAAGACATTATTACATTACATTATTATACAAATAAATGAAAATCAGCAAAGTTTCCTTGAGCCAAAGAGTGAAGCAACGCAGAGGAACATAATGCAAGTTGTAATTTTATCTAGACCTTAATAAGACCACAACAGAAACACTTGTACTGCATTAGGAAGTCTAAATATCGTGAGTGCAAACGCTCTCTACCTCGCTCTCCGTGTGCTCAGTGGCCACGTTCCCTCTCTCGCCCGTTCTCAGAGGGATTCTCTGAATAGTAGCCTACATACATCACCGTCTCTCCTCCTCCCTTTTTCCCTGTGTCAGCTCATTTTCCTCACCTGCGCAAATGCGAGGTGCAAAACCGAGCGGGGGGGTTCATTAAGGACAGCGACTTGACAAATGTGAAACGTGGCGACGGTGGAGGCTGGGGACCGGCTGAGCGGTGAAGTAAGGCCAGCGAAATAAGAGCGGTGCGCTGGGAACACAGGCAAGCTGGGAGAATCCCTAACCCACTTCCCAAAGATAGTCTTACAGTAAGCATGGGATTCAGGATCTCTGAAGGAGTTCATAATTAAAACAGCCAGGTTTGAACATTTACATTGTTTAAGGCTGACACCGGCTAATGTCAGACTTCTATAAAATCTTAAGGAGGCTATTACATGATGTGATTTGAGACTGAGATTGAGAAAAGCTTTACTGTGTATTAGAGCGGCAATATATTTCCACCGCATGCTATGAACTTTAAAAGGATTGCTTCAAATCTTACGCTTTGGGATAGAAGGCACATTTGGGAATACCGGTGTGGGAAGCTACAAGTCTAGCACCGAAACCCAGTGAGAAATGAGTTGGTCTTGGTCCGGCTGCAGCGAGAGAGGAACCTAAATCATATTTGGCACGACAGGCCGAGATTAAAGTTATCATACCTGACCGAAAAACAGCCTGTTAAGTGTTTCCTTCAGCCTATAATGCCATAGGAAAGAATTCCTATCCATGTATAACGGATACCACCAATGTGGTTCAACGTGGAACATTCATTTAAAGATTGAAAGAAAGACTGAAACCAGTTTAATAACCCTCATGGCCTCGCACTCAATCATGTCACCGTGATTACAGCGACGTAGACTTCGCGTGCCCAATCCCTTTAATTAGGTGCGCTCCTGAACTCTGTTGATTTATTGGTCGAGAGCGCGGCCGACTTACCTATAGCACAGCGCCTCATGTCTGGTCCCAGCTCCATGCCGTCGGGGCAGGCGCACGTGTACTTGGGAGAGTGGTCTGTGATCTGCGGGGCCTTGAGACAAAGGTACTCGCAGCCACCGTTAGGCAGGCTGCCCATGTTACAGGTGTCGGGAGCTCGAGGGGAGGAAGCAGAAATAAAAAGAGGATAAAAAAAAAAAAAAAAAAAAAAGGGACGTGCACATTTTCTTTTACACACGCGCGACAAAAACCACAATTCATAAGTTTTCAATGAAGACATTTTGGCCTTTCTCGACATGTTCTGTAAATTGAAATCCCATGTCAGTTCTGGGTTGATGAGCACAGAGGTTAACATGTGCTTGCAGACCAGAATAGCTAAGAGGCAAATGGCATTAAGAATTGAAGACAAACTCACAGTTTTTTGGGTCTCGGTCAGCAGCAAAAGCACTGATGGGTTGATGAACTAAACTCATGCTGGGTGGTAAGACAAATCAGGCTGTAGGTGACTTTGCAGAACATCTCTGGCTGTGTAATTGCTTCACTGATTGCACTTTATAGTTTAAATAAAGTCTTGAAATGGGACAGTGTGCGTGTGGTGCTAATTTTGGACCCTGAATTTAGAAACAACGTATCATTTTCAGGCCGGGATCAAAGGTGTAGTACACAGCATCTAATAACTTGAACAACATATTGCAAAACAGCGTAAAACGGGTGCTGAGACCAACTTTTATAGTGTTTTTTTTATTTAATTTATATTTAATCTGCTGCTTTTTTTCCCAGTACAGTGAAGACATGCTTAGGTTAAGACAGGAGTGTTTTTATCGTTTTTTGGTTTTTTTTTCCCCTGGCCTCAAATAAAAAATGTACATATAGTTTCCTAACCGAAGAGTCAAACTCATGGAGAGGAAAAAAAAATAAAAATAACTGCTGCTCTTGTCATGTGGGGAAGCACCAGAATTAGGTCAGGTCGCGGTCGATTCTGCCTCCTGACTTGTGCGTAGTTTTTAGAGAGCAGCACATCAGAGGAATCATCGGGGGGAGGCAGCAACACTCACTCACGACGCACAGCGAGATTTTAATGGGCCGGGAGTACATATGTGCTCAGCGTACAGTATCTCAGCATAACAGGGGTGTAACGTGAGCAGCCGTCTATGTGAAATTCTTCAAATATCCTCCATACCTGCGCTCCATACCAGGAAGAAACGAGGCTCTTTGGTTGAAAGCAAGTGTTTGAAATGCCACGACATATCACAACAACATATTTATATTCTGCGCGGGGGCACAATGGCTGAAGATGAGAGGAGTGAAGAGGAGAGGAATTAAAGAACAGAAAAGGAGGGAAACAGAGGAGATAGGAAAATAGGTTCAATAAGACGGCGAGGAAGGATGTAAGGACGAGGAAAAGAGGAAAAGGAAGTAGAGGACAGGTGATAACATGTTCCAAAATGATGTTGTTCTGAAGCTGCAGTCGCTCCGGTGTCCTTTACTGCTTTGCACTTCCTCAGGTCAAGAGTAAGAGCTAGAGCATGCGACTTCAAAGCACAGCTGGATGGACAAAGGCTACCTAGATAATCAAACGGGCACAACGGAGAGAAGATATGAAGAGAGGGCCTTTTGAGGAAGTGCGTAAAAACAACGGGGATGGTGAAAGTGTGCGGTGGCAGCCAATCGCCGAGTGATGATCGTTCCCTTTTGGGTTTTGTTTGGATTACAGATGAAACAGGGGGCAAAAAGTGATATCATGAGAGTGAAAGGGAAAGACAAACCGGTGAAACACAGGGAAGAGGGCGTGGACCTCGCAAAGTGCTTCACTCAGCGTCACAGTGATTTATCTGTCCGACACGTGTCTTCAAAGGTTAGCCAAAGTTCATTGGGTACGTCTTCGCTCAGCCTGGTTAGGTTTGGTTGTTTCATGCCTTCCTTTGTTGGTATTTTGTGGAAAAAGCATGCTTAATTCTGTGATATCTCTCTGAGCAGAACTCTGATTTATTAATGAGAGAATGCAATTAGCTCCCCCGCTGGCGCTAAGACAAGACCGCTTTGAGCCCTGAGTGAGGGATGAAAACAAAAGCATGAAAACAGAGAATCGCACAAACAAACTGCCTGCGCACACTGTCACACACACACACACACACACCGGCGAGATAACTACCATGCACAGGTGTTTGTTCGCACACCTGGGAGACCATTCATCCCGAGAAAATGACTAGAAAACATCATTTGACATGCACGCCACATACATGGATCTAATCACACACATCAGGCTGCGTGTTTATCGTTTCAGATGGTTTTAATAAGTGGATCTTTTGGTCTATATGTGGATTATTAAGGGCTGCGTTACCAAGGAGTGCAATGTTTTCAGGCTACAGTTTGTGTTTATGCACTCAGACGGAGTCATGATTACACCTAACTGGTACACGGAGCGACTATCATTAGAGCCCACGATGCCTAATTTACAATGCAGGTCCATCACCTGTAGCTCCTCGACTAATCAGTTCGCCACGGCTGCTTTGTTTTCCACCATATTGCCCTAGAATCAATTAAAGCACAGCACTCAGGCTTACCTTTGGGCTGCCTCTGTTCGTGAAACACCACCAGGTCCAGGGGGTTGTTGAGGTGCTCTGCCACCTTCGCCACGTCATGTCCCGTCAGCCGGTTGGCGCTGTATATCGCTTCGTCCTCCAAGTCAGTCCAATAAATGCGATCCTGGATAGAAAAATAAATAAATAAATGAATAACTGAACGCTGTCTCTCTCACTCTATTGATCTCTGTCGCTTCGAATCTGACTGACAACACTTTATAAAGCAGTTTACACGCAAGTTGCTCGATGGCACACTGGTAGAGAAGCTGTCTATGATGGATGTTAAACTTGTTTTGTATCGATTGTTTTGTACAACTCAAGCTAAGATTTCTTGACTAATTTTAAGGAAAACAGCTCAGCAGTAAAGATAAAGATGAGAAGCAATTCTGTCTGGAACACTGTCTGAAGGACGCTAACGCATGCCTGTAAGTTTCAATGGAACTTGCCTGTCTTGTGTTTTACCACGCAGCCCAGTACCATTGCAGGATGCATCCCGACCGTACCCAAACGCAGCACGGCTGTGTTGAGGCACGCTGAATGAAAGTTTGTTTTGCCGCGTTCAATCATGCATTTGTTGTAATTAAGACTCCGTAACTCCAATATGCCTATCATATCCCAAGTGATCATTTAACATCATCTGCATACAAATACAATTCATTTATTTAGAAGAAGAAGCTGCATTTCATTTGTGAATGTACTAAACGGCAATCGTCGTTGAAACTCCACTGGGCTGCCATGTTTTTTGTGATGAAGAGGGTACCAATAATTAAAAGAAATAACAAAAACAACAAATTGTACAGTTTAATATCAGAGATATATGCTGCTCATCCTAACCATGGCTGTGTCATTACACTCTCATGCACTTCTGTTGCTGTGCTGCGATGATCATTTAACTGCCCCAGGTTTCCACGGCCAAAGTCCAAATCTCAACTCTTTCCCGCCTTCAGAGACACAATTTGATCATATTCAGGCTCGTGAAATCAGAATTTACTTGGCGGGAGAGACACATTTCAGGGAGATGTTTTATGCCTGGGGTGAGTTTAATTAATTTTTTAATTGAAGGCACATGAGAACTGACAGGTTTGAAGGCTAAAATATTATTTATCGAAGCAAAGTTAAACACACTGCATTTTAATCAAGGGGTTTAAACAGACAAGTCAAAATGTAATGTGGAGTGGGATGCTTAAACTGTATCCTCTGACGCTTAATCCCGACAATCAATCAATGCAGAGAAAATAACGTTTTACAATATTTTCTAGTAGAATATTTTCTACTGCACATCTCAGTGGAGCTACGAATGCATTCATTTAACCAATTTCACGTAACAGGAGTGCACCGTGGATAAACGTAAAACCAAAAACGGGCTTTTAAAGTAAAAAAACAAAACGAAACAAAGGGCTGTGAGGACGCCGCCCTCTGGAAAAACACATCAAGCCGCATCAGTTGATGCAAAAGCGTAAAGCAGCTTGAGTTTATTCTCAGGAACTAGGAAGTAGTGAGACATTTGGCTAAGGGGTATAGTGTGTTTGCAGTGTGGATTTATTAAGGAGAAGTGAATACGGTCTTCAAAGATGGCAGTTTTCAAACTGGGTGCATATGTTAAAAAAGACTAGTAATAGTAGGACCGTGACCTTCGCTGGGAGATGGAGCCCTGGTCTTCCTCTTCCTGAGGCTTCTTTGGTATGCTCACCCAGTAGAAGGTGGTCTATTGGGCAAAGTTTTATGAACAGTGGACGTCATGAGCTGTGCAGATTGTAAAGCTCCTTGAGAACACCGCTGAGGTATGTGATATATCTTCTAACTAAAATGCTGCGCTGGCTCCTAGCACACTGGTACACATCTCACTCGAAATGCAGCGCAGCCGATGCTACGCTAAGTATTGTTAGCCGTCTCAAATCAACCATATAGGTACCTTTTGGGTGGTATAAAAAGGCACTCGTACGGGTCCTCCTGGAGGACTTCCAGCAAACTGTAATATATAGGAAGTTGCTAATGCAGTTACCTGGGAGGAACAGCCTCCTGTTTAACATGCTGTAAATAAATTAGCCGCTGTTTCTTCGTTCTTCTTTTGCCTCTTTCTTAATTTCTCTTCCTCCCTCTAACACCTCCTCGCGATTCTCTTCGGTGATACCGCGGGGTGACAGGATTCACTGCGCGAGGTGGGTTACGGCACTCGGTTTCCACGGCAACCGCGGACTGCTCTATCTAGGCGGGTACGCGTCAATTAAGGAAGAACACCGAGACGTTCAGATCGCACGAAGGTTCAAAAAAGAACAATTCAGGCTTTGACTGTGAGACGCTGGGATGAAACAGAAATGCTGATTCCTGTAAGCATTTGACTTTTTCCCCCATTAGGCTAAGGTTGTGTTTGCAGTTGTGTGGTCTTTTTAAGGACCAGTAGGGGTCCGACCACAGATCTGTCTGTTGTGTACATGTATATAGCCATGTGATTGTGTATCTCTGTGTGGTTCAGTCCCGGCGGCTGTAATCCACGCTCTCTTTTTGTGCTGGGTTATCAGCGGACTTAACCTTTCCCTCACCTTCTCCTTTCCCATCTTTCACTGAGCTCTCTATAACTCCATCTCCCCCTCACTCAGATTCAGATAACCTTTACTCATATGACAGCAGTGCTGAAACACTGAAAGACAAATATCAGCCGTGTTGACGAAACATTACTCAACCCTTCCATCTCTCCTTTTTGCCTTTGTATCTCCGTGGATGTCTTCCTCTGTCTTTGTCTCACCCTCAGTATTTCTCCTTCAGTTTCTCCACTGTCAATCTCCGCATCCTTTCTCTCACACTGAAAGTGTCAAACAGCAATGCGGAACTGAGCGGGTCAGAGCTTTTCATCGCAGGATCAAGGTGAATCCTCCACGTGTCGAAGGATAGGCTAGAACTTATGCACGGGCGCTCCTGAACACGTTGCATTGCATCACTTCAGTCAAAGCTGTGTCCGCCCGTGGTTGTCAAAGGGGGACTGCATTTAAATGGATATGAAGTCTTTCTAGCAGGTCAAGGGGAGAACAGCCCTTGATGATTTTGTCATGACTTTGTCCCAGAAGGACCCCTCTGACAAATGCTGGGCCCTTTTGATTGACACATCCGCCTGATGAGATATCGGTGCCTCCTGCCTACGAACATGTCGTGGCAGAGTACTACAAATGAACGCTCAAACAAAGCCAACCCACTCAGCTTTTGAACCCTTTGATATTTTTTTTTCTTCCAATTCTTTGTTGTATCATCCGCATTCATTAAAAAAAAAAACAAAAACATGATGCACGCTCGGTGTTAAATCTGTGCAGGAATCAAATGATGCTTGGAGACATTTTGTGTTAATCTCCGCTAAGCTGCGGAAGAGTATTAAAGTCTGTTACACCCACACAGGTGTTTCCAGTCCTTTTAGCCGATTAGACTTCTTATCTGGACTGCGGGTGTGGACAGATAGAGCTTGACTGACATTTTCCTCGCTATTCTGTTGAAGCTGTAGTCACACAAGCTCCAGTCTCTGCATTCATTTCAACTCATTTAATTGATCCCTGTGCGACAGGTGAATTCAAGAATGCGTCTTCAGGTTTTGGTGTAAATACCAACCAGCTCCTGCTGACTTTGACAAGCAAGTTGACCCTGTTTACCATCCCTGATCACTCTGGTCAATATGTCTTTACTACCTCAGTTAGACAACTGAAACTGTATCTTGCACTGGGCAGTTTCACTGGACTCGAGGCAAACATTACCAATCTTTTACAGCTCTGCAGTGAATTCAGCTCGTTCTGATGGAAATGCAGCGATCAAAGGGCCAAAGGACCGAATCAGGGAGGTTAATTAGCGTTGGTAAACTCTGACACATGAATGTATGCTGTAGCCTCGTGGCGTAACCTCTTACGTCAGAGAAAAAGTGTCCTGAAATATGAGCGACGGTTTGCAAACAGCTATGAGACAGAAGTCATTAGTACAAATCCATCTTCTGCGTATACAGTATTATTTTTATTATTAGTCTCATTAGTGACCGAGCTAAGCTAAGCTAAGAAAAGAATGACTTTTTAAACTGAGCGTTAACAACCCAGAAGGCTTATAGAGTAGAAACAGAAAATAGAGAAAAGCTCCAGAGGCTTTTGTGTTTGAATAGCAGTAGCCATAAACGGTACGACAGTAATGGATGCGTGGACTATTTGTTTCCTGAAGAGGGGCTTTGAAGCTCAGTGTGGGTGGCGCTCCAGTCGCTGTCTCGGAACTGCATTACTCGGCTTGACTCCCAGCTAATCCAGAAATGGGCAGAGAGAGGCTGAACGTGGTGGGAGCTAAGGCGGACCCCAGCAGACAGCTAGCAACCTGTGACAGACAGGATTCCCCCCACAGCTTCCATCAATGGACCAGCCTATAAACGAGTTTATATTTTAAGTTTTTGGCACTTTCAGTTTGGTTTTATTTGCCATGCACGGGGGTTGCCACTTGGCGGTAGCCCGGCCAGGCCGCCTACTTCAATGTCGTTGCGCTTGTAAGCAGTTTGGTGAGCTCATGTAATTCCCAGCACAGCTCCACCCGCCTTCAAACTGAGCAGAGGTCTAATCAGATAGAAGAGACAAAAAAACACCTGTGTGGATGTGCAGGAACTCTGCAACCTGTTTAAATCCTCCTACGGCGCTGAGTTCATGGCATTTTTCTTTCTTCCCGACTGTGTTTATTTCCATTGTCTTTTCCTTTCAATACCCTTCCCCCTCTCTGCTTCTTCTTCCCAAACCCATCTCATCTCCTCCTCCATCCCCTCTAGTCAAACAAAGAGGGGATAAAGAGTAATGCAATGATACCAAAGCCAGAGAAAGAGAAAACATTACTCTCTGCATGCCTCTGCGATCTACATTTCCTCAGGGCTTGGTGTCTAGGCAGGGGGTTGACACTGACTGGAAGGGTTTGTGTGTGTGTGTGTGTGTGTGTGTGTGTGTGTGTGTGTGTTTTCTTTTATGTGTGTGTTTGGTGTTGGCGTGTTCTTTCCTCTGCATCGTTACGAAACATTAGTGCATCGGTGTCGACGTGAAGCTTGCAGATGATATTTTCAATTGGAGCAACTTTAAACATTCACTGTGCATCACACACGACTTGGAGGAGTTACACAGACCACAATGCATTTGTGAAACACCTCATCTCCCGCATGCTCAAAGGACGTGTGGCATGTTTTTAGTATGAACAAACAAGGAACGCTAATGAATGATGACTTAATTCACACTGCATGTATGGTGTGTGTGTGTATGAGTCGTCAAACTGTGTGTGTTTAAGTAACAGATTACAATCCACACAAAAATCCATATTCCCAGCTCACAACTTTCTATTTCACCTGTCCAACCACATACATGTCATTTGTGATCATTCCATACAATTCTAATGCAGATTGACATTTAAATGTAAACTTTTGGGTTAACCCTTTAACACCTGAGCCTGTCCTGTCAGTGCTTTTGCACATTTTTCCCAGAATACCTGCATCTTTCAACACCTGGCAGTTATTTACCATTAGCTGCATGATAGAAGAGTGTGATGACAGCTGAGAAACACAAAAACAGAATTGGATTTTAGAGTTTTGGTGAACAAACAACACTGCAATTATACACTGGTAGCAGATCTTGCATGTTATATTTGAAATTTGAAAAGTATAAAGTTATTTCCAGTAAAATTCAACAGTCTGTGTCTCATAATGTGCGAAAACAGGTCATCAAATGGAAACTTTCTCCACCGCTGTGTGTGCAGTGGGAACAAAGCGGCTGCTTCGCGGGCTTCCGGGATATTCACAACTGAAATTACCGTAATAACTCCATTTGGGCTGTAAAGCGCAACGTCGCTTTTAGAAACCATATTTTTCTGATACCACAAACTGTGACTGTATTTACTGTAATCCAAAGTGCGCTTGCCGGTGCCACATTCAGAGTTATGGGGTTAAAAAACATCTATTTCTATCATATTCGGAGCTCTAACTAATGAAAATAATCCAATAATCTGCCAATTGTTTCCTTGATAATTGTTCCACCTATAAAGTGCCTAGAATGGCAGCCCATGGTGATTCATGGAGCTAGTTTCATTCCACTAAATGCCCCAAACCACTTATATTCAGTTCACCATCATATATGACAAAACAAGAATAAGAAATCCCACATTTGAGGATGCATTTCTGCAAAATGAATGAACAGCAGTTAAAATAGTTGTTTTCTGCCCGTCACCTAAAGATCTAAGTTTAATAAAAACCAAAACTGAACCCTAAGTCCGTACAAAACGACTACATTTAATGGCGTGGCAAAAACGTTGGTCTAAATGAAGGAACCATTATTGTTTTTATCAATGCCTTCATGCCAATAAAGGCTGCATTATTACCTGCTGTCAGCCATGGCAGGTTACATAATGGGCTAAACTGGTCCGAGTACGTAGTTCAACACAGACCCAGACACTAATTCAAAAACGCTGCCTTGAGGTTCATTTCCCAGATAAGACACAGACTAAATTAAATAGGCAAAAACAGCTCATTGTTTCAGGAACACACTTGCCGTCGTTGCTCTGCCGGGGCCGGGGCCGCACTGCTAAAGGACTTTTAATTCAGT
Organism: Datnioides undecimradiatus; assembly: GCA_008933995.1. Lineage (NCBI taxonomy): Eukaryota > Metazoa > Chordata > Actinopteri > Lobotiformes > Datnioididae > Datnioides > Datnioides undecimradiatus. The sequence continues at coordinate 19,514,996 of WARS01000029.1, forward strand.
CTGTATCATAACCAACAGAACAAAGGCCAGAAGCGCTGAGGGCTATTAATCTCTGGGGATGAACTTCCAGTGATTGCCTGAAATGTTGGGTTTTCTTCACAAACACACAAACACACACCCATCTGAGCACACATGCAGGCACACTCAGCTGGACATGATAGATGTCCCCTCTTCCCTTCGCTTCCCATCATCACAGCGTGCGCAGCAAAGGGAGGGAATGGAGAAAGCACTTCCTACTGTTCACACTGCTGCCCCACATCCTCGCTCTGCTCTCCTCAGGTTCCCTTTCCCACCTTCCACATCATCTATACTTGATGGGCTCTAACAGGCCGACCCACTCCTGCCGCCATAAATACGCTCAAATTAGTTTCATCGATTGCTGTACTCTACTGTGACTCTAGACTCTAGTCAGCCCTTGAAAAGATAATGCCTTCGCCGGGTTTATCTTGCTACTACGCTTCTGAAACATTTCTCATTTCTTCTCAATCAATCTCTCAGTCAGACAATGTTCATCCATTGACTGATTTCTCTTCCTCAACTTGTTAAGCTCGCACACTTCTCGCACCAGCCAGGTCTGCGACATCGGTCGCTGGGTCATAAACTATTGTCGTGTCGTTGCTTATGATGTCGTCGGGAAGAAGGTGCGTGACCTTTCCTTTGTTTTTCCACCTAACAGCACCAACTACACAATTTCAACAGCTGTGCCCTTACATGCTGGTTATGTGATGGGACTTTGCGACTCGTCCAACACGCGGCGTCAGTTGTCATCCAGTAGGACACACTACATGGGATAACATGATTGATTTACACTCCCGAGGTCCATCGTCCACTGAGCTGAGGATCGACGTCTGCTGGATCGGGCTCTAATCAGACCGATATTGTGTAGTTTGAACCCGGCATTCATTCATCAAGAACATCAAGACAGGGAATTTAGCTTAATATCAACAACTTTAGCTATAAATAGCAGCAAAAACTCATTTCCAGTGCTTAAATTTGGCTCGCTGAAAATCTAGAAATGCACTTGCCAAGATGGGAATCAACAGACAAGATATGAGAGTGTCGCCCACGAGGCAGAGACAAGTGAGGGAAGATCTATTTTCCCGTGCGTATCTCTCTTTAGATGTCAAATAAGGACACGAGTGTCTTGGTTGCCATTCATGCAGAGACCTCCTGTAAAAACTGTTAAAGCAAGCAGGTTTAAAAGAGATTTAACCATCACGTTATTTATTGCTCTACGTTGTACTTTTGTTAGCCTGATAAAATCTTGGGTTAATAGCTGAAAAAGAGGGGGGGGTGAGTATTTTTTAAAGAGGTAAAAACCAAAGACTGTGCTCGACTGCTGGGGGAAAGCTTTAATACCCTGCTGCTTGAGAGAACCTTTATTAATGAAGAAAAAAGCTGGTTGTGCTGTGCAAGAGTGCAGCAAGAGCCTGCGTGACTGGCTTTTAGCAACATGTTGACATGAACCAGAAGCAACATAAAAGCAACAGCTACCACGAGAGAAGAAAATAGCCAGCATACTGAGAAATTCAAAGCTCTCCAACATCACCGGCTGCAGTGATTCTGTACCTCGAACACGGTTAGGGCGAAGGGATGTCCCAGGTGGTGATGGGAGGACAGCAGCACTTTGCGGTTGTCTCCATTAAGATCAACACTGGACAGCAGGTGCAGCTTGGAGTCCACCCAGTACAGGCGTCTGTTAGACAAGTCTGAAAAGATGGAGGAGGGAGAGAGAGAGAGAGAGAGGTCATTCCAACAGAAAAGGCCTAGGGTGAGAGGTATATGAATGCAATGGCCCAGTAGCTCCACCATCAATCTTCTCTGACGTGACGGCTGAGGCCCTGCGCTGGGAAAACACAGATGTGATTGTAATATTGCCGGTTGACTTCTTTTTGCTGGGGAAAACATATCTGACCTTGAGCAAATTGATTAGTCTTGCTGGACTTCCTTTAAAAAGGAACGCGTCGCCGCTTTACTATTCTATCAACTTCTCACGGTCGCCCAATACCGTTTAATTTAGGAGTCCGTCTTTCTGCCGTGGCCACAAAGTAATGACGTGGTTCGCTTGGACGTTTTCAGATTCCATCAAATCCCACAGCGAGGGACATAACCCAAAGTATGTTTACACATGTGCACGCTATTTCAGATGTAAAATTTACTATAAACATAAAAAAAAATGGAGTACAAGTTGAAAACACTGTGTAGATATATATATATATATATATATATATA